>OX381705.1:74805214-75137895 GCA_947462335.1 Harmothoe impar
ACAGAATTAATTTTCAAAATACCGGTACACTGTCAACTTTGTGACTATACATGGGTAAAAAACGACACGGACGACACAGCGACACGGCCCTTTTAAAAATCGACACGGGTGACACGGCCCATTTTAAAAATCGACGGACACAGAAAAATAGGGAAGATTGCATAAAAAAAATATCGACACAGCCATTCGGCCCCCTAGCTAAAAAACTGACACGGCGACACGGTCATAATTCTGGCTAGACATGTATAGTCACAACTTTAATGTTGAAAATACATTTCTCTTCTATAGGATGTCAAAGTCTGAGCCAGTAGAAAGTATTATGTAATATCATTTTAATTTACCGGTAGGCCTACATAGGGAATCACCCTATACCTATGGCAAAGCAAACTTACAAACTGAAGAATAAAAGGTTTTGCTTATGGCCAAATTTGTCACCCGCCCCCTTGTTAAAAGGTATCAAACTTGTCTCTATGCTGACTTAACAGTTGATGGAAATTACTGCATGACATGTGGGAGTGACAAGACCCTGAAGCTGTGGAACCCGCAGACTGGGACGCTCATCAAGACCTACCGCGGTCATGGTTACGAGGTAATGGACGCCCAGGGCTCGTGCGACAATAGCCAGCTGTGTTCTGGGGGTATGGACAAATGTGTCATACTCTTTGACGTGGCCAGTGGTAACGTTTTACGAAAATACAGGGGACATGTAGGTAAGTAGATACATTTTATCAAAGGTAAAGATATTATTTATGCAGGAATTTGTATGATAATTATTAAACATCCATCCCTTTTGTGACTCGGTTTAGGTAATAAATATTATTGTTACCCGAGTACCATGCTTACACGCCTTATAAGATATGTGTAAAACCTAAATAGACCTTTTTCTTTGAGCCACCACAACTTTATAAATATAATATTGTTTACTTCACAGCCTGTGTGAACTGTGTCGCGTTCAATGAAGAATCCACCCTGATCATGTCCGGATCATTGGACGGCTCAATCAGGATATGGGATACCAAGAGTAAATCAATGGAACCAATACAGGTCAGTTCTATAAAAACATATGATCGCTCTTTAAAAATACCGGTAGGCCTACTGGTATATTTAAGGTTCATTTTCACGAGGACTTCATAAATTAATAATGTTGTCATTAAATATTTCAGGTGATGGACGAAGCAAAAGATAGTGTGACCTGTCTTTTAGTCACTGACCATGAGATTGTCACAGGTTCCGCTGACGGTCGTGTGCGTCGCTACGATCTCCGCATGGGAGCACTCAATGTGGACTTCATTGGGAGTAAGTCTAGGCAGTATATTAAACTTGATGCTATTAATCTCAATAAAATCGACGAAATATAGCAAATCGCTTATACATGTAGAATGGGGAGTAGTTTTCAACATTAGAAAATCTGTTTGACAATATAATTTTCTTGCAACTGAATCATTACCACTGGCTTAACATATTTAGTGTATAGTGCGACTATCATACAGAATTTGGTACCTTTTTAAAATGCTTCTTTCTAATATAACTCTTGCTGTTTACCAGAGGCGGTGACCAGCCTCAACATGACACGTGACGGACAGTGTCTTCTTGTCAGCACACTGGACAGTTCTGTAAAACTCATGGATAAGGACTCTGGAGAAATGCTTAACGAATACACCGGGCACAAAAACGACAGCTATAAGGTGAGAAAAACTCAGATCTTATTGATAGTCATCGTTAAGTCGAGCAAATATTCAGAAACGTGTTATTAAGAGTCCATATATGACTTTGTATATCTAAAGTTAACAATTATGTCAATCATGGAGTAAAGGGACGTGGCGTGTGAATCCTCCCAGCACTACATTCCAATTGTTTTTTCCCAACACCGGGAGGTCACTAATGGTGCCCCAGAATTTTTATATAAATAGATATAAAATTCACTGGAACCTGACCCCCTACTATTAAATTAGAAGCAGGTACAGGAAAAATCCCTCGCAATTATGTCAATCATTTTCAAGTATTTATTGAGTTGCTCCTTTGCAGGTTGGGAGTTGTGTGAGCAGCTCCGATACCCATGTGCTGTCGGGTTCTGAGGACGGTATGGTCTACATCTGGGATTTACTAGAGGTAAGCACACTGACATATGTATATAATTACATCTGCATAGCAATTTTGTGAAGGTTTCATGCAGATCAGATAGTACCAGGTATATTCTCCTCTCCAAAGAAGGATGTTGGTTTTTCATAATTTAAAGTAATTCGTCTAACAGCTTCGGATGGCTCTGACAATGAAGCGGGAATGCCTTGGATTTTTCTTAAATTTTCTTTGACATTGCAAAGAGAAAACCTCTGAAACGAATATAAGAATATTGATTTCATACTTCAACTTTTTAAATTGATATCTTTTGAAGGGGAAGAAGGTGGGCACGTTAAAACACAAGGAGCGAGCAGTGCACGGTCTTACCTACCACCCGACAGAAGCCACCCTACTCACCGCCGCCGAACAGTCCATGTACATGTGGGAGTCAAACCAATGACACCGGATTATATAATAGACTGCCTATTATTCATATCTGTACATAGTGTATATAGATCATAGACACAAGTAAATGTTATCCGTTTTCGTGGTCATTAGGGAGTGATCATTTTAAAAGGGGTCCAAATTGGTGTGGTTACCCCCAAATTGCCCTCCCCCTCACGTTGTTATAAAATTACCACTCCCTGAGGGCACATTTACTGACAGCCGCACACTCCTCCTTTTGATTATCATTCAGATTATAAATAACCCAGTTTTGGGGCACAATTGAATTAATTAAGGTGGTTTGAATTATTTTTAAGCACACTGCGCTTATTGTGCCAATAATGATGGATAATTCAGCGATCGATCAGTGGTCAGTTCTTGGTATTTATGTTTAAGTCCCAACATAACAGCCTGCCCTACAATATCCACTACAGTATACACGGAGGGCGTGTCACTGTTAGGTAATCCACCCAGAGTAATCCTTTTTATTAAATCAAAGAATGGCATTAAACATCGATTTCTAAGTTCATGAATTTATTCCGTTCTTAACAATATGTATACAAATCAGTCAACGTGAAGGACGTGTATAAACCCTCAATGATGTGTTCATATAAACCATACAGAAACCAGTGATATATATATATATATATATAAACTGCCTCGACGAACAATATGTGAAGAAGGTACTGAAACATGTAAGTCATCGTAATCACTGTATACATGGCACTAAAATCACCGGTGCAGTGGACACTTGGTGCTTTGTAACTTGGTCATGATAGATAAAACAAGTGTATGTTGCAAGTCTTGTTGTGCTCAATACATTATAGATAGGTTATACACGGAAAACAAGATTTAATACAAGGGTACTGACCGAAGCGTAATATGAACCGCCCTTTCCTGGATACACCTGTTGGTGTAGTAATCCCTACACACATGTGG
Source organism: Harmothoe impar (assembly GCA_947462335.1). Classification (NCBI taxonomy): domain Eukaryota; kingdom Metazoa; phylum Annelida; class Polychaeta; order Phyllodocida; family Polynoidae; genus Harmothoe; species Harmothoe impar. The sequence continues at coordinate 74,808,656 of OX381705.1, forward strand.
GTACACATACGGCGTGTTAGTCGAGCAGCTCACCGGTACCAGTGGACTATTAACTGATATTTCCTGCTGAACGTCAAGTTTAGTGGCAGTAGGTACCATATTTTAGGGCGTGGTCTATTGATACCTGTATATATAGGATTATGTGGACAATATCTTGCCCTGTCCCAGAAATACTGACTACTCCATGCAGCTTGAGTATTAGGTACATGTATTAAGTTTACCTTGATGAGGCCAGACCAAAAAAAAAAGTTTGGTCAATGGATTTCGCGCACCTTATTTTCGGAAATGGAAATTTTTTTCTTTTTTGAAAAAAAAAATGTCAATGGATTTCGCTCGCCTGATTTTTTTCAAAATTGAGATTTTTTTATTTTTTTCAAATTTTTCTTCCAGTAATTCCCCCAGATCAACCAATAAATTGTTATGTTAGAGGAATTTTGTCAGATGCTATGTAAAAAAAAAAAAATTGTCGCTTGCTCCACTTTTCCACCAACAAAATCCATTGACAAAAAAAAATTCTTAAAAAAAATAATTAAAATTTCGCTCGCTCGCACCATTTTTTGAAAAGTGAAATACATTGACCAACTTTTTTTTTTGGTGTGCCCTGATCAAATGGAGGATTAGAAACGATGTCATATAGAATGTAATGTACAATCAAATTAAAATTGTGAATACAACTATATTAACACATTGTGTCTTTTCATGCAAGCAATTAACGTGTGTTTCTTTACAAGTCAGTTAAATTTCCATTACACAACGTTTATGATTTCAAAAACCTGCTTACTATATGTTATCTGCAGAACCCTAGTGTGGAGGCATGTAGATTAAATGTAGCTTTTGGTTTGAGCGAACTCTTGACACGTCACAGGGAACCAATTGGTGATCTGTCTGAACAAGGCACTGTAACGTTTTACAACTTTCTAATGTGCCATTCACAATCTTGATGTGAATAAAACCTCTCAATATAGGTGTCGGTTAATATGAAGCCAAATTCTCTATTTATGTGGCATTTCTACAGCAGATAGGGACACAGCCAGCTGTGATAGAATCCAAGCAAAATGTATTACACAAGTCCTCATTCTATATCGACGTTTTAGTGAACAGGCTCAAACGAAATGTTGATGACTAAAATGTCAACATGCTCAAGCATAATACCTCTCCCTTTGTGTACCTAGACCGAGTATAACATGAACATATGAAAAAAAAGATTGACTTGATTTAATCAAAAGATATCTCAATTCTGAGATGATAAATAAAAAAGTACATGTACTGGTGAATAATTTTATCAAAAACACAAATCATAGCCTACTCCTTTTTTCAATAAGCCATATATTAAACGATCTGTTATTATTAAGATCACATAATGCCACAGAGTCGTGGCTAATATAAGTTGGTATGAAATGTTTCAGAAAAAAGCACCCTGGAATTATTGATTTTCATGCTTTTTTTTCAACCGTCTACTCAGTCATATTTTCTAAATATTCATGCATTTTTTTCAACCGTTTGCGGATGTTCTTCTGATCTTCAGCTGTACAACCAAGAAGCATGGTTTGGAATTTCTGGTCTGCAGGGACTGATGCTGCCTGGTGGTCGGACGAGCAGGCACTTAGGAGTGCGCGAAGCGCCTGCTGGTCGGCTGTCTTGCATACATCTTCTATGTATTTGTGAACTAGCTTTAATGCTGCTTCTTGACCATCGTCACGAGGGACTGTGAGAGAAATGTCTACTGTCAGACAGCGACATATCAGCCGTTCTGCATTCACCTGGAGCTCTTCCCTTTCACCTAGAGGAACAGAAAATTATGTGGAGTTTAACATGAAGTGTATATAATTAATTCATACTAAGCAGAACAGCAGACATTGGATATATATAATATTGTGGCGAGTACAGTGGGGCAGGTGAAGACCAATGAGGACACAAACCGGTGCGCCTTAAGGGAGTGTTCATTTATTAGTTACAGGGGGAGGGGGGGTAGAAATTTCCGACCCCTCCACTTGAGCCCATTTTAAGCAAAAAGCCAGCGTGTTACTATAGTTTAAAGGAGTGGGGGGTGAACATTTTTCAGTGCCTTTGGCGAGGGGGGGACATAAAATGTTCTACGCGCTTTCGAGGGGGAAGGGGCATTAAAAATTTGTCGCACCTCTGCGCGAAATCTCACCCCTCCCTGTAATTAATAAATGAACACTCCCTAAAGAATCCACCAACCCCAGCATGCTGCCTGGCCCATGCTAAACACCGCGCCCAGGAAATGCCACCAGGGGCGCTAGATGTCCCGGTGTTTAGCTGGTGATCCACTGCCGCGACTTTGCTGTGAATGTAGTTGTGCGAGAGAAATTGCGAGTACACTCGCAAATATCAAAACTTTTAGATTTCTGCGAGCTTAGTCACACGCCGCGAGGACGTTGTCACAAGCAGTCGTAGCAGTAGACTCGGCCCCGTCTCTATATAATATAGACTGGGAAGGAGCAGCAGCGTGGACCTACACTCTTCAAGCCTAACCGTGACAAAGCATATGCTTGGCGAGTGTAGCGTATGCAGTAAGCGTGCATGCGCATCACTCTCCAGCAGATGTTTAGTAATGCTGGTGTATGTACCTAATATCTGCTGGGAGATGGTACTGCCATCCCAACGCCGTCCCCAAGCCTGATAAGGCACGTACTGGGTCAGACCCAGCTCGGCCTGTGTGTGGTCACGGGTGGGCGGGTCTGACTGCGAGAGACTATCGTAGCAGCTGATCCACTGACAGAACTTTCTCTCCGTATGTATTCGCATGAGTGTAATACGCAGTAAAATCGCAGCAAATTCCCGGCAGTGGATCACCGGCTTTTGATGCAGCGCCACATATGGCCCATATGTGTATAAGCAACTTCCCTGGCACCGAAGCAGCAGTTCAGGATCAGAACTCGAAGCCAGAACCCGAGCCAGAAGTTATCTAGCAATATCTTAGATGATGTGAGCTGAGACATGCTCAGGCAATAAAGAATTGTTATCATACTTGCTGGGGTCTGTGCAACCAAAAGTAACACTTGCAGATAGGCCTACCATATCGGTAGCGGTAGGCCTACTTGCTCATTGTTGACGTTGTGACCTTTCTTGGAAAATATTCAATAGCAGTTTACATTGAATCTTGTTATAATGAGGACTGATACAAGGAGAGTTGTAGAGAATCGAGACCATGAAAATGAGATTTTACTGTATAATAAGTGTATTAAAACTGGCCCCACTACTATTACTACTATAGTCTATACTACCGGTATTAGTACATGTAGTAGTAGTAGTACGTCTTTGTGGTAACTAAATCTACTACCGGTAGGCCTATTATATGTAATATAGAACACGCTTTTAATGAACTTACACTGGTTCATCCCCTGAATGGCTGCACTTTCCTGTAGATTATTCAAAGACAGCAGGAGACTTTCCTTCTCTTGTTCCAGGTAGGCAGCCTGTCCTCTGAAATGTTCGACTCTCTTCTCAATTTCATCTAGCATCATTGTCAATCGATTTAGGTCCGTGCCATCCCTTTGGGAAGCATCCATAGATATTGCTGGATCCCCCATTTTCGTATCAGATCTGTCTTGTGTCCACACGCAGTCAAAAGTAAAATGTTAAGGCCTGGGGCAAGTCGATTTGCAGACTCAGCTGTTTTCGCCGGCGTGTGCGCGGCCACGGATAGTCGAGTCAACGTTGCCCTTCTTGGAGATCCTACGCTTGGTTCATAAGTGTAATATTCACAACATTAGATACCTCAATGTGTATTGGACATACCTCTGATTAATAAATATTCAATACACATCAACGTGCTGCAATAACCAGGAAAATGGCTTGTCAAAAGCACAATGCTTGCTTTGTTGATTTTTGGAACCGAAACCAGGTCGCTCAAAACAATGAAAATAATTGGTTCTCTTCTCAGACTGCTTATATAAAGTCAAAATGCATAACGTCCGAAATAATGTAGATATCATAGTTAACTGTTTTGTATAGTTTTGAAACAAAAGATAATAGAAAAGAGCTTTTACAAGCCGAAAATTGTTTATTAAGCCATAAGATGCCATAAGAGGCCCACTTTTTCACTTCCGTCTCCACTTCCGGTCGCATAGTTTGTGGAATTTTGTGTTGTGGTTTCTGCTAACTGGGTGATAAGGTTGTTTATCTGCATTGTGAGTGTAATTAAGCAAATTGTTGGACACTTTTTGGAGCCGAAGGCGCATCAATATGTAAGTTGGCCTTTTTAAGTCTGTGATTGTGCTGAAAAGTTGGAACAACTGAATGATACCGTATATTTATAAGAGAACATTGTCAGTGAGTCAGTCTCAGTCACTACACTACACTGTGTCTGTAGTCTACAGTCTACTGTAGACTGCATGTACTGTACACTGTACAGTGTGTGTCTCTGTCTCTGACAGTGACATGTAGCCTGTAGGCCTACTGTAACTGTCACCTTTTATTCATTGTTTATACACTACTGAGTACTGAATAGGATTACTTGTAGCCTAGATCTATCACATAACTCATAAGTGATAAGTGATCATGAGTAATCTTTTTTTAACAAACGTCAACAGGGGGGGGGGGGGGGGGGGGGTTCGCACAGAGTGTGCCAAAAATGTCACCCGGTCGACAACGGGCCGACATCCCCCCCCCCCCCCCCAAGCTTATGTGTCGAAAATCAGAGCATACGGGCCCTTTGAAGCATAGTAACGTGTGGGCTTTTTGGCCCAAAACAGGTTAAATTTTTTTGATCCCCCCCCAAGAGGGGTTCAAATTTTTTAAACCCCCCGGTCAAGGGGTCCAAATTTTTTTGACCATCCCCCCAAAACCCACTCCCATCGAGCCTGTTAATAAAAATGATCACTCCCTAAATCATATGAAATGATGAAACTTAAAAATTGCACCATGCCATGCCATGTCATGGCCTAGTACGAAACCCGTCCCCTAACCACATGCAGCGTTTGGGTACCGGTACGACGAACATAGGAACAGGACACAAGAGAACCTGGTCATCGTTTAAATACAATGACAATGCCGTTTTTCGTCTCTTGTGACAAAGTGTCATGCTATCGAAAGGGTGACCATGAAGGAACCCTGTCTCCCTCACTCTCAACATTAGAAAAGGGGGTGGCATTTTGAAATTAGTTTTTGACTATGCCTAGGGGTTTGAAAAATCTGGAAATGAGCTAGGTTACAGACAAATGTTAGGCTATGCAGAACAGTTGAAAAAACGAAGAAATCCCAACTATTTATGGCTGAAAAGTGTGTGCAAGCAGCTGCACGCATCCTTTCCTCCACTCTGAATGCACTGAGTTCCTGAACTCTATTACGGAGTCGGAGGCAATAGAGTTCAGTTCCTGAGCTAGCCATGCCCATGGCATGTACTTTGCCACATGCACAGATTACCACAGCAACCAGCTGCTGCTCTAATAATTAATATGTCACTATGACAAGTCATTTTACATCTATTAGCTTTCACCATATATAATAGCGTCCTATGAATATGTAAGTGGAACTAGGAAGCGGGACTTAAATCGTAAGCCTACCGAGTCCTGGGGTGGATCTGTTTTATGGAGTCAAATATAAATAGCCTAGTATAAGCCCTTTAAGGATAGCATGATGTAAGGATGTAGCCCTGGTGAGTAACTTGCCAGTGCTGCAATCAAGAATCATGCCCACCCTGCAGGGTTGAGACCCTCCCGAAAGATCGGCATGATTGATGCACCATCCATTGCAGCCCCGTTGAGCTACTCTACGAGGCTGCATAACGCATTGGTGTATCATGATGACAAACGTCATCTTTTAGCAACATGCCGTCCTAAGGTTATCTTGTTGTCCGGAACAAGGTCACATTATCGAGCCCACTGACATTTTGTGGTATGTGTGTTAAAAGAACCTTTCACTTGGTATTTCGAAAGTCTTGATATATCACAATTAATGAAAGTAAGCATGCAATGATTAAACACACTACCTCTCATTGCCTTTAGGAGCTACCGTCCAGGATCTAGCAGTGGAAGACCTGGGTCAGCCGCTCGGCCTATTGGCACAGGTATGTCATTTTTTATGAAGGGCAGAATTAATAGGAAACAGGGTTCAAATTTAGACCTACTGGCCCAATTTCAAGTTCAAAAAGAAAAGAAAATGAATACATGTATTGAAAAATAATATGAATACGTTTCCTATTATGAAATATGAATTAAACATGCTGATGAGGACAGGCCTCTTCCAGTAGTAGGAATATGTTGTTAATTATCAGTATATGGGGAGGTATACTTTCCAGATATACTTTGCTGAGTACCCTCATATTCATGAGGTAACATAGTGCACTACTGGGTATACAGTAATGTCGGTAGTATATTTTGTCGTGATTAATCAGATAAAACTCTGGCGTCTCATGTTTCAGCGGCTGGTGGTCGTCCTCCCGGCACAGCTACACGCCTCACCACAGGAATGGTAGGTTCAGATTACTTCTCTTCCTCAAATGCTGATCTTCAATAAGTATCACTATTCACAGCCTTTCATATATTAATGTTTTGAACCACACGCTTTCATGATGAAATGCAATTCACTCCCGCATAGTATCCTTCCACAAAGAGCGTCCTGCAATTTATACAACACGCAGGGGCGGATCCAGGGGGCGGGGGGTCCTGGGGGTCCGGACCCCCCCCCCCCTTTTGGAAATTCTTTTAGATTTTTTTATGATAATTTGATCCGCCGCGAGTCGCGGCGAATCACTTTTCGGTACTTTGGTGTTTGGTGGACCCCTCCTTTTCAAATTCCTGGGTCCGGCCCTGACACGTACATACATAATAATCTGATATTTATATTCATTCCCTTGTATACCCATAAACTGTTACAGGCTCCAGGCACCGGTCGTCCTGGATCTCGGGGAGGTGCAGGCATAGGTGGAGGCGTAGGTAAGTATCCGTTTGTTAAATTCGATATTTCTTTTCTCTATTGATTCCAGTCTTTATGAATCAGCTATTTCTGAGTATTCATCGGCATTTTAAGAATATATGCTTTACCTCTTTTTTTTCTTTTAGTAAAAGTTCCGTAGTAAAACCATAAACATACATATGTATGTCTATGCTAAAAGTAAACTGATTTTTGTTGTAAACTGTTCCAGCCCTCTCAGCATCACTCCAGGTTGCAGATCGCCCAATGACACAGCAAGGATTGGGAGGAATGAAGACTGGTCAAAAGGGTATGCATTTTATTCTCCTTGTTAAACGATTATGCAGTCAGTTAAACCGCTTCTAGTTCTACGTCCGTAATAAAACATTTCTGCATGATAGTCCGAAGGTAAAAGGGAATAATACCAGAGCACAAAGGAAATAAAGTGGTTGCGTGGATGTTGAGCAACATCTGCAAATGTGTGATTTTTGTCCATCTCATATGTACTTTTTCTCCACAGGACCCCAAAGACAAGTCCTGGACAAAACATATTACCTCGGTCTCCTAAGGTGAGTTAATATGAAACTGTCAATTTTGAATTATTACGTGAAATTGCAACCTCTCCTACAGTACTCCCTCCCAGAATAAAAGATAACATTACAAAAAGTCGCATTCTCCCCTAGTGATTGACAAACGGTATTTATGTATCGTTTCTTCATTTCCTTTATCCAGGAGCAAGATTGCTGAATTAACGACGGAGATTAACCGTCTTCGGAAGGAGGTAGAAACAGCAACAGAAGATCAGTCTAGTTTTGTACAATATGAAAAACGGTAAGAATTCGCAAAATTATTTTTCTTTCACAAAATACACCAAGCAAGCCATAAATAGGAACCGTGTTCATTGTGATAAGATTGAGTGGTTTAAATTTAATACGGGTAGTAGGTGGGATTTATATGGTTTTATCATCCTCATATCATAATCGCAAAAAATCAGGTCATTTATGAATTCTTGTTCGACATATTTCTGCCAGGGCGGAAACACTGGCGGCAGAATTAAAGGACTACCAGGGTGAATTAGCCGATTACAACACTGTAAGTACAGCCATTTGTATTTGTATATTTCTAACGTTTAACAAGTATTCTTACCAGATGTCATTTCTCACACAGACATATAGCATCGTTATGCATGATCAGCGACAAAGTTGTGACAACGTCTCACATTTACTTGTATTAATACATGATAAAAACGTTTATTAATGATCCTCTAGAGGAAAAGGCTAATCCTCTAGAGGAAAAGGCCAATTACCAGAAAGGTAGGCTGAGGGGGACCTTTCTAGGCTCAGGAAACGTATTCTTATGAATTACTGATGTGTGTGTTTGGATCTTAGAGATGACATAGTATGTACAGAATGCAAATGTACGTTTTGAATGAGTACCGTGTAAACATGTTCCCGGGCAAATTAAGATAAATAATAGAAAAAAAGTACATGTATATCAAGCCTATTGTCAATAAGTAAATTCATCAGCCAAATAGCATGACAAACAAAGAAAAGTGAAATTGAATTTTTAATAAGTTTTTACCTGGTGAAATAAAATACTGTGTAAATTCAAAAACAAATTGTAAAAATCCCGATGCCATAACAGAATTTCCTTTTTCATAGATGGTCGACAAACTGAATACGGATGAAAGTATTAGTGACATCCAGATGGACCAGGAAGAGGTAGGTTCTGTCACAAGTATTCTAATTGTTTTGCAAATTTCCGTCTTACCTAACGAGTATTCTAAGCCATTTAATGCATGTTCTTCAGTTTGTATCTGGAAATGCATGTTCCAATGTACAGTTTAATATCATCATCAATTTCCGATTCAGCTCCAGGCCAGTAATGACCGGGAGAGCCGTTCTTTGGACACGCTCTTCGACCAAAAGAAAGAGTAAGTAAAATCTGTCTGCCATATCACCATTTATCTATTGACAATGTTATATTCTTGTTTTTAAGTTTAATAGCGGCCCCTATGAAAAATGGGTCTCGTCTGAACCTAGAATCGCAATATTCAGGCCAATTGCTATCAGAAAATAGCGATGTTACATTGAATTTGCAAGCTCACAAACTCGATTCCACCCAAATCAACTATTTGTAGAGAGTAATGACTGTTGGCTCTATCTTCCTTATACAAGACGGGAGACCCGCATCAACCAGTTGGAGATTGAACTACGTCAAGAGAAGAGCATGACGGACAACCTGGTGCACGACATGGTATTACATACTTTTCAATTTTATTTTAACTTTAATATAGGGTAGGTTCACCCTAAGTCGGCCACCCCTCCAGGGTGGATGAAATCAATATGATGTTAATCTAACAGTACCAACTACATGTAGTAGAAATGTGGGTTTTGGGTTAAAAACAAATGGACCCCTTTGGGAGGGGGTGTAAAAATTCCACCTATTGTGAGTGAATAATAGTTAAATATCATATACGTTGTACAGTATGCTGAAAACATTAACATTTTTGAAATGGGTACTGATAAATTGAGGGAGGCAATGTCGAAAAACAGATGTCTCAATTTTGTCCTCAGTTGGCAGATGTACAATGTAAACAATAGTTTACAAATAGTATAATTAGAAGAAATAGAGTAACAGGCGGGTTGCGTGGATCATCCTTTCTGTGCGGCTGCTCACTTATCATTACGCATCTGACACAATTGTGTGAACAGCCACGCAGGAAGGTTGCTCCGTGCGGGGGGCATGGCTGTCTGCATGGCTGCTCACAGTCATATATCCTCACTTTCTACTTGAGACACTGTGGTTTATCTTTTACAGAAACCCGAGATGCGGCAGAAGTACATGGAGCTGAAGGACATTAACGAGCACCTGCTGAAGCAGCTGGAGCAGTCCCAACAGGAGCTGGACCAGCTTAACATGAAGAAACAGGAGCTGGAGGACGAGCTGGCCACCTCACCCGTCAAACAGGAAGCAGGCACGTCTCCATACTAGCTACTGATAACCCGCTAAAGGCTACATAGTGCTTTAAGGTGCCGCTGTCGTCATGGTGCATCAATGTAGCATTCGGGAGTGTATCAACCTCATAGGATCCACATGATCCATGAAGGTAGCCAGAGCGAGCTATATCCATGCATCATGAGGACAAAGGGCAAAATGCATTGAACCACTATGTAGACCTGAAAGGGCTAGATTAACGCGGATGGGGGCCGTATGTTTGATTTAATTCAAAGCTTTATATCAGACTCAATTGAGGTACAAAAAACACTTGACAGAAACATGTTATACAAAAACATTAAAAAAATATAGATGCTGAAATACAATGAAAATACAATTAGATCTGTGAGATATCATACCATACAGAGAGATCTTGATACCTTTTCAAGGGAGCCTGACTGACTAAGCCTGTATATGTTAACCCCCCACAGTGCGTCTGTACGAGCAGCTGCACGAGCTGGAGGAAAAGCGGGACCAGCTGATGGAGGAGGCGGCCTCCCGCGGCAGTCCACAGGAGGAACGCGAGAAGCTGCTCCGCCAGGTCAAGGAGGATAATCAGGAGATCGCCTCCATGGAGAGACAGTGAGTTAACCACCACCCATCCCCCACCACCAAGGGCTTTACATGCATAGATAAGCAGTCATATCTATTGCACATAACAGTGTGTATAAACTCTTATTTATTACTATAATGGGAACAGATGGAAGAAGGATCCTGGGCCGAGGCTGAGCATCCCTTGACATTAACCGACAATGAAAAGAATATTTAATATTTAAAAAAAAAATTAAAAATGCAATATGTACTGTACTTAATATACGTATACCCGTACGTTGCCTACAGGACAAACGAGCTGCGTGAGCGGCTGGGGCAGATGCAGGAGGAGATCCAACAACTGGACCTGGACATTGAGGAGAACCAGGGAGAGCGCAACCAGAAGTACAAGGAGCTCAAGAAGCGCGAGGAGACCATGAACGGTGAGCCCATTACCAGAAATGATGTTAGCATATTAAAACATTGGTGGAGAGCTTGACTTCAGAGTGCTGAGGCATAATTATGATGAAAACAACAACTAGGGATTCACCTGTCTTTCGCACACGGTTTGATTTAGAAGGACGGGGTATGTTGCTTTCACAGATGAATACAAAGAGGGCTGATTGAATGTCGAATCTTTTTGGTATTCAATCTGAGTATGTTATAAATATGTTTACAATTGTCTGTTTCAGACTTTTTGGAGACCTTTGAGGAAAACAAGGCTGCTGAAATAGTGAGTTTCATTTGTGATTTGTTTAAAAACCATTCTTGTCATTAATTCCATCCATCTATGTTTACAATGTCTTACAATATTGACGGATGCTTTACAGTTATCCTTTCCTGTGAACTCTCGGGTAGATAACATGATGAGACTATTTGTAATACGGTATTATTTTATAGGAAAACTATAAACGATATTTTAAATATTTCAGAAACGTAGCCAAGAAACCGAGACAAACATTGTGGCTATATTGGATCGTATGAGCAGGGTAAGAACTTGACAGACTTTTATGAATAAATATATATCTACTGTGTGGAACTTGTTATGAAGTTTACTCGATTTTCAGCTGTATTCCTATAAACCCGATTCAAAAAATATGATCAAACAAGTTTGTTTTCCAATTAGATAGTCTTTCAATGCAATAGCCAAACCAGGTTGGTGAGCCTATTAGGTAATGTTCGCCACATAGCATACCTATACATGTAAAAGCGTTGTAAGTAAACACTGTATCTTGTTTTAGTGGATTCATCATTATCTGCCTCGGGCGGATTTCCAAATCGACAATGTGGATAAACTGCTATCGGTAGATATCAAACAGTGTTTCGTTAGCTTAGGTTGTGGTAATGTTTCGTTAGCTAGGTTACAAGTCGCTGTTTCAACCGGTTCAGATGTTACCATTGTTTTGGTTAAATCGTTACCCCCATCCCACTGTTTAACCGAAACATCATATTTCTACCCATTTATTGTTATATGATTGTAAAATGTTGTGCTACCAGGGGGAAAAAATATATATAAGTACAAATACTGCAAGCATAGGGTGGATTGTGGAGCCGACTTGTATGGTTGGAGAAGAAACAGTAATTTAGGCTTTCTATACTTACCATTACTTCTGGTGTCCCAGCAGCAGAGCGAAGGGGGGGGGGTGATATTATCGTCTTCATAGTGCAAAGTATAACATATGCAAAATAAACGTTTGCTTTATAAACGAAAATATATCTAGATGAAACATGAAATTGATTCACTTTTCTTCCTGCGTTTCAGCTAAGAACTGGTCTCCAAATACACATTTATTTGTGGTTTCCCTTTATACATTGGTTTAAGAAAAAGACTGAACTGACTTTATTTCATGATAAAACATTGGCTATTATTGAACATGTACACAGAACCTTCAGCGGTTCGGCCACCTGCCTACGGCGGCCGAGCTGAGCAGCATGAAGGACGACCTGGCCTTCAAGGAGACGGAGATGCAGAAGTCAGAGCACACTGCCTCGGGACTCGCTGGGGGTAGGTGACATTTTCTTCTCTTCCCCCCCCCCCCCGAGCAAGTCATTATATTAAAGTATCTAGTATCTCGAGGGTTTATGTCGGTCCAATATAGCACGTTAAAATTATGTTAAAAATTTAATTCTACTATAAAAAAAAGTCTCAGACTCAATCACAGTGGAGTAAAGAGGTGCGTGGCTAGACTATTTGAAAGTCTGACTTTTCAACCTAAGAATGACTTCCATGGTTTCTCTCGTATTAATAAGTTCACTTGGTAATATAAAACCCTTTCACCCACAGAGAGCGAGAAGCTCGCTCAGGATCTGGGTAAGGTGGAGCAGCTCGAGACGAAGATCACACAGGAACTGGAGTCACTCAAACAGCGTATTGACAAGAACACAACCGAGCTGGAGACGTACTCAGATCTACCGCGCCTCCGAGAGGAGGCAGAGGCAAAGAAATATGTGAGTATCCGACTAATACATAGAGTCTCCATCAGTATCCAACCAAACCCTTTTTAGTTCCGTATCTTGATGATCATGTTGTTTGGGGGATGATTGCCCAAGGCAATTTTTAATTCGCCAAAGTATTTTGGCGGAATGAAAGAATGTCTATCTTGGATAAAGCCAAACTGTTGACAATCTGTCATGTGACAGAGAAGAACACTTTGCATATGCAATATGTAATACCATATATGATCCATCAGACCTCTTGTAAACGTTGTTATCCTATTAATACCCTTTTCAGCGGTTGGGAGAGGACAAGGTGGCCCTTCACCGGCGGCGCAGTACCTTTAAGAAGGCCATGCAGGCGCTGACTCAGCAGTATGAGGCGGCCAAGGCGCACCTTAACGAAAACGAGACATACACCCAGGTACATTGTAGGACACATGTCTACACCATCTGATTAAAAAGAGAAGCCGTGCCTCAGTGAAACTACATGTTCTCATAGTTAAAATCACTATGACCGGCCCTGAGAGGACCTTAGTTTTGAACTTTGGCAAAGACCAGCTGATTAAATGTATCGACCAACCAACTATTAAAGCTCTAATTTATATGGTTAAGCGGAAATCCCAGAACACATTTTCTACTGGTTGTTGGCCACCAAGTGTAACAGAACACCAATACTCCTGCTCTATTTCAGCTGGGTAACCTGGAACGTAAATGGCAGCACCACGAGCAGAACAACTTTGTGATGAAGGAATGTATCCTTGATCAAACAAAAACTAGCATCATTGTTTATTTTTTCATTGTATATATTAAACTGATTACATTTTTAAAATTTAATACATCTTATATATTTTTTAATATTCTATCGATTCAAATGTCACAAAGAAAAGCGCAAAGATGAATTTATTTTGGCGTGGTTCTTTTCTTTATTTCAGCCAAATCTTTCTGAAATTGGGTTTCGGCTTATGGAGAAGGGATTAGATACATCTTGTGGACTGTCCATAGACACACATTCTTTCTGTCCAGCATGAAATTTCAAGAAATCATTTTATCAATTCATCTTTGTCTTCTAAACCTTAACCGTGAACCAGATATTGCAGCCAAGACGATGGAGTGTGACTTCCGACCAATCGCAAAGCATGTAACAGTGATGATCACCGACTACAACCAACAAATACAGGACTACATGGCTGGCAAGGGAAGCCTCTAAATCACACACCAACTCGTTCCCCATACATTAATTATTAGTAAAATTTAAAACCAGTCTCACTGCTTGTCACAAATCACAAAAAAAGACTATTAATCCCTATGATGGCTACATAAATAATGACTATTGTATCTATCAATTAGCGGTATCTTATTACAAAAGTCAAGTTGAAGCACACAATATTGGCTCTGAATCTCTTGTTTCAATGCATTATGATTAGAAATGAGTTATGACTAAAGGTGTTGATGATCAGTGGTTTCATTCTTGAAGAAACTTAAAACAATCCGTCCAGGTCCTGTTTTATCCGTCCAAGTCCCATTTACAGAGTCTATCTAGATTATCAAACATATGTGAGTATCAATGTAGTCAAGTCTCTGGGGACTTAAGATTAATTTGCATAATAAACACCTAGTGCATGTACCAAGACACTTTAATCTGTCCAACCTCGGCATCATGTGATATTTATTTGTTCTGATCGATGGGAGATTGGTACTCTTGTGAAAAAAAAGCAAGATATAAATAAGTTAAAGAAGAGTTCTTTCTAATTAAAATGAAAATAAGATCCTACATTCCAGGAGTTACCTTAGATTCAAACTTGAATTGTATTCATTGCAGTCACGACAACAATCGTGTTTACTTTGTTCTTGTCATGTGATATTGATTGTTGTTTTGTGTTCTGTTCCTGTTATAACTTATGTCGGACTACTGAAATAAAAAGGTGTTATGTCCAATTGAAGGAATTATTGCCTTGTTACTGGACATCGATTCTCTGGCTCTTTGTATCTCTATAGTGATCAATGGTCAGATATAAATCTCAGACCAGCGATATATGTAATGTACTTCACTACCCCATGCTCAGACTGATGGCTTATTTTGGGTGTTATTTTCTTCACATATTGCTTCTATTAAACTCGAAATCCTGACTAGGTGGCATGATATTCTCCATGGCAATGTGTAATATGAGGATGGAAAACACGGGAATCTCAGCTAGAAATTTTTCTACTGAACAGCTATTGAGAAAATTAGGGTTTTGTGGCCCTTTATTGGTGCATTCAGTACATTTCTTAGATAAACTATCATGAAAATGAATCAAATTTGCGTCAAACAAAAAAAGAAAAAAGAACTGTGGTCATCAGCATTTCCCACTTTTCAGGTATCTATAATTCGAATTTGACTTTTTTCAATTTGCAGTAGGATTTCTGAGTATCGCCCCCCTCCCTTCTAGGATGGTGTATTTGGTCTCTAAAGTAGAGGGAGTTATGTCATGTTCTTATCATAGTTTAATTGATTGCTGACATCCTGATCTGAACCTAAACAGTAATTGGGTTCAGTTCAGTGTAAGTTGCACAGACAAGTGACTTGCAGTATGAGTGCAGTGCAGATGCAGCATGAGTGCAGTGTGCATGTAGCACAAATGCAGCAAGAATGCAGCACAGATGTAGCATGAGTGCAGTGTGAGTGATGCATGAATGCAGCATAGCTGCAATGTAGGTGCAGCATGAATGAAGAACTTGATAAAGAAAGCACAACAGGACAAAAAAGATCCATACCTGGCCCTTCCAAAGCTGAGAACCACCCCTGTACATGGACTTGCATCTCCAGTGCAGCTGCTCTACTTGAGGAGACTGCTGTCACGCCACAAAACCCCTTATTTATCCTTCAACCAAGGTATTACGTAATGTTACGTCATATGACGTCATAATTATGATTTATGATTATTAATATTCATACGTATTATCATTTCTAATAGGTACAATACTTTATACATATTTTCGACCCATAGGTCTATCAAAGTACACCCAGATGTCAGTTACACATGTTTCTCATTTAGCGAAGCCAATTTATCTCCCCATACATAATTAATCCATATATCACAAGTGGACCCATATATCTCCCTATACAAAGGCAACGGTCGGTCCCCAGATGCTTAGGTGCCGACCGGACACTCCAAACCACAAACAATGAACTATATGTTGACCCAAGGATTAACGGTCAACACACAAACAATGACATAATCCGTACACCCCTAGCCGGTATAGCGCCCTGGTCCACTTGAGACGACTAAGGTGCTACCAGGAGGCAGGCGACAAAGCTCCCCAGGTGTACATATTACCTGTTATGTAATCCATTACCCATAAGGCACCGGTCGGCAGGCCTCCCCACCTCCGGTCCGGCACCTCACCTTATTAAAGCTATGAATATATAATTATCCAATCAAATGTCAAACCAATATTAACCAATGAAAACCACCGTTACATGTATTTCCGATGTGGGCTCCCCCTTCACCTGCCAGGTACCTGTACATAAGCCAGGGTCAGCTGGAGGGAAATCAGAAACATCCGCACTGAGCTCTGGTGACTGATATTCTGCTATTAATATCATTATTAATAAAAAGATACCAAGTACGACAACTGATGTCTAATCTCTCATCTTTACGCTCCACATTGATGTGGAAGGGATTTTCCCAGCCACACTGAGGTCCATGGTTCTTAACACTGAAAGACAGCTGAAACCAGCGGCTGTGAGCCCTGCAGCAGTGGAGGACATGTTTGAGGCGAAGCATGCCTCTCAGGAACATCAATATAACAATGCTGCAAAGGATCTTCCACACTTACAGAGTGGGGAGTAGATACGGATGTGCACCACTGGCCACAAACCCTGTTGGGATAATCCCACCGTAATGGTGACACCCGCCCCAGCATCACCCTGTTCATATGTTGTAAGGACCGAGGATGGTCACACATACCGACGCAATCAGAGACACCTATTGAAGCAATCGACTGAGACACCACAGGTCAGTGACCCAGCCAGTGAGATCGATGATCAGGCGGCATTGGGACCAGTGCCCGAGCCAGAACCTGTGGATAGAGGCCCTGAAGGAGCGAAAGCGGATGAACCACAGACACCAGTGGCTTATGTCACTAGAGCCAGAAGGATCTCCAGGCCAAGGGATAGAATGGATCTATAGACGCAGTTCTCAGGACTGAAATCCATATTTAATTGAACCAGGGCACCCCTGTGCCAGGTTCTTATACGACAGGTATTTTTGCGATTTTTGCAAAAAAATCCCTTGCCTTTTGGGTGTTATTTTGCTGTGAAAAACCTGCAAATAAAATATTTACATGCTGCAGCATACAAATCTTGATCAATGCCAATCCATGCCATCAAATATTGAAACAAAAGAAGCAATATTTCACATACAAAATTGACAGTGAAAAAAAGTCACCTAAACAGCACAAAACCAACTTTTTCAGCTCAATGCTTAAGGATGGGGTTTCAAGCGAACTACAGACCTACATGAAGTGTCACTTTGCATGAAATGCTCTTTATTCTTATGTAAAAACGGGGTGAGACGCTGTTGGAGACGCTCTGAGGCCGCAATATTGCCTCTACCTTCGGTAACCTTCATGAAATTGTACTCCACAAGAAGTCAACGAGACATCACAACAGTCCCACAGCGACAGCGACACCGTATCTCCGCCGTTTATCGTCCGATCAACTCGCTTTTTGATAGGTACAAAAGGCGGTACATACCTGCAGCATGCAGCCTGCAACTGTCCCACGCCCACCGGCTCGCCCACGCCCACCGGCTCGCCCACGCCCACCGGCTCGCCCACGCCCACCGGCTCGCCCACGCCCACCGGCTCGCCCACGCCCACCGGCTCGCCCACGCCCACCGGCTCGCCCACGCCCACCGGCTCGCCCACGCCCACCGGCTCGCCCACGCCCACCGGCTCGCCCACGCCCACCGGCTCGCCCACGCCCACCGGCTCGCCCACGCCCACCGGCTCGCCCACGCCCACCGGCTCGCCCACGCCCACCGGCTCGCCCACGCCCACCGGCTCGCCCACGCCCACCGGCTCGCCCACGCCCACGCCCACCGGCTCGCCCACGCCCACCGGCTCGCCCACGCCCACCGGCTCGCCCACGCCCACCGGCTCGCCCACGCCCACCGGCTCGCCCACGCCCACCGGCTCGCCCACGCCCACCGGCTCGCCCACGCCCACCGGCTCGCCCACGCCCACCGGCTCGCCCACGCCCCCCGGCTCGCCCACGCCCCCCGGCTCGCCCACGCCCACCGCCTCGCCCACGCCCCCCGGCTCGCCCACGCCCACCGCCTCGCCCACGCCCCCCGGCTCGCCCACGCCCACCGCCTCGCCCACGCCCACCGGCTCGCCCACGCCCACCGGCTCGCCCACGCCCACCGGCTCGCCCACGCCCACCGGCTCGCCCACGCCCACCGGCTCGCCCACGCCCACCGGCTCGCCCACGCCCACCGGCTCGCCCACGCCCACCGGCTCGCCCACGCCCACCGGCTCGCCCACGCCCACCGGCTCGCCCACGCCCACCGGCTCGCCCACGCCCACCGGCTCGCCCACGCCCACCGGCTCGCCCACGCCCACCGGCTCGCCCACGCCCACCGGCTCGCCCACGCCCACCGGCTCGCCCACGCCCACCGGCTCGCCCACGCCCACCGGCTCGCCCACGCCCACCGGCTCGCCCACGCCCACCGGCTCGCCCACACCCACCTGCTCAGTTGAAATATGTTAACATACTAGTTTTGACCGAGGAATACATTTCTGCTCTCAGAATTGACAAATAATTCATTGTTCCTGAAATAAAATTTATGGATTCAGTCATTTAGTCCATCAATTCAATCCCTTTATCACCCTGACCCTGAGTCGTTTGCGATGTTAATCACATATTCAATCTTTACTTACATTTATTTTCATTTTTAACGTTATAGATAAATACAGTGAAAAAAAGAAAACTAAATGAAAACAACAGTATCGCAAAAAAAAGCCCTGGTTCACATGTGACATATATCACATATACCATTCATTTTAGTGACACTGTATAGACAACAAACTTCTTTTTTTTTTTATGACTATGTGCTTATTGTGTAATAACCAGTTTTCTTCCAGCGAAATAATATCCACAGTGAACTATATATCATAAACTTTCAAACTTCTTTTAAAGAATTGGGGATGTTGTGTACGCGCATCTGTGATGACATCACTTCGTGTGAGGACCACATGTATAGGCGACGTTGAGGACATGATAAGATCTATCTACATGTTGTATTAGAATCATATAAGATTACAGTAAAGACATAATTATATGTTCTACAAGTCACAGAGTTCATCACATTCAGTACAGCTCCCTAATTAGAATGCTGCTCTATGTCGATGACGTGGAAGCTCCCAAGACATGGGACTCATTCTCCAGCCCGATAGAAGAGATACTTCAATGGTCTAAAATTAATAGGCTTACTATAAATAGTGATAATCAAAACTATGACTGATAGAGTTGAAAATGCCTTAGGCCGGTAGCTACTATTTGGGAACAGTGAATAGTTTTTCATAATGAGGTGTAGTTCTAGATTTTTAAATTAACCATATGAAATCCCATTTAGCCAATTTTAAAAAGAACTCTGCATAATGCTCTACAATACTGTAAATGTAGATATCATCACATCAACTTAATTTCCGCTCAACTGGCATAGAAAAAGCAATGTCATATTCAAGCACCTGTCAGGTATTGTTTGTTTGTTTGTGTAGATTATAACGTCCCATTGTGGAGGAGACTTTCTCAAGTTTGAGTTTTGTCACAAGTAAAGGTAAGCCAAAGGCCTACTTTGGATGATCATTACTCATATCCAGGATGAGGTTTGGGGACGGGTCTCGTGCTACCATCAGGTCTACTCTTAGTACACTTGGACTTATACAACACAGAATTGTGGTTTCTTATTATATATAATATCACAAACACTCACGTGGGGGTGAATTGTTCATGTTAGTTATATACTATATGCCTCTATGACAATCTGTCACTGTACACCAGATGGTAGGACCAGCATGTGTCATCTATATACCCCCTTCCCACCTGCATCCTCCACCTAGCATATTCACAGCACAAAGTCTCATGCTACACACCTATTGGGGCCTGCAATATAAGACAAACCTCCACAAATATATACCACCTCTTTCAGTACTACCTCCAAAGCCCCACCATTACCTTACAGAATCCTTGGCCATCCTTCAGGCCCCAGCAGTGCCTTAATACTATAGGGACACCACAGTACAACCAGACATTCTCTATAAACACAGCCTGATCCACCATCATGTCCAGCTCCCTTCTCATCCTGGAGAACTTTGTCGGAGGTGAGTTTGTGCCCCATACAGGAGGAGGTTATGTGGACAGTGTGGATCCGTCTACAGGGGAGGTGTGG
The DNA here is from genome assembly GCA_947462335.1 of Harmothoe impar. Taxonomy (NCBI): domain Eukaryota; kingdom Metazoa; phylum Annelida; class Polychaeta; order Phyllodocida; family Polynoidae; genus Harmothoe; species Harmothoe impar. The sequence goes on from OX381705.1 coordinate 74,828,932, forward strand.
GCTCTAGTGCCTGACTCCGGGGAGGAAGATGTCCAAGTTGCCGTCACCGCAGCCCTTAAGGCCTTCCCAATGTGAGTACAGTATACGAATTTATTATGATGAGTATATATCTGCTTCATTTCAGTTAAAAGGGTGTGTTGGGGGGGGGGGGGGGGGGAATCAATATGTTACATATAAAACCAGAATTATTATTTTAAAAACGAAGTATTATTTCCACAAAGTAAGACTGACCTTAGGGTAAATAGACGAAGTGATTATTTTAGACCCATATTCTATTTTGACAAATTCTTGTCAAAACTGTGATATTTTATTTTGTGCTGCATATTTCTGACTTTAATCTGTATTGTTATACGAGTACCAGTAGGTAATATATCGGCAGCAGCTCTGATCCTTATGACTGCTAAAAGCTAGGTGCCCAGCCCTTGGTGTCCATACATATAATTACTGTTCACAGAACTTGCGTTTTGCACAGCATTACCAGTAATATATCGGCATCAGCTCTGTTCCTTATGACTGCTTAAAGCTAAGTGCCCAGCCCTTGGTGTCCATACATGTATATAATTACTGTTCACAGAACTTGCGTTTTGCACAGCATTAAACGATGATGCTAGCCTTTAGACTCTACTAGAATACTACTACCCAGCTAACAGAAAAACGTTATTTTACGTCAAAATAACGTTTTAAAACAAAAAAATAACGTTATGCCATAGTAAGGAGCCTCAGTGAAACGTTATCACGTTATAAAAAGTTGTATAACGTTTTTTGTTTACTGGGTACTAATAGAAAATCTTTGAATACGCCATCTAGAGCCAGTATAGAGTGATTGAGCAGTGAGACTACGGGGGATATGCTCTGAGACTACGGTGGAAAATGCTTGTTAAAACTACAGGGGATATGTTTTTGGGCAAGGCACTGATTTCAGTTAGTTCCTAGGTGCCTATATAGTTAATGACATGACTGGCCGAGCATCGGCTATAGTCAGCATAACTCTATAGCCTGGGCTCCACTACGGCGGCACAGGTACCTGCGAAACGTGGCGATCTTTTTTTATGTTTTGGTTTTCACATTTTGCTTCATTTCGCTTCATTTCGCTTCATTTCGCGGCAGTTTCGCGGCAGTTTCGCCCTGCTACTGGCGTTACATAGGGCGACACTGCCGCGAAATGTAGCGAAATGAAGCGAAATGAGGCGAAATGAAGCAAAATGTGCAAATCAAAACATAAAAAAGGATCGCCTCGTTTCGCAACTACCTGTTTCGCCCTAGTGGAGTCTGGGCTTATGGGATTTAACAAAACCTCGGCCCAGGTAAAGTTCCTGTAAATGCTGCCCCTGTACAGCTGGTCTGTGATATTTTTGGCCAGCCTTAGAGGGTAACTTGACTGTTGTATTTTCAACAATACTCTCATGCCTCGCAGATGGTCTGGGCTGGCTCCTGCTGCACGCTCCGCTGTACTGATGAAGGTAGCCGACCTCTTGGAGCAGCGCAAGGAGGAGTTTGCTCTAGCAGAGTCACGTGACCAGGGGAAGACATTAACACAGGCGAGAAACATAGAGATGAACCTAGCCATCAATAGCTTCAGGTTCTTTGCCACAGGCATGCTGCATCAACTTAATAAGTAAGTTTGTCATAATAACTTTTGATATTTTTTCAGAGAAAGTGACCTGTAAATTGCCTGTTTCAGTTCTCCTTAAATATGGCTTAGGACTTAGAACACAACTCATAACCCTGTCTATGTCATTATGTTCTGTCTAGTTTATACTATGATGATGTATGGCTCCAGGTCTAGTCATGTCTTCCCTGCTAATGCACTGTCGTACACGTCACGGACTCCAGTGGGTGTTGCTGGCCTCATCTTACCCTGGAACATGCCCCTCTACCTGCTCACCTTCAAGCTAGCTCCGGCTCTTGCTGCGGGCTGCACCGTTGTTGCCAAACCCAGCGAGTTCACCTCAGTCACCACCTGGATGCTGTGTGATGTCTTCAAACAAGCAGGTATGTCACCTCTACATAATCATAGCCATACACTTCACCAATAGCCTATTCAATGCAGAAATCATGAAAAATGTCAAATAATATTATTGTTGTTTTTTGAGTGAAAAATGGTTTTGTCCAGATATTCATGCTGAATAAGATGGTACCAAAAGTTTTAGTCTGTATTGATGCATTATGGCCTAAATATCATTACCATAGCAACATAATATTATACACTCAAATAAGCTATATTAAGCTAAATTAATTAGGCTATATCTCCTTAATCTGCATACATAGGGTGATCTTATCTATCTTACTTTCTAGTGATTCAATACTGTTCATTTTGTCATAGATCTACTTCTAATTTGAATATCTACAAAATTCTCTCAGTTTCTAAAATCTTATATCATCCCTTACATTCCCATATACCATTTGAATTTGACCTGAAAAAGTCTGGTTTTGGGAGAGGTGTCCTTATGGGGAGTCTGGTAAAGGAAGAGTTAAACCAATATTACTGTGGCACCTCATTTAAAAGCACACTAAATGAGGTATTTTGCACCAATAACATTTTGAACTTAATATAATAAACATACAGCCATAAGTATAATCCTGACCTTGACCTTGGTCTGACAATGATCTCAATCTTCTCTCTAGGTTTACCAGCGGGTGTAGTTAACTTTGTGTTTGGCACGGGTGCAAAGGTTGGAGACGCAATCGTGCGTCACCCTCGGGTTCCGGCTATTTCGTTCACAGGAAGCACGGCTACCGCCGAAAGGATCCGTAGTGCATGCGCACCATACTGCAAGAAACTCTCAATGGAGGTAAGTTACATAGATTCCCACTGGGCGGTTAATGCCTGTTAGTTTCCGCACAAGGATTTATTGTTATTTCATGTATGTATATGAATTATTACTTCATGGTGATACGACCATAAAACAGCTAGCCTGACTTGTATTGACCAATTTAATGAAAAGGTATTATTGGGCTAATTCTAGCAAAAATTGTTGCATAAACATGTGTTATATTGATTGAAATCGATTATACCCGAGAGAAACGCAAAAGACAATTTGTTAAAAGTAAGATACTGTGGTCAATAAAGTCAAATTTGTTCAAAAAAAATTATTATAGAAACTTACACAAACTTTCTCAATATTTTTTAGTTTTAGAAACGTTCATTGGAGACTGAGGAAAAGACTCTTACTTAATGCCTAGTTACAGACACTCTGAGAAGGAGTTTAAGTTACCTTACCTGTGTGTATACGATTTTAGTGCTCAAGATGTATTTCACAATAAATGAGGCCAGTGGGGAATTAAAATTACAATTAGTTATAGAAGTCAGAAAAAAAGAACCCGCTCATAAATTTAATATTGTACTTTGTTTTAATTGCAGTTGGGAGGAAAGAACCCAGGCATCGTGTTTCCTGACTGCGAAATGGATAGTTGCCTGGGAGGCCTAGTCGCGTAAGGATAAACCTTTTTTATATATATTTTTTTACAATTTTTATTTATAAATTTATTTATTTTTAATTTAAAAAAATCTCTTTTATTCCTCCAAACAACTTTTTTAGATAGCCAGTCATAGACGGCACCCGGTCATAGACGGCACCCGGTCATAGACGGCACCCGGTCATAGACGGCACCCGGTCATAGACAAACACATTGGCCAAAGTTCGTGAGACACAGCCAGGTGTTGTACCAACTAACATTCACATGTTGCTAAGTGCCCACATCACATCATGTCCACAACCTACCATCACAAAGTGTCTACAAAATACAATGTCCATAACATTCTGTGCCACAGCATCCACAAAACACACTTTGTCCACGCAAAGCCATTACAATTGCACCCTCAAAAATGTGAGCGTCACTGTCGCCAAAAGAACCCTCACCTGAAAGTCAAGCAAGAATGCTTTCGGCGACAATGACGCTCACATTTCTGAGGGTATGTTCACAGAACACAATTTTTGTATAATGAATGGTATGGGCGATTGGCATCACGTGTGACTGGGCACTTTGCTCCATGTCCCAATTCATGTCCCATGTCCAACTCATGTCCCATGTCCCAACTCATGTCCAATGTCCAATCTCATGTCCCATCTCATGTCCCATATCCCAACTCATGTCCCATATCCCAATTCATGTTCCATGTCCCAACTCATGTCCCATGTCCAAACTCATCTCCCATGTCCCAACTCATGTCCCATGCCCCAACTCATGTCCCATACCCCCAACCCCCAACCCCCGCCCTGGTTCAATGAATGTCTCCGGTTTTGGTGCTGTTATCCAAGCGTCCTATTTATACTGTCTCATAAAAGCGTTCCCGCATCCCTGTAAATGGAAAAAACCCATTTATTTGGCCCTGTTTACTTTGTACAGCATAGTTACAAAAAAAACATCATTCCATTTGAATTTCCTGTGCTGGTTTTTGTGTGGGCTCAACTACTTTATGGACACTTTTTGCTGTAGTTGGTATTAGAGCGCAGGATACAACTTGTAACGTTGGCTCATGCCCTCAGGGCCGACGCGTATATTACGCGCGTATGAGGCTATATACGCGCGGCAATCTGTGACTTCTGATCAATGTCCCAGGGGCATATTGATTCATTAAGGTGTCATTGATTCCCTCAGGGCATAGCCTAGACCTATATGTTATATAGCCTATGGTAGACTACTGTCCTATGCCCTGGGGGCATGGTATCTATCATCGATTCCCTCAGGGCATAGCCTAGATTTATATGGCCTATGGTAGATTACCTACTGCTCTATGCCCTGGGGGCATGATGATCGATTCCCTCAGGGCATAGCCTAGACTTATATCGCCTATGGTAGACTACTGCTCTATGCCCTGGGGGAATCGCCCATATCGTTGATTCCCTCGGGGCATAGCCTTAACTTAAAGCTCTAAAGACTGAACTAACTACAGTACAGACTACGGTACATTGGTACACAACACATCAGTTGCCCCCAGGGCATTTACCAGTAGCCTACAATGTAAGTTTGTAGAAGTGAAGGTTATGCCCTGAGGGAATCAATGATATGTACGATGCCCCCAGGGAATTGACAAGTAGCCTTTAGGCCTACAGTGTAAGTTTGTAGAAGTCACTGCTATGCCCTGAGGGAATCAGTGATATATATACCTATATATGATGCCCCCAGGGCATTGACCAGTAGTGTAAGTTTGTAGAAGTGAAGGCTATGCCCTGAGGGCATCGATATACGATGCCCCCGGGGCATTGACCAGTAGTGTAAGTTTGTAGAAGTGAAGGCTATGCCCTGAGGGCATCGATATATACGATGCCCCCGGGGCATTGACGCGCGAAATATACGCGTCAGAGCTGCGCGGCAGCGGACACGGCCCTCGGGGCATGAGCCAACGTAACAAGTTGTGTCCTGCGTATTAGAGCACTATTTGCTGTATAATTACAGCATTATGTACTGTAAATTGGGTCTCGAGCAATGTTACTGTAGGCTACATTTACAGTACATTGTGCTGTAGATTTCTGCCACAAGGTGTGGTAGACAGTACTATAGGCTACATAGCCAGAGACCTGAGTTGATAATACCTGTGCTGCCACCTTCTGTGAAAGCTAAGAAGTATAGGGTTGTAGTGGGTTACACTTTGCACCTTTTGTGCTGGGGAGTTTGGCTTCCTGTACCTGAATGATGAGACATGTTTTCAAGGTCACTCCAGTAAAGAACCTTTCAATCTTCACAGGACTTAAATGTTCACTTGCTAAGTATCCAACACTAGGTGGCAGCAGTATACCATTTTTGTAGTATCTATTCCACCCAACCCTTTCCCGAGTCAGATAAAGTCTCACAAATTCTCAAGTCATTGTAGAATAAGAATGGATGAGAGAGACTGAATGCAGTTATCATAAAGTGTTTTGATATTTGCATAATTGTGTTGAATGATACAAAAAAAACAGCAAAAGTATAGAATAGACACCACATTGGAAGGAAAAATGAAATGCTTTAGTGCCTGGGCTGGGAAAAAGCTGGTATCACATACAATTCAGCTGTATCAATGCAGGATTAAACTATTACATTGTGTAGTGTGTATTAACCTAACTATTATGCAGGAAAGTACTTTCCATGCATACATATTAATTGATATAAATTGATGACAACAATCCCAGCCAGCAAAGATACGTTGGGCCAACGTTGGGGCAACCATAACTAATGTTGGACTGACGTCAGATGTATGACGTTGGGCCAACTTCATTTGTCCGTCCATCAGAACGTCGCCATGACGTCATAAAGAAATGACGTTGGGCCAACGTCAAAATCTGACATTGTACCAACGTTGTGCTAACATGAGGTCAACCAGATTTAGAGCGTAAAAATGACGTTGGCCCAACATCCAGCTAAGATAATACAACATCCATGTAGCCTTCATTCAATGTAATATTCATTCAAATATCAGGTATTTATTTAATATTAACTCTGCTAAAGACATGCCTGTTAAGAATCATCATTTTATAAACAGCTATTTCTGTTTCTGCATTTCACTTTAATCTCAGCTTAAAGGGCCAAGAGGTGATACAAGGCCATCCAATCCTTTAGACCTTATATACCTACGATTACCAACAAAAGGGTGTCCTTCTAGAAATATATACAGCATTTTGTTATATAACAAAAAAGATGGTAATCAAGAGTCATATAGATTACAGATGGAATATGCATTACTACAAAATCTATATTATACACATGGGGCCCAATAAATGACCAATTATGAGGAATGATAACAGGTCTGCTGGCAGAAATATCTCCATGCAACCTTCAATGCCCTCTGGTAGAGGTTGGAGGCACTATAGGATTGGGCAAATGTTGGCCCAACGTTGGTACAACATCAATTATCTGACGTTGTGCCAACATTGGCAAATCACTTGGAGTATCACCAACGTTGATACAACATAAATTTGCCAATGTTGGTATAACACAAATTATCTGATGCTGTACCAACGTTGGCAAATCACTGGGAGTATTACCAACGTTGGTATAACATATATTTGCCAACGTTGTATCAACGTTGGCAGACCAACATTGGTACAACATCATACTATTACCCATGATGGTGCCGACCATTGCCAACATTGGCCCAACGTATCATTGCTAGCTGGGATAATATGAAACCTACAGTAGAAGTTGCTGTAACGTTACAGCACCCAGTTGCTGTACATGTACAGCAAAATCTACTGGAACAAAAGTTGCTAGCAACTTTTTCTGTAGATGTATGGTAGAAGTTGCTGTAAATTTACAGTAGAAGTTGCTGTACATGTACAGCAAGTCGGTTGCTGTACACCTACAGCAAAATCTACTGGAATAAACGTTGCCAGCAACCTTTGCTGTAGGTATACAGTACTTACTTCTTACAGTGTGTGTGGATAAAATGAGCTGTGTGGATATTTTATGATGCTTTTGTGTGGACGAAGTGTGCCCTGGGGACATTTTGTGTGTGTTTTTTGTGTGGACAAAGTGTACTGTGTAACATTTTGCAATAGCAGGCTGTGGTCAAAGTGTTTTATGTGGACACGTTGTGAAGTTTTGTTGTGGACAAAGCAAGATTTGTGGACACTTTGTGATGTTTTGTTGTGGACAAAGTGAATTTTGTGGGAACTCTGTGATAGTGGCGTGTGGATAAACTGTTTTGTGAACATTTTGTGATTGTTGGCTGGGCACAAATTGTATATTTTATGGACATTTTCTGATTGAAGACTGTGGGAAAACTGTATTTTATCAACACTTTGTGATAGAAGGCTATGGACATAATATGATGTGGACACGTTGTAGTCTGTGGACAATATGGGACTCAACAATGAGAATGCCTTGCACCATGAATCACACATTTTGAAACCCATCATCCACTTTTGTTGCACATTGACCAAAAGGGACCAGAAATTTGTTCCTAACTTGTGAAACAACACGTGGGAACATTTCCTAACAAAATGAAAAATCACAACTCCCTTTGACTCCTTCTTTCCTCATAGGGCTTCCTTCACTAACCAGGGAGAGCTCTGCCTCTGCACCAGCCGCATATTTGTCCATGAGACAATATTTGATGAGTTCCTGTCCCGATTTGTCAAAATGGCAAGGTATGTCTTACTAATCATATGTGACACAATATGTGAAAAGGGACAATATTGCGGGGTGCACAAAGGTCCCTTACTCCAATACATATCATATATGAATGTAACCAATGTTACCGTAAACATTTAACAGATGGGCGGCATCAGCATGTGATACTGCAATGGAAGTGTAATAGTATGGTACCATGGTAAGATTAACTGGTCCCTGGCCATAATAATTATGTGGTGACTGGTATCGTTCTCAGAAAAGATGTTCTTCTGAGCAGAACTATATTGGACACTTCAATTTGAACCAATGCTTGAAATTCTTAATAATGAAGTATAAATAATAACAAGACATCTTGGGCTTTGGAAATGCAGCTGGTCAATATAAAATAATCATGATGAGAACAAAACAAGATATTCCTTCTCCATTAATTGACAGCTTGTTGGTTTTAATGTTTCTAATGAAAGAAAAGTACTTACTTGATTTATACTTGATTTATAATTTGTTACAGAGGTATGAAGGTTGGGGATCCCCGGGAGCAGGAAACACGTGTCGGGGCCCTCATCTCCAAGGAACACCTGGCCAAGGTACGCAGCTTCGTCAACCTGGCACGTAAAGAGGGTGCCACTGTGCACTGCGGGGAGGGAGTGGACAAGTTGACCCTTAAACAAGAACACAAAAATGTAAGTGAAAAAACACCATCTGGTTGCATTTACTTGCAAAGGGGCCCTCTAAAGTAAGGCCTTCACAGTGAGGACTCTCTGAAGTAAGGTCTTCTTGACTAGGGCCCTCTGAACCAAGACTTTCATAATTAGGGCACTCTGAACCAATTTCCCCTTAACTAGAGATCTCTGAACTAATGTCTTTTTAACCAGGGTTCTCTGGACCAAAGCCTTATTTAAATGATCACATTTTTTTCATATCAACATGTCTGAACAATTATTGCAGGGGTACTTCTTTGCACCGACCATCATCACCGGAATGTCAGACTCATCAGACCTAATGCAACAGGAGATCTTTGGGCCTATTGTTTGCATCACACCCTTCAAAACAGAGGACGAGGTAGGCAGTTGTTTCAATACATAATATTTGCCCCCCCCCCGCCTTCCGACTAAACAGCTAATGTTTGTCATGCCTCACCAATCATAATCAATTGTTACAAAATACATTTAACTGACTTAACTGTGCACGAATATTAATAATCAAAATGCTAGGCTCGAACTCCTCACTTTTGAACTCTTGGATGATTGGTGAATATTAATTGCTACATGTATCGCATTTCTGTATCTAATCACACAAAATTTTACATTATTACAGGTTATTGTGCGTGCAAACAACACTCAGTACGGACTCAGCTCATGTGTGTTCACAGCAAACCTAAGCACTGCGCACCGAGTGGCCAAGAAGATAGAGGTAAGACTTGTTTCATTATTACACATATAATATATTAGAAATTACTCAAACCAGTTACACACACAATGTACATGTATTAACAGCTAATTGGAAAGAGCATTAAGGACGGTTCCTTAATTTTTCCCAATATTTACACAGTACCTATAAAGTCAGATACATTATTCATTTAATGTATTTGATTGTAAGCTACATTTAACCTGAATAAAAACCTTTAAAAGAAATATATTTGAAAAAAGCAAGTGTCTGTGATTAATACAAAGAAATTGATATTTTAATACATCATTTCACTATTTTACAGTGCGGCACAGTGTGGGTGAACTGCTGGTTGGTACGTGACAGGAACTTGCCATTCGGTGGCGTGAAGAACTCTGGGATTGGACGTGATGGACTTGCTGAGTCGCTTGAGTTCTATACTGAGGTGAAAACAATTGTTGTCAAGCTGAGCTAGTCACATGCTATCTAGCATGCATACACTGATTCAGTAATGTCAGGGGCCAGCCCAAAGTGTATGGTCACTATTGAGTTAGTGTAGCACCCTTAAAGGGGCATTCTCACCACTCACACTTAAGCACATAGTAGACTAGAACAGTACTAGAATTGTAAGTGGGATACGCTTGGTGATTATACCACTTTAACAGTAACAATTCCATCCCGCAAATAAATTGTTTTCTTGGTATTAATTTTTTTATACTGATTCAGGGAGACTCCAAGAGGTTAATCAATGGTATTGAATTTTGAAAGGATCTTTGGATGACAGTATGAGATTGATGATCAATAAATGTTCCAAAACTCTTAAAAGATTTTTTCACGCTGCAAGTGTTATGATGTTTCTGGGTGCTGATTTGAACATTTAGGTCACGCGCTCGCAACAGCATGTTACCATGAAGAGATATAGATTCCCAGTGGGCACATAATTTAGTTCAATGTTGAATCAATACTGAATCAACGTTGAATCAGCACTGACAACAAGTTATCAATGCTGATTCAACATTCTGTGCCCACTGGGTTAGGGGTAGTGAAGTATGATCCTTTTTTTTTTAATGTTTTAATGTTTTTATTTGCCAAGACACAACATACACAGTAGAAGTGAAAATTTGACAAAGGTGATCCTTAGTGTTCAATGATAGTTCTGTTTGTTATCACATATTGGATGGTATAAAGATGATTATATATAATGATACAAAGATGGAATTGACAAGTTATATAAACACATAAATACAAGATAGACAGACAAAATATGAAAATATATACATATACAAATACAAGTACCATATAGCAGCAGCAGTCAAAATACAGTAGCAAACAAATAGCAAACACATGCTAAGTGATAGATCCGAACAAATCGAGACTAATAGGGTTTCTATGACGGTCACAATACTGAGTTCAGTTGCCAACCCCCCCGCATACCCTGGGTTGGAGCAACTCTACAAACATTTGGATAAGCATAAGTTAGCATCATAGTATCAGTACATCAAGACAGCAAGAAGAGGAGCTCAGTCTGTAGTATCAATGGATCATGGAAGGTTATGTGATGTGATGGTCCCCTTTAGGTGATGTCTTTACAACACCTCCCTCCAGGGACCAAGTAATGGTACAGAAATCTTTCAGGTAATGTCACTACAACATTTCCCTACATTGGACATAAATGCAAGGATATATGTGGATCAACAAGGGAAAAGGGACCGCCGCGGGGGATTTTTAGTACCAACTTTGGCCACCAGGGGGCTCCATATAGCCAAAAAGGACCAAGATATAGCATAAACTTATCTATACTACTTTTTTATGTAGAATATGATAGGCCACGTTAGAAGATTCCATTTTTGGTGAAAACATTCCATATTTGGAATGGAAAAGAACGTTTTTGGGCCTAAATTGGTGTTTTTGCACATGTTGGTTGCCATGGAAACATGATTTTCATTCTAAATCAAAAATTAAAAAAAAATTGAATGAAAGAATGCCCCAAAACGATTTCTATGCTGAAAACAGAATGTAAATACCATTTTTAGATCAAAAGCTGTGGCCAATTGTTTGAAAAAGTTTGGATATTTGGTAATTATCATAATTATGCTAATTAGATAGGAATATCTCTAAAACAAAGGAAGATAGAGCTTATTGGCATTTAAGATTGGACAGTGACCACACATATTCAGAGAGCCAGTACTCAACAACTGGAAGTGGTACCTGCTTAAAAAAGATATCACTGGAAAGCTGATGACATCAATTCTATTTTTAAGTTTTTACTTTGGAGGACCAGGATTCAGGGTCTTCTTTTCTAAGTCCGGTATCTTAAAAAGTCTCTGCTTAAAAGTTAATTTGTCCTTACTGCGCTGATACCATGAACCCAGGTTATTCCACAAAGCAACTCCCCTAAACAGGGGTTAACTATAAATTCCCTTATTACGAGTTCTCGGTAACTTAAAAAGAATTGCATCTTCTGAACGCATCCCTGGTCTTCTCACCCGACCATCTACCCATGTGGGATTCAATGATAGTTTCCGCATATAACTTAGGAATAATTCCTGTCGTCTTCTTTGAAGTTTTGGGACACCAGACTGCTTGTACATCACGTCTTCAGACATCACTTTTCCCCGGTAACAAATTTTTAAGCCGCGCTTCTGCAACCTGTCCAATTTCTTTGTGAGATCCTTGTTAGCCCCATCATATATGAAACTAGCATAGTCAAAGAGGCTTAAAATCTTTGACTTGTATACACACAGTTTCTGTCATATTATGCCTCAGGGTGCCGAGCCTAAACAGTCTATGGTTTACTTTACAACAAAGATCGTTTATAGCTGGCTCAAAGGTTAGACTTTCATCTATCTTTAACCCAAGATATGTATAATTATCAACTGTTTCCAGAGGTCTTCCCAATAACTCATACTCAATATTCTTACACGCAACCAGTTTCTGATTTGTGCCAAACCAAGCAATTTTGGTTTTGTCTGTATTAACAGTAAGACGCTTCTCACAACACCACTTTCCTATGTTATTAATGCTTGCTTGAAGACGAGTAACTATAGTATCAAGTTTGTTACTACCCAGCAAATTAGTTTGACTTAGTTTCTGGAACGTGCACTTTGTGTGACTGTTGTCCTATGGAACTTATTGGCACAATATGACACCATACCCGATAGGACAAGAAGTGGCACATACTCACACATATTCACACAAATTCACACATATTCACACAGCATCATGTACCATGGCACAAAAATGTTTCCAACCATATTGTTTCACTTTTTAGATTTTTTGGGAAAAAAAGGAAAGTCTGTTTAGTTTGTAATACTCATTATATTCAGAAGTTGGCATAGGGCACCATGGCAGAAATCTGTTAGTGCACTCCCTGCTGTATATGGGCATACTATCTCATTCAACAAGATTCCTACCATGGTAGTGTAGGTCTGATGAAGTTGTGTACAATTCATGCCAATTACCAGCTGTATACACATGTAATAAAAGGTCAGACCTTTATCCAAACAAGATTACCAGAGGAAAGGTGTCTGTGGTCTGTCCCTCTTAATGCCGCTTTAATCAAATCATATGGTGTGTTTTTCAATCACTAATGGAACTTGATAGAATTAGAGGTGTATAGCTAGGTCTAAGTTGCATTGATAACATGTTATTATGGTTATAAACAATGAAAATGATTCCATTTCACCCATGAGAATAACAAGTAACAACAAAGATGACACCTGGTGTCAAAACCATGCACTATTCCAACCTGACAAAGTGATAATGGTTATGTTTGAAGATGTGTGAGTGTGTGCCAGAAGGGAAACTAGGTGACACTGCATCACACAAATAACTGTTATGTGTGACACCAGGTGTCATCAAAGTTGATTATACCCCTTTTCCTGATTAAAGAGGATGATTTTCTTTAGCTATAAGTATCTAAACAGGGTCCCAATGTATTGTGAATCAGACAATGCACCTGTCCTATTAACATTCATTATGTATATAAATAGATGCCATATCATTTTAATGAAAGCAGCATTAAGAGGTCCAGATGCTAGACACCTTTCCTCTGGGCATCATGTTTGGATAAAGGCCTGGCTATCTCCTGCTGCTAATGTGAACTCTAATGTTGATGGTTATAATGGTACATACATTCATCAGCCCTATGTTGAAATGCTAGGAACCTGATCGAATGAGTTTGTACAAACCAGCAGCACACACACCAATAGTGTGCTATGACTATCTATGTCAAATACTGCTGGTTGTAAAAAGTATTACAGTATTTCCTATCTTTTAGTAATTCATAATGAAACTAAAAATACATGACTAAACATTTTGGTTTAGGGCATTATATATTTTGTCATTTGGTGTGAATAAGCTTTTTAAAGATCTGTCAGAACTGTGTGAATCTGTTCCATGGAACACTGTGTCAGTGTGTGTGAGTCTGTTACATGGTATACATGTCACACAAAATGCACGAAATGAGCACACAGTTCCAGGGGTAAAACAGGGTGAAACAATCTGGAACTAATTTGCTGGGTAGCAGTGTACAAGACTAAATCATCAGCATATAAATAAAACTTACAACAACATTCTAAATGTCAATGATATACAGAATAAACAACAATGGCCCCAAAACAGATCCCTGTGGTACACCATATTCGACTGGTTTAGTTGATGAGGTATAATCTCATATTTTGGTATACTGCTGAGGCCCAGTTAGGTAGCTCATCAACCAGTTGAGACTGGTATCATGCAAACCTAATTTTTCCAAAACCTCAATCAAGTAAGAATGATGGACACTGTCAAAAGCCTTTTATCAAATCCAAAAAGCATGCTCCTGTTAGATGGCCCCTATCTCTGCTCTCGTAAATATCATTCATGAAAGCAAAGATAGCATCACCAGTACCTCGTCCTGATCTTTATCCATATTGGCGGTCTGACAAAAATTTGTCTGAATCTAGCACTCTCGATAGATGAATGTGCATTAGCTTTTCAGCTATTTTAGATTGGACAGGCAACAAGGAGATTGGTCTCCAATTTGTAAGTAGTTTGACATTTCCATGCTTCGGTATAGGACTTACTCTAGCAGTTTTCCAGGAGTCAGGAAATATACCTGTATCAAAAGTGAGCTGATATAACCAAGTTATTTGGTCTACCAAGTGCAATAGTCCCAACTTTAAAACATCACACCTTATCCCTGGTATACCCGAGGTCTTGTTCATTGATGTCCGATACTAAGATTTTCACCAACTCTACATGGATATCAACTTTTGCGTGCTTAGGGTCACATGGTTCCTCAAGATTTGCACGAACTGGGTGGCCTTGTGATGTCAGGTCCTCACACAAAACCTTGCCTATTGAGGCAAAATATTCATTAAGATAATCTACAGAGTCTTGATTAGACTTCATATAACCATCAGCTCCTATCAATTCAGGAGGTTGTACATGCACATCAGGTTTTAAAACATCATTTATGATTCTCCAGAACCTTTTTGGATCCTTTTGGGATTCAGATAGCGACTCTTTGATTAGGGCTGCCTTTGAATATTTGATGGATCTGTTTATCATACAACCCAGGCTGCGAGCCTTGTTTAAATAAAATTCATCTCGACTTTTCAAGAACATATCAACCATGTCTTCCCTGTCCTTGATCAGCCCCAAGATTTCAGGCGTCATCCATTTATTGCGCTTGTCAACAATTTCAATTTCTACCCATGGACAGTACACATCTAGAAACGCCTCTATATGCGATTGAATGACGGTCCAAGCAAGATCTGGATCAGTATAGTCATAAAAATCATCCCAATCAGCCTCACTAAGCCAGTCTCTTGAACAGATTCTCATCAAAATCACCGTATTTTCGGACTACAACTTTCTTCCTAATATACTCAAAGTTAGTTTTCGTTTTTGCGCCGAAGACTGGCAAATGATCATTCACCAGGAAATTTAAGACTCCACTTGTGCTTTCATGCTGATAATTTGTTAAGATATTATCTAAAAAAGCTACGTTTTTTTTAAGGGTCTTGTGCATTGATGTAACAGCTTGTGGTACCCTTCATCTCTGCACATATCAGCAAGGCGTATACTTGACGGTTGATTTTCTCCCAGACTATTAATGTTCAGGTCGCCCATAAACCATTGCTCAGAGTTTTCAGACTCACCAACTTTCATGAGTTTCTCCAAATATTCAAAGAACTTGTTAGTCTTACCCGAGGGTGGGCGATAAAGGGTTACTAAGCTCATAGTTGGTGAATTCTTAAACTTCAAATCCAAGACAAAACACTCTAGATCACTATTTCTAAAATTTAGATCAGTTCTAACTGTTACATCAACGTCAAGATCACTTCGAATGTAGACAGCAATACCACCACCCTTCTTTCTCACGCGATCCTGCCTATACAGATCCATACCTTCCCAATAAATCAAGTCATCGTCATATTCAGGATGGAGCCAGGTCTCACTCATAGAAACAAAATCGGCACCATCTAGTTGATCAAAAATATCATGACGCTTGTTGAACATACTGCGTGTATTCAGGTGCACCATCTTAAAACCCCTCAGTCTCAAAAGATCTATCACAAGAGTTGTCGACATATTAATACTGCTACAATAGTACAGGCAAACAAACAACAATAAAGAAAATTAAAGAAAACAAGAAACAAAAGGGCCCAGTTACTTCCAACCTGGACCCCAGATAACTTCCCACAGATTCCGCAACTTAATGCTCCGCGCGAAGTTTGAGTAGTTACACTAACAGGCAGCTAGTCAGCAACTATGAATGTAGTATTAATAATATAACCCTGCTCCCAAGAAAATCATTTCATGTCAAGAATTACACAGTCATATTACAATGAGATATGGTTAGACATTGACACTCGTCATATTACTAGAATAGACTATTCAAACTATTTTTCCAAGATTTATTATTTTTCATATCATTAGGACATACTTAGTATACAATCTGTTACCAAAGTACATACATACATACATACATACATACATACATACATACATACATACACACATACACACATGCATGCATACATACATACATACATACATACATACATACATACATACATAGATACATACATTAGGAGGTGTAGGCCCATACGTAGTCCTACTCTGCTTATGAAACACATAAAAGTCAAGATATTGTAAACTCGGCTTATGAAAAGGCTCTCTGTATGTCAATGTAGACTTAAATACATGTAGTATTGTCAAATAAAAATAAAAAGTTTGAAAGTGTGATTTACATCACAAATGACTCAGGGTTAGGGTAATTAAGTGATTGAGTTGATTGACTGAAAGATTGAAGCTGCAAAATCATTTCAAGGACAATGAATTAATTTTCAATTCAGAGAGCCATTTCATAACAAGGAATTACGATATCGTTAATTTTGTGTATTTCATAAGCTGCTATCGTTACTTTTGCTATCTTTAAAGCTATCTTTAATTCTGCTATCGTTAAATGTATTTGCTATCGCAAAAAAGCTAAATTGAGTGTATTCATAAGGAATTTTTAAGAGAGCGACCTGAGTTTAACGAGAGCGATTTTATTTCAACGAGAGCGTTTTTAGTCTTTCATAACCTATATTTATCTAGACCTTGACCCCTGCTGATAAAGGAAAAAATGTATGATTTCTTCAAAATGGATGATGGAATCATATGATACGTGTATCAATGAGCTTTTATCTCAGATATTGTGGAAATAAATTGAAAAGAAAACATTTCATTGAAGTTTTACCACTGATTTTGGACTCTGTCTTTTTTTTGCTATCGTAAATCCCAAAATATGCCTAATAAGATGAATCAAAATAGTTTTTTTTGGATCATAATAATTCATAACTGGTTTGTAACTTTATATATTATAATCATTTGTCTGCCCCAATTATTTTCTAATGCTTTTGTACAAGAAAATCCGGATTATAGCACTATATGAAAATGATATTAAAGTGCACTTTTGGTTGAAATACCAACAAAATTCTTTCATTTCCAGGAGGCTGATATAGTCTTTAATCATATAAAAATTAAAAATTATATCTTTGATGAACTTATGGAATTAAGATAGCGAATTAGGTAAAAATATGTTTCATAATCTGCTATCGTTAAAATGACATCTGCTATCATTAAATCAATTTAAAGAGAGCAGAAACAGAAGCAGGTTATGAAATGAACTCCCTTTTACCTTTTTACGATATTGTAACTCTGCTATCGCTATTTCTATAAAACTTATGAAAAGGCTCTCAGAGAGCAGAAATGAATCTTTGGTTCAAAACTACCCTACATACCCCAACCCCACATACCCTGACCCCACATACGCCTATGCCACATACCCCAACCCCACATATCCCTACCCCACATACCCCTACCTCACATACCCCAACCCCACATACCCCTACCTCACATACCCCAACCCCACATACCCCTACCTCACATACCCCTACCCCACATACGCCTACAAAATACATTTAACTGACTTCACTGCATTTACCTCTACCCCACATATCCCAACCCCACATACCCCTACCTCACCTACCCCTACCCCACATACCTCTACCCCACATACTCCAACCCCACATAACCCTGCCTCACATACCCCTACCCCACATACCCCTACCCCACATACCCCAACCCCACATACCCCAACCCCACATACCCTTACCTCACATACGCCTACCCCACATACGCCTATGCCACATACCCCTACCCCACATACCCCTACCCCACATACCCCTACCCCACATACCCCAACCCCACATACCCCTACCCCACCTACCCCAACACCACCTACCTTAACCCCACATACCGTACCGTCGCGAAAAAGCGCCGGGGCGCTCTTCAATTTGGCGGCCCTATTACCCAGGCGCTTATACGAGACAGGCGCTTATTCAAGACCAGGCGCTTATAGATTTGATCCGTCCAACCATATATATTTTAAATATATCAGAAAGAAGAAATACAAAGTCAGCCCCTATAACAAAGGGGCCATCCATTAATTACATACGCACCAAGGGGGGGTGGGGGGGTTAAGCCAAATGCGTACAGATGCGTACAGGGGGGGTGGGGGGGTCTAGACCCATTTTGGCATACGCATTGTGTACGCATAGGGCCTAATTTTTGGTCATTTTGGAGTAAAATTGGTACCCTTTTAGGTCCAAATATCCAACCAAATTTTGAAATTTTTCTTAAAGAATTCTTACAGATACTACTCCTTTGTACTAGTTGTAGAGAAAAAATAGGAATTTCTAAGATTCTAATGAATCTTCTGTGGAAAATGAGCCCTCCCCTACCACTACGGGCCCTTTTTCATTATGACCCCTGCTATATTTACCAAGCCCCCCTCCCCCAGATGGCAATAAATGACTCGGCCCTAAGCTTGACCATCGTCAACCAGGCATGGAAATATCCTTGATTTAGGGAGTGTTCATTTATCAGGTACAGGGGGGGGGGGTGGTGGGTTTGGGGTGGCGTAAAATTTTCCGACCCCTCCTGAGGGGCGGGTGGGGCGTAGACATTTCTGACCCCTCTTGAGGGGGGCGGCGTAAAAAATTAGGCCCCTTTTTAGCAAAAAAGCTGATGCGCTACTATAGTTTTGGCGGTGGGGGGGGGGAGGGGGGGTCGCAAACTTTTCCACGCGTTCTCGAGGGGGGGGGGGCAAAATTGTTCGCCCCTCTGTGTGTAATTCTTTTCGTTTTTTTTTGAAGGCCAAAAGCTTCATCCCTGTGATTTGTACAAATCCAATGAGAAAATATTATAACATTAATAGGGGTGGGGGGGGTCTCATTCAAATCATCTAAAGTGTCCCCCTGAGAACGGGTTAGGATGGCTTCTTGGACTTTTCTTCAAAACCCTCCAAGCCCCCCCATTTCATCAGTAGAGAGTGGGGGGGGGGGGTCAAAGTGAAATGAGTATGTACGCATGGGGGGGGGGGGGGTAGTTCAAATGCGTACATGGTGCAACAGGGGGGGTGGGGGGGTCTATTTTGGGCAAAAATGTGTGTATGTAATTAATGGATGGCCCCAAAGCATTTAGCACATTGCTGCTATAGTCTGTCTGTTAATCCCATTGTTTGCTGTGTGTATACAGTAGTTTTCACACATTGACGGAGACTGCATCCATTCAGTACCAAGGTGCTAAATGCTTTGTTAGGGGGATGGCATTGTATCACCTCTTTCATGCTCAGGTCACTTCCTGCTGACCACATTTTTGCTTAACTATTCTGCTCACAAAAAATAACAGGCGCTCATACAAGACCAGGCGCTTAATAATCTCAAGTTTCCTTGACCAAGGCGCTTATTCAAGACAGGCGCTCTTTCAAGACCAGGCGCTTTATCGCGACGGTACGGTACCCCTACCCCACATACCCCTACCCCACATACCCCTACCCCACATACCCCAACCCCACATAGCCCAACCCCACATACCCCTACCTCACATACGCCTACCCCACATACGCCTATGCCACATACCCCAACCCCACATATATACTGCTACCTCACATACCTCTACCCCACATACCCCTACCTCACATTTCCCTACCCCACATACGCCTATGCCACATACCCCTACGCCATATTCCCCAACCCCACATACCCCAACCCCACATATCCCTAACTCACATACCCCTACCCCACATAGGCCTATGCCTACCCCACATACCACAACCTCACATACCCCTACCCCACATACCCCTACCCCACATAGCCCAACCCCACATACCCCAACCCAACAACCCTCCCCCAAACCCCCTACCCCCTTCCCCAATGCGGTTATTATGAGTTACGTAAGTGGTATCAATATGACGCACCCTCAGTAATATCTATATATAATTACGTTTAAAAAACTCAAATTTTGGGCCAAAAACGGGGGCGCACGCCGGATCTGCCCCCCCCCCCCCCCAATCAGAACATTCAAGGAGAAGATCTAGCCATAGCAAAGACTCATTCAAAATTCAGACAGGCCTAGCACAAGTTTAATTTTTCCCACTCAACTTATATAGAAGTAGGCCTATAAATAGCAACCACAGCACGTCCTAGGTGGCACTTCGAGTGTTTCTAGTCTAGGCTTCAAAAATCAACTGATGGAATGATAGGCACATGGGTGCGTTTTTATGGCTGAGATTTATCATAATTAGATATTTTTGACAAGTCAGAGGGTTAATAGAGATCCCTCTTGGCATATCACACAAAAAGAATTGAAATATTCTGATAATTTCACCACTAGATATGGATTTTCGATTTCATCTTTCAATTTTCCCATTGAAATTCATCTGATGTACAAACCTAAATTTTATCAATGTACCGGTACCGTGGTATAGCTAAAGGGTATTTGATAAGCCTATGATGTGTTTTAAGTACATTTCAGATGCCACTTTATTCGTTTAGCCTCAACATTCAGGTCCTTCAAGGCAATTTCTAATTTGGTATGTCTTGTATACAGTAGGGTTGATTCAGGTAAAGTGGGACACCTAAGCCATACTCTGACTTTGTGTACCATTCACACATTTGGTATGAATAGTAGAAAACGTGGAACACATCAAATAGGTTCAATATTTATTCCTTTAAACAAAAATATAAAAAAGATATGAAATACCTTTACCAATGATGCCTAAATAGCCCATTTCTTAGAGATGCCATTTCAAAATGTAAGCGTCCCACTTTACTTGTATTTTTGGTAAAGTGGGACACTTGCTTCATGTAAAGTGGGACAATTGATAAGAATTGACCCCCATGCTTTATATTCCATATGACAAAAATGGTAAAGGGCAATTTTTGAAGGTGAGATATATATTTTGATGCACTACATCAAAAACATTAAGGACATTTATGTAGGGTCCTATACAGGAATGAATCAAGTATACAGAGTATAAATGCAAAACTGCCAAAATACTGTGCATGTGGGCCTAACTATGGGCTAGCTACACTGCATTATGTCAGGTGACAATATATTTGTACTCAACTGAATCTATATCCTAAAATTATGTTTACAAAGTGATAAATAATTGTATGCACAATTATATAGCTCATACTCTTAATTGTAAGCATCTAAAATGAAATGTTTTGTTAATGAGGTAGTAATGCAGGAGCATTTCAGGGGCATATTAATTACTATAAATAACTATTTATGGCAATAATTTCTATAAATTGTAAGAAGGTAGTATTGGTGAATGATTTCTACTGTTTTAGCCTCAATGTATATCAAATACCAATTCTAAATGAATTAGCTACATATTTTACCATTCAACATCATAATGTATGATTAAAAGTCATTAAAGGTAAGAAATATAATGATAATTATCTGAAATTATGATGGAAGTTAATGGATCACTGATGGAAGTCAATAGTTCGCTCATCTAAATAATGATCATGAGTTAAGTCACTAGATAAACCACAATCTGAATCACTAACAAAGCCCTATTTTGGCTGTTATACTTAATAGTTTGGTATTATTTACACAACTAAGTATTGTTATGATATTTTCTATAATACTTCTTCTCATTATAAATCAAAATATGGGCATATCAGGTAATGCTACTCTGAGAAAGGGGATTAATATAGTGTCCCACTTAACCTAAATCTGCCTGTCCCACTTTACCTAACACTTTCAGCTGAAGTGGGACACTTGCATTTAAGGTCTCAGTGTACTTCATTTCAATATCTGACTAATAAAAAAATATCAGGATGTAAATAAACAATATATGTATCTAATATATACATACATTTTGAAATATCATGTTATCATTCTTAGTACCACTACTAACAAATAATTGTACTATTTCTTATGTAATTCCGAATTCATAGCGGCAAAAGCTCTCCACCCATATCATATTGAAATTTAGAAGGTATGATTACCTCTTAACTTTGGTGAAATAGGTACACTTAAAGAGGGGTCAAACATATATTTCCAAGAAAAAAATAAAATTTTACACTCAGGAAAGAAAATAACCTCTAAAAATGGCCTTAATGTTAATTGTCCCACTTTACCTGAATCAACCCTATAAAGTATGATAATAGTGAATTATCTCATGAGAAGATATATTTTAGCCATCTAATAATTAATTTACATAACAAACAAATCAAAAAAGATGCAGTTTTGAGAATAAAGATTAATGTTAGAAAAATATTTAGGCCTAGATTGAATTAAGGGAGTGCTCATTTTTTAAAAACAGGGGGGTGGTGGTGAGATTTCGCGCGTAGCGTGCGAAATTTTTTCACCCCCCCGCTAGAGGGGTCGAAATTTTTTACCCCCCCCCCCGGCAGGCCAAAAATCGCGCGCGTTTGCGCCCCTTTGTAGCATAGTAACGTGCAGGCTTTTTCCCTCAAAACAGGTTGAATTTTTTTCACCCCCCCCCCAAGAGGGGTCTAAATTTTTTACCCCCCCCCGGTCAAGGGGTCCAAATTTTTTACCCCCCCTCCCAAATCCACCACCCCCCCAATCTCCCCGGCAGAGACTTCCGCTCCCCCCGGTCACTTCATATCTCTGCCCAAACCTAAGAACTCTCCTGTGGAACAAGGTCCGAAAGGAGTACCACTTTCCTGCTTTCCTGTCCGAATCACACACTGCCCATCTCCCTACACCAAAAATAGTTCCCTGGTAAATCAACAAATGCTCCCATCAAAACATGATCAATCTGTCTATAACTTTCAGAAATTCATGTTCAGACCTTCCTACAAATATTTGAATCGAATCATAGATGGGAAATTGTATATTTCAAGAAAGTGCGCAATGGACAGAATCTGTCCATTTGCGAAGCACGGAGTAAGGATTTGGCAGAGGTGAAGAAAGACCGGTGTCGCACGTAATATCTGCCGCGGGAGATTGCCACCCCCCCCCCCTGTTGTTAAAAAATGAGCACTCCCTAAATTAAATAATGCCAATTTAACTGTCTTCTGAGGAGTATAAATATTGTAATTCGTTATCTCTAATGCTAGGAAAATATGCAAGGAAAATGAATAATGAAAGTTCTATCTCATTGGCTGAAAGATATGGATAGGAGGGGTGGCTACAGTTTTTTTTCTTGCAAATATCAATAAATTGAATAATATGTGATATAGGCCTAGGCCTACAGATAGATAGCTCTGCAATTCTGGTGTGGTACCGGTATTGCTACGTAGCCTATAGGCTTTAGGGAGTGTTCATTTATTAATTACAGGGGGGGGGGGGGTGAGAATCACTTTTCAGACAACTTTTTATGCCCCCCCCCCCCCCCCCCCCCCCCTCCCCCCGCGCCCCAAAAAAAGAGAGGGTGCAGTGACTTATGCACATCTAGGTGCGTAACCTAGATCCCAGTGACAGGGCGGCCAATCAGAGACGCCGCATGCCGGGGCTGGCACCGTCCAATCAAAAACGCGCACTGGTTTTAAATTGTCTAAACAAGGTCGGCATTCAAAACACTGGTGATGAACTAGCGAAGGTGAAACAAGCCTGAAAACATAATGGGAAGTAGCTGATTACGATATTGGATTGTAGCAGGACTGTTTACGTCAACATGGAGAAGCATATGGGACCCTACAGAGCTACAAAGCTGGTAAGTTTCGACTTAAATACGCGTCTTCTTGCACCGTACGTTGCGGCCAGCACTGCAGCAGGTGCCCGCTCCGGCTTGTGGCCGAGTGTGGAGGCGGGCACGGGCACACTTCGTGCCGGGGTCGACGGCCGCGGCCTCGGCACGTATCGGCTGACGTTCACACAGTGACACACACCATAGACCACTTCTAATGGGGTTCTATGACTATGCCGGGGTCTAATACTATGCACAGACACACTGACAGTTATTTCAAGATTTGCTACTAAAATGTCCTGCCCGCCCCCCACACATGGTGCGAGGGCAAAAAAATGTTGACCTCTTGACCAGGGCCAGCTAGGACGTGTAAAATGTTGACCACTCTGGGTAGTCTTGCCCGGCCCGTGTGCATAGGGAGGGGGGTAATAAAATAAGTTTCACCCCTTGACCAGGGGTGGGTGGGTGAAAATAGGGGGAAATAGTCACCAGTGGTATAGATCTATCACTGATTTTCAGTTTATTAAAAAAAGGGTGAGGAGGGGAGCAGGTCCTCAAATGAGTAGGCCCTATGTAGGCTACTTGGGGGAGGGGTAGATAATGCCGAAAATGGACGATTCGCACTACTGTCTGTTCGCACTACTGTCAGTTCGCACTACTAGATGATTCGCCCTAGTCGATTCGCACTACTTTCTGGATGATTCGCACTAGTGCCATATATAGACTATTTATGTAGGAAGAGTAGAAAAAAAGGGGAAAAAGAACGGGGGGTGGGGGGCAGAGCCCCCCATAACAACATTTACAAGGCTATCCTTAAAAAAAAACAAGGGGGTTGAGACATTTTTGCAGGTTTAGAAATGTAATTTTTTACGCAATTTGTGTTAGGCCATCAGAATGAAAGTATGAGTTTACCGTCCGAGAGTTTTGGAAAACAAATGCGGCCTTTTTTCATTATTCATTTTTCATTTAATATTAGGGATTCCCTAAAAAGCTGGCTTTTCAGGGGTTTCTTGGGCCTAATTTTTGATGGACTTTAAATGGTGTATTGATGACATCCCTACTCCCGAAGAGTAGGGGCCGACACCCCCGGGGAGCAGTAGGGCGAATCATCCAACTCCATACTCCTGCCCTGGGGTAGTGCGAATGGTCCAGCAAGTAGTGCGAATCATCCAGGAGGTGTAGTGCGAATGATCTAGGGCGAACTGACAGTAGTGCGAATCGTCTATAATCTCCTGCTCCTGTCTTTTCTAGTCACCATCATGTCATGTCATGTCAAGTAAAAAATCATACCCTCTTCAAGGCAAAAACTTGAAATAGGATCTAGGCCTATATTCAAAAATGTGTTCCTGCTTAGCCTAGGCCTACATGGCATTGGCATATGTTGCTATCCATATGATACCCATATGCCTGATATGTTGATATGGTATACCCAGTAAACTCCCGAAATGCAAACATGCAAGAGATCCTAGATCTATATATTAAAGGGCATTTGAATTTTCTTTTTCTTTTAATATGAAAAAAGAAATCGTGGGGAAATGGCAGGTCCATTGATCAGCAAGCACCGCACGTTTTGCGTCACGTCTAACAATTTTCTTTTCTATAAAGCTGACGTTTGACTGTGGTATGCTGGTCACATGCCACCACCAACTGAGTGGAACCTTTAGGATGTGGACACTTTCACCTCACTGCTCTCACTGCTCACCGCATTCCAGATTTACCATTCATGGGTGGCATGTTCATTTGTCATCATTCATATTTGTACAAACCGATCCGATTCTGACATATACATAGGGTCAGTGTGATGCATGAATACAGCACCAATCACCCGAGAAGCGATGTCAAACCGGCATATTCTAATTCATCCTACATTTAATGCACTGCACTGTCCGTAAAGGGTTAAACTACCCCGTCGCCAGACACCAAGGACTCAGCGGTGCCATCTGCTGCCAACAGCCCTTTGTGAGTCTGTGACCAACGTGTTGCTTCAAAGCCGCACCCTGAGGATGCCTCCAGGCACTCAGTGTCTGACACCTTCTCACCTGCCACCTACAATAGATTACCATAATCTCTGTCTACATGTGGCATCATCTGCTCTACCAAGGAACCCCCATCATGACCTCTCCCCTCTACTCTCCCCTCCCGTGACATAACAGTCGCTAGCCAACCTTGATAGCCATGCATTGTTCTCCATGATAAGCCATAAGGCTGCAGCCTGGCCGGTAGCAGCAGCTATAACAGCAGGAATGCGGGCCCCTTACCGTTAGCATTTAAATGTTAATGAGGCCGCTCATTAAGAAGGAGAGTACCTGGTACACACAAGCCACCATCACGCACTGTTTCTCACGAGTTTGACACAGTCTGGCCAAACTTAGCGACTGAACAACAGGCTTCTCCGCAGGATGAAAAAGCACACCGTAAATGTTTGTCAAATGATGGCGTGATAACAGGCAAAGCGCTGTGTCGCGCAAGCAAAGCGCCGCAACTTCTTTAGGGGGGTTGAGGGTATGCCGCCCTGAGAAAATTTTGAAAATCAAGATGTCAATCAGTGCATTATAAAGCATTTTTATATAACAATTCAGGGTTTAAAATTGAAAGAAACTCTGCAAGGCCTGCAATTACAGTTTATATGTCTTAACTTCTGTTCTAATTGGAGGATTTACAAAATTCAAAAACCTATGGATAGCTAATAGCACACAGGCGGTGATTCTGAGGGTATTTCACACAGGCGGCAGTAAATAGCACACAGGCGGCCCGCCTGTGTATTCCCTATGTGCGGAGAACCCTGAACAAGCACATTGCCATACCCTCATAATTGCGGTTTGCGCCCGGTCCCTGCACTCAGTACCCAAAGGGGGACATCACCTGCGTTCTCCATCTTAAAAAACACCCCCTATTCCACAGACTTTTGTGTAAAAAAACACCCCTTTTCCTCTCAAAACAAGGGTATTTGGGGGCCTAGAAATACCCCCTTTTCCTAAAAAATACCGGGAGTTTTAGAAACATACCCCTTTCTCTATGATTGGCAGATATTTGATAGCACTATAGGGTCAGTGAAATGGAACATAATTCCCAGTATATTGCCAGCCAAGGTCACATACCCATTAAAATATACCCCTTTTCTTGGAAAGCACGGGGATTTATTAAGAAAAATGCCCCCTTTTCTTAAAATCCACAGGGATTATTTGAGAAAAGCACCCCTTTTTCTGGGAATTCAGGGGCCTTTGGAAATGCTAGAAAATTGACCCTTATCCTGTGTTTTTAGAACGCAGGTGACGTACATTATATACATTAAGTGCAGGGACCGGGGGTTTGCGGTTCAAAGCTTTGAAACATGGTGAGACAGTTGACATGACATATGCAATGTTTATGAGCAATTACCTGGTATGGTTAATTGGTCTCGGGTATTGCTACTAGTATATTATAGTCTAAACTATAATATATACCAATATGGTATTATACAATTAGATAAATATTGTACATTATGACCCCCTATTTTGTATGTATCTTATCTCCATCTAAAGTTGAATGGTATCACTCAACTACCGGGTAGTTCCAATAAACAGTGCAATATACTTCAGAGTATAATAATACAACATTAAATCTAAGTCTTCTACCGTCCACCACTCCCCACCCCAAACCCTACAAGTCCTGTGTAAAACAAACAGGATGTCCGGTGACTACCTGCATAAAGTAGTCTGTCCCAAACCGTTGCTATGGAAACCTGATAGAAACACTCTAGCCAACCAAGGCACCTTAAGCATCACTAAAATATTTGCCAAGGGACAGATTGTCCACTTACGGCCTTTAGGGTAGGACATCTTACCCACTCCAAAGGTAGGGACATGGGGGTTGGGGGGGGGGGTTGCACTGCCCTCGGGCTGGATTAGGGTCATGTTGAGTAGTGGTAGGAGAGAAAGGAGACAGGGGTTGGAGGTAAGGGCACTGAGGTATGAAGGTGAGGAAGTGGGAGGGCATGGGGTCACGTGGGTAAGGGGTGGTGGTGATGGTTAAGGGCTCATGGTGGGGATCATGGATATTCAGTTATACCCTGATATCGGGGATTGATTAAAATTGTATGTACATATCAGAAAATAAGTCGCCAAAGGTGAAATATTATATAATTCACACCGAATTGAGTGGACGGAGAGGATGCTTCAGATTATATGATTAAAAAGCTATGCTAACTTGGCCACTAATAATAGCCTATGCCCCGGTAAGCTCTAACGGTTAGCCACTTCAACCTTGGATCTGTTCACAAATCTTAGCCGAGTTCACCGTTATTGTTACGTGTTTATCTCACCTGTGTGGGAATGAAGAATGGCAAACTTTCAAAATGATCAAGATAGCAGCAGCAGTTAATGCTATGACAATGGATATTCAACTGACACAGTCCTTTTAGCTTTGAGCCTGAAAGGTATGTCCAGAGAGAGAGTCCCGGAGTATGACACATAACACTACTTTACTAAGTATCACAGGTAAAGCCTGTTGACACACGACTAGTCTATAACTCATAGTATAAAGTTACATATGTCCATCTCAATATGACCGATGGGGGCATCATTCTGTCACCTCTACTTGAAGCACGCAGCTCACGTGCAAGGCTTATACCGGAAGTTGGTAATGCATATAACTCATGACGTCTGCTATCAGATTTCATAGGTTACTTCACGGCCATTTTCACACGTGTTGAAATGGAGATGAATTATATGATGAGCGTCTCTGTTCCGCCATGACATCAATGAGCATGGCACACCTAATGATTCAATCTACTTTAGCATGCAATAATGGCCGACCTAATGTAATCGAAAATGAATGATAATTTTGATGGAGGACATTGTCTGTTGAATCCTCTTGTGAGTACTATGGCATGACATTCAGATTCATAAGTAATTGTCTCAACCGTTAGTGATACCGGTACCTGTATTAATGGTTATGCCTATCTGATCAAAGGAGGTACTTCCGGTTTCAGCAAATACCGATGTCATTAACGAGTGAGGGATTCTCTGGTCTACGTCAGATCTTATCCAATAACCGGGGCATGTACCGTGAATGGGCCCCGTGATGTTTACATTCGGGTAAACAAAGTACATGTACATAGGAATCATTTTAGGATATTTGGAGGGTGGGTTATGATAATGCTACTGGGTGGCTTTATACATGTATATGCAAGGGTAGATCTCAGTTTGATCATGATTACTCCTTATCCGTCTTATCGTCCCTATTATCTTTATGATACATATTTGGGATGACTGAAACTGCCCCACAGGTAACCTTACCTACCACCGGTCTGATAACGACCTATGATTGGGCCCCCCGTCTCCCTCTGCAATACTAGGGTCTAATCATGTCAGGGTCATAAGCCACCGCAGGAATGTCACTCTGCCTGCACATCACCCACCCATCCATACAAACACACATACTGAGATAACCGTCGTTGGAGGCAGAATTAAAGTGTATGTCCTTCTCGCCTCTGGCTTCTGAATTTGAATACAAGATGTCCTCACCAAGGTTGTGGTATGACCCCCCCACTCTAAAAAAGGAGAAAAAAAACACAAAAAACACCGGGGTGGGAGTTATCCCACTAGATGATCATATCCCGCTTGGTCTATAGTATCACCACGGGATAAACTAGGGTCTCACTAATGTGGCCAATCTACAATACAAAACTGTCGGTCTTACACAAAGGATGTCTGCTTGCATAGTTGGTGTAATATCCAGGCCAGCTTCAATAAGACAGCTACTTTACCGATATCAACTGGTATTATGTGACTTGTGTACGTCATTCTATGGCACAGACACCTTAAATATATATGTATCATCAACAGTGTAATACTGGAACAATATGATTGAAATTTGATAATGAATCATTTCAAGGTTTATGTGTGTATAATTACCAACCGTTGGGGTTCTTCTCTGGCTTAAAGTTAATAATAAATATAAGTACAGAAAATGACAAGAGACCCTCCACTATGTCCATTCTCCTGCTGTCATTCATGCAGGCAAAACATAAACCAGGAGAAGATAATTTCGGGCAATTGGTGGCCAACCAACCGTTCAAATCGGAGAAAAAAATACACCCATAGCAACTTGACTCTCTAACCCTGCCTTATATGCGGTCGACTGGATAACCATATAACTCAATGTACCCCATACAAATTGACGTTGTTTCTTTTCTTTTGAATAATAAAAGGAAGGAAGAAGAAGTTTATAACCTGCACGATGCAAAACACCCTCGAAAACACCCTATAACCAGTGGTATATATGGAGCAGACAGACAACGTAAAAATAGATAAATGCTTGGTTTCTCAATATTTATAGCCCAGCCTCTTGAGTAAGTTGACAATACAGAACAGTCCATCACATTACCTATATAACAGGCCATACCCAGTTGACAGACAAACAGACACAAACATACTTTTTATTTGCCCTAATATCCCAGGGCAGGTACTTAGGTGACAGGTTGATGGGACTATGGCTAGGAGGAGTGACATGAGACAGGCGCGGAGGAGGGTTATTGGTTGGGGTTGGCGGGTACAGAGGGTTAATACAAGTCTATTACTGTGATCTACACCCAGCGGTTTACATATGGGGAGTAGAGGGGTGTGTGGGTAGATGTATCCAGGGTAGATGTACCACCTGTCTCTGTTAAATGGCTCAGTTTGAAGTGCTCACGGGGCCGTGCTCACATTTTATGAAACTGTTGGATATCTTATCTTTACCAAAAACATTTCCAAAATGCGGTGACCGCATGCACATGGACCTAGACTATGAATCTTGGTCTGGTCAATTACCTACTGTTCTAGTTTCTACCACTCCCCTGTGCCTTCCTGGTGGTGTGAGGATGATGCCCTGAGGCTGACACCTGTCTTGTCCCTACACGCCTCATTACTACAGGCCCAACACTAGGGGGGGGGGGGGTGACACTGGCTGCCGGGGGTCACTTCAAACATAGGCATACAACAAACGTGCTTCTGGAGGTACATTGTACCTACTAGTATACATGGGCGGGGGGGGGGGGGTATTGTGGAGATGGTTTGACCCCCAATCCAGGGAGGTAGGCTTCCACTGTACATTCCACATTGAGTTACTGCAATTATTACAGAATCAGAGACTTAATCAACGTCTTGAGGACACCCTCAAAGGTTACTATATGTACATGCTATGTCACCAGACAGGAGAGGTCGAGGGGGGGGGGGGTCTCAGCAACCACTGTAAATGACGTAAATGCAGATGGCAAGACCTAGTCCCCGACCTGGCCTGTCATTAAACAAGTGATTAAGCCATATGTTTCTGGGGTAACTGGTTTGTAACGAAGAGATCTTTATTCAATTCACAATGAGACTATTATGAGAGTATCTTCTAATATGCACAACCAGCGAAACGGGACCTTAGACTTAGTGCAGGGAGGCACCAAGATCCCTTCTCCCAGTACATGTCACATATGTTGCCTGTACTTAAATAAACGTCTTTAACACCAATAGCCCCAAGGCCACATGTTATTCCATGTATTTAATTTTACAATAGGCGCTAATGATGAGATAATCTCTACAACAAACCGTGTGCCACCCGGCAAGCCTAACTCACCAAGTGACCGCGGTCACCGGGTACACCCAGCATGAGGGGATACCTGGTGTCAGGGAGAGAGGTATTAGGGGATAGGGGGTCTGTTTAATTTCTGGACCAGTCTTGATGCTGAGAATATGTCTAAAACATTTGCCTCAGACCCCAACCTTTGTGTGCCTGCATGCAAAACCTTGATATCAGGAACTGAGAACATTATGATTTCCTATAGTCTAATCTTCAGTTAGCATTCCTCCCATAAGGGATAACGGCCCTCCTCCACCAGACTGTCTGACATACCAATGTGAAGGAAACGGACAAAAAGAGCCTCATTAATCCCCATGTGTGCCCTTTACCCGGGACAGGGAGGTGTGATGTCCCGCCCAGGTGAGTGTACAGGTAGGGAGGCAGGTGGAAGTTAGCTAGGGGTACCTGTAGGAATGACAGGTATTCATCCTCTCACCTGCTGCTGAGACATGCTGCCACAGGCCATAGCTGACTCCACAGCCCCACCAAGGTGTCCTCATCGTCTACTCACTACTGTAGGCCCTTGTACTAAAACAATAGTTTTTTTCATAAATAGATAAAGATCTAGATCTGAAAGTGTAATTTTCAAATCGCATCCATGCCCAGCTGTTCTCTAGAACTGTTCTCTGTAGTAATGTTATGGCAGCTACAACAGACGAACACGGAAATGAATAGGTGGGGCAGGTGATCCTTTGGAAATTCATGGATATTTATACTAGATCTCATAACTACAGGGTTCCTACTCAAAAAGTGTTGAGCAAACAGACGACTCGCTCCAGTGCCCACAACAACAGGTGGAAAAAGTGTCCCCCTTTTGAGAGTATTCCTGCTGTCAATTATCATTTCTTACACCAACAGTTTGTAAAGTACTGAAGGTGCTTCCAACCGACAGAAGACGTGCGTCCCACGCGCTCATTTCCCGCCCACTCCCGACATGCTTCACGGCTCAGTCCCACGCATGCGTGTTAACAGGACGTAGCAGACGCCGCTGTAATCGTGCGTCCCAGCTAGAGCAGACTAAAATACTAATAATTTGGTGAAATCACTGCTTGATCTTTGATTGTGGAAATTATAGTTACCACCAACGTGTGTAGTTATGCCAGTGCCAATAATGACAAAAAAATGGGTATATAAATAGGTGATACATTTGAAGACATGTCGTGTGAGCGCAGCCATGCATAGAACACATGCCGGGTATTTGACACCTTTCAGGGCTATCAATATTGCCATTAGATGGCATGTCTTAGCGTGTTCTAAAGTTAAAAGGGCCAGTTTATCGCATGACATGCAGAGGGAGGAAATCAGTGCCCACTTAAAGTTTAACGTGCACGTTCAAATCTCTGGTAATTGTTTTAGGAAAATACCTCAAATAACTTTGAGACTGTGCCCTGCCTGATATGACATTCCATCAGAAACCATTTGTGAGAAAATAGGGGTGCATCTCTTATTCCATTACGGCATAACCGAATTAAGACCATGGATTTATTTGAATAGATGTATGAATGATATCCTTATGCTATTGTTAAGAGTTCATAATGTTCAAATTACACATATAAAGCATTTCTGATGTACATTTATTGAATTTCACGTCATGATATAGACCAAATTTAAAATTAAATTTTAAGGTTTGGAACTAATGTATATTTCTTCCTTTTACAGTGGAATGAATCGATCCGAACGTTCCGTAATGGTATGCCCGTGTCCCGTCACCGGCGCTACATGAAGTCGTACGAAGACAGCTTCACACCGGCCGAGGCCATAGACTGGCTCCACGCCCAACTCCAGATCAACCCCAACTTTGGGCCTTCAGTCACAAGGTAAGAACATTAGGCAAATGACTGTCTGCATACCTTACTCGAGCATGTAGAAAGAAAATTGACGGAAAATAACAACGTAACAGTGGCGGATTTAGAGAGGTCAGTTTTTGACCAAAATTTACGTTTTTTAAATGTAAAATTTGATTTAAAAGTTGGGGAGGAAGAATTCTTGACATTCTTCCAATACTCCTTCTTTTCTATTCTACTAAACACAGGGGTTCCCCCCTTGGTGTTTACTGAAGGACATTGATTTAACCTCTAGCCAACAAAACCTTTATTTTGAAGTTTGTGGTCTATCAACATTCAGCTACAACCTAATCCTTAGATCCTCATCCCATTAGTCTGCTTTACTCCACTCGGAGCACACCGGGAAAACAGCCTCTTATTTACACTGCAGGAATTAGGCCAAAAGTCGTCTGCTTGTACTCATGTCAACACTACAGCCGTATGCTAATCTGATCGGATTAGGTGGATAATGTGGTGCTAATCCACTGACCTCCCATGTGTAACGGCCTATAGGGATTATCACTCTTAGCTTAAAGTCCGTCATTCACTTCCTGAGTGAAAGTTGTAACTGGGAAGAGACCATCCTCGTTGAGTATGAATGAGTATGTCATGGGTTAGCAGTTAAAGAGTTTCTTTCCAAAGAAGACAATGACAGTGGGCAGCATAATAGCTGCTATTAACATTATAAAAGTCTAATGGGCACTGCGCTTGGTCACTGATCTTTTGTGACAATCGTAAAGGCTACATCTCATTATGGCTACTTTCTATAGAGGTTAAATAGGTCTTTCATTAAAAGGTACTGATAGGCTTTTAAAGCACATTACCTTCTACGGGATAATGATCACTGGACACAGAAACTTTCTGGTAATCAATAGGGCCGCCAAAAGTGGGAAAAGGCCAATCGCCAGAGAGCAAAGGGTGGATTTTACAAGGTAAATGTAATCTGAAGAGCTGAACGCCAGAGATGTGTATACCTCCTGAGTGTGTCGGGAGGGGGCGGCTGTGTAAGATTTAGGGGGATTTACCCCATGGGGCACAGGGACAATGTAATTAGTAGTTTAAGAAGTTATTACCTGGATCATTAACAGTTGAGTGAGTAGTGTTGGATAGCAATCTTGCTGATCTTGCCGACCTCAGTTCTAATACTCTAATACAGACATTTTAGGCTAGCCAAGTAGTTAAATACTCAAAGGACCTAAAGATTGAATCATCAGGAATTATATGAGTCATGTCCATTGAAAACAGGAGTAATAATGGATTTGGCAATTGTAATATTTGGATGCAGACGTAAATCATTAAACAGTGCATGCATGGAAGTTTTGACACTTTAATACTAGTCCTTCAGGTCTTACCAAAGGTTATGTGGTTACGGATTTGTTCTGATCGATGTCCTGTATGTACCATACATAATGTAATATAATGCATGGAGCATCCAATATGCAAAGATGTGTAATACACTCCTGTATTAGGCATGCCCTCAGTGTATCATCCTTTATATTTAATACGGTTTGCATATGCCAAGCACATTTGTACTACAAAGTAAAGTAAAACAGGAAAGGCCTTGCCAACAATCACAGTCCCAGCAGGTGCTTGGAGTATTAATCCACCCCAAGCCACAGGTGTGAAAATGTACGAGTAAGAAGTATGATTATAACAGCGTCTATAACGGTTCACGGCCGGTTAACCATAAACCAAGAGTTCTGAAGAACTACGGCTCACAAGTGATTTTAAAGCAGAGCATACACTCACAATTTGACAAACAACCGCGAGTTTCGTTATAGTTTAATTAATCTCATATAATTGCAAACGTTCAAATGAAATTCATATAACCAATTTATATTTTGTATGTTCCTTTACTTCATTGGCATTTTCAGATCTAAATCACTTGGTCAAAGCGGACATTATGGCGTGTATGTCATGCTTTAAGTGGTTCTCAGTTGATCTAATGCCAATGGTTTAGTTCCGTGGGCAATTCCTTGAACAAATCCCCAACCCTCCCACCCAGATCCTTACCCAAAGCAAAGCTGAAGCCCCTCTGGGCGGATTGCACGAGTGACCAAACACGGTCTGAGCTCTGAGAGGCGCCCAAGTGGCAACCTCAAAACATTTGATTAAACATTGGCGTGGTGGGCCTACACCTGTGTGGTAGAGGTCTGTAGGAGACAAGGGGAGACCAGCGTCTGTAAGTTGTAACGTTAATATTGAGACGCTCCAGGAACGCAGGACATGCCCCTGCGGCGTCTGCTCGGACGCTGCGGCTGCTGCTGCAGTGCCGCCGCCCGTGGGCGTGGCGGCAGGAAAAGGAAGCATAACTCGCAATTTGTGAGGAATAGCTACACCAGGTAGGGAAAGTCAGACAGTGGAGGTTGGATCATCTAGCCTTAGGCTCGAAAGGGATATGCGTGTTACCCAAACACCCCGGCTAAACAGTGACTGCCCCAGGATTTTCGATTGACCCGTAGGGCTGGGGTAGCCATAGGAGGAAAGGTGGAGGGTGAACCAAATAATACAAAAAATATGTTTTTTTTGCAATATAACAAAGCAGTAAGAAAGGGCAACGCCAGCTGCTGTACAATACTGAGGACTAGCATATAACATTGTCTCGGATATTCAATGCTCACTGACACAACAACATACAGAGGTCTCTTGTGGTGTGTCATATACAGAGATGTCTAATTGTTAGGGTATACATGCCTGGGTGAGCACAACATGACTGGGGTTTTGTGATGGGCTTAGGACATAATGGTGGTGATGTAAAGAGGTACATTAGGTCTAGTGCTCACAGCGAAAAGCTCTCCGTGGGAATCACAATATTTAGTGTCGTACTTAGCTGTTTAAAAGAAATAAGAAATGTCAGTATGTTGTACTGTTGAGAGCATAATGCACAGGGATTACCTTACATCCAGTCATAATCTTACCTGTACTGTAGCCGTGGGGGATTATTATCTGACCACATGTACATACATACATACACGTGCGTATTAATAGAATAGATGGAGTAAGTGGTTTGTGAGAGCAATAGTGCAGCGATTCAGAACACGATGTTGATTGAATCTTTACAGAGAGAAGATAGACAAATGATGTTGAGACAGAATTTTGAGCGTGTAAGGTCTAGACTCGAAGCATGATTAGAATGTTTTAGATAGCAAGTAAGGCTACATGTATCCCAAAACGACCGTTGGTTTTAAAGCCTGAAGGCATTTTGGTTTCTTCTGTACACGCCTACATATAGAAGTTACACCGTCTTGATAGAAATTAATGAACCGACACAGGAAAAGAAATCTAAAATGGAACAAGCAACCTCTTGTTCGCAGTGTATTGTGTTTAAAAAAAAGCGACAGGTTTAGTAAATTTAGAGCTCTTAAAAACGATATACATACACATCGACAAATATAGACTACGTGTCGACAGTAGACATTCTGTTAAATATTCAAAATTACAAAACAAGTCTTGTAGCATCTCTCCCTCAACCCTCAACCGTCTACTTGCAGCCTCCCATGTGTGGTCGTTGAGGTTTGTGTTAAAGTTACCGGGCTAATGGTGGGTAATGGTGATGGTGAACAATGCCTGCCTTTGTCCCACCTGTCCCTTCACGGTCTACTGGACTATCTCCAATCTCAACTATGTGTCTTTACATTCAGTCTCCACCTGACCACCCGCCAACTGAAACACAACTACCTGCTGAGATACACAGTAGACTTGTTGAAGTCTATGTTATGTGGTCCCGATTATAATATGAGCTTATAAATGTATATAATTCACACATTTTAATTTCAAGTGATATTGATCGATTAAAGGTGTTCAGGGAAGAATGTAGACTTGCCCAAAGCTGGCACTGTACTGGGAAGTACACATTTTCAACCTAGACTTTAGTTTCCGATAAAATGTTCTTTACATGTCACACCTTTGTGGTACAGTATACAAACTGTCAAAACTGTGGGGGGAAAACTCGGGGACTGTAGTCAGTCTACTGCCTATGCTTCCACTGCCTATGCTGATATCCATCATACTCACTGTTGACACTGTAGTGGGCGCATAATACCCCAGGGGTAGGGGATGTAGATTTTATTGTAGATTTAAACTGGCCTCTGATGTAGTAGATACACCACCTGATAGGGACTATCTCGATGATCAGCACATATGAGACACATTGTGGTACATGTATGATGTTGTATCGGGGTATCATGGTCTCTTATCTCAATGAAACTAACCCTTTATAGGGTAAGGTGCAGGTGATGCAGCGTACGATGAAAACCAATCTCGCTCCTTCCATCTGTGATTTACTATACTCTAGTATGATGTGACAGGTATCATTTAGCCTATTACTCCCCCGCCTACCACACACCACACTCACCACTCACACACACAATGTATCTTATGGTATTAGATGATAGAAATGTCACACCATATTATCTATAATATAATTATGTGTTGCTGTAAGTAAAGGTAAGGGTTCTTTATATTCCTGCTCTAGACTCTTGATACAACCAGCCCATGCACATGTTACAGTGCAGCAGTGGTAAATTTTTAACCATTACTTTGGGAACACCACATTTATATGCATCCCATTGTCCACGTCCCTAGCCTGTTGACACAGAACCTCTTGTTGGTCAAGAGGAGGTAATGGGTTGTAAATGGGGGAGGGGTTAGACTTAGAAGTTAGACCAGGTGGGCAGGGGCTATATGGTGGTTTATTGCCCTAGGGTATAAGACCTTATGGTTGATTGAATTAGAGGGTTGAGTATCTGATGACCGACTTCCAACTGTGAACCAGTGATGTGTAATCTAAGGTATATAACCTTTGATGTTATAAAGAACGTCTGCTGTTTTTTCTTTCTAACAGTTTGACTCCAGGCTACTTACTTTGTCTAGTTTAACGCTGTAGAGATGCTTAATAACGTCGTTTTGATTCAAAGTGAGAGGAAGGCCCTACCTTTTATTGCCCATGAATAATCACTTTCATGAATAATCATTTTGAATATATTGAAACTCATATCTCTCTAAGACTAAGAAATTAGGGGTTTTCCACAGGTCAGAATATTTAGAAGGAATTTAGAAGCCTCGTTGATAGAATGCATCACAAGCATCTTATTAAAGAGGAGAGAGTGAATAGAGTTTCCAAATATTTCAAGTTGAAGACACCTACACCCCCCCCCCCCCCCCCCATGTGGAAACTTTCTATCAATTGAAGTTGATAGAAAGGTTTTATTTTGTGTATTCACGTCTCAGCTATCCCCAGGGCAGCCACTAGCCCTGTCAGAAGCCAAGACTTGACCCAGAGGCACCTGTGTAAGTGGTAACGAGCCTTAAGTTAACATCAAAGTACCCAGGTAGGCGTGACGGCCTCAGGCTTAAGCCTAAGGAGACGGCAGGACCTGAGAAGTAGCCTCTGTTTTAATAAGACAAAGCGCCCTAGGGAGATTACCAGCACACTGTGTGAACTGGACGTGAACCCACCCAGTGTTTGGTTAGCAGCTGGAGGAGCAGAGTGGGGAAGGAGTAGGAATACAACTTGACCAAACATCCCCTGTTTTATTTGAAGTCAGGGTTGGTCAATAGGCCCCACGCTGAGGGTGTTTTGACCTCCATACTCCGGGTGCTCTCAGGGCAACAACATTGCCCCACCCCACACCAGCGGCCTTTGTTTCTCTTTAAATATAATAATGACATCAAAGAAACTAGCAATAATTAGGCAGGGAGTGAACATCAAAGGTAGCCATTAAAAATACTAAATACCAAAACAATAAGCCTACATGTAATTCCATTAACGACCAGTAGCAGTTGTTTATAATTATTATTATAAACATTCCCATTGTTATTGTCAGCATCACACAATGTAACGACTCTCTTATCAGTAATGACGAATCCTAATGCTAATTGTTGATGTTAATCCCCTATTCCAGGGCCCAGACGTTACAACTGCTGGAGAAGTTTCAGAAGGCGCGTGTCTTTGAGGATGTGCGCGGTGCCAAGTATCAGGACACCATTGGTGAAAACAGCCGCCTCTACAGGTAGGGCACGTTCTGTGTTTGGGTTCGACTAAGTAGTAATAGTACGTGAGATTTACCACCTCATGATGATGAGTCCAAGGTGGACTAGTCTTGCCCATGTCTCCATGTGAAAGTAACTTGAGCTCTCCTTTAATACTTTATCAATAGATATGTGCACCGAGGGTATTGCATATGGACATACAGGTCAACGGGTTGAGATAAACATATTTGAATTCTATGTAGAAAGTTTATGGAATTATCAAACATTGAAGGCGCACTGAACCAAGGACCTAACCCTGCCGAGTTTTGTACGCAAATGACGTCGTGGGTTCAGTGCGCCTTTAACATGTGAAAAGATAATAAAGTAAAATGTATCACTGTTTCCCTCCCACACCTGCATGAGTTATATCCAATTTACAATGGCAAATTGTTTCACTATTGAAATGTTATGTTAATTTTAGTACAATTTATCATGTCAATTTGCTTCTAGGTTCTCCAAAATGTCTCCCACCAAATCACGGACGCCTGGACGTCCAACGCGGACGCCGCTCGCCATCCGTGCCACGGCCAACGCGGGGTCAGGCCCGCTGGTGGCGCCCCCTACAAAACTGGACTTTGGGAAGGACGCGCCCCCTGCAGGCGGTAACCTGAACTGCAGCCAGCTGGCGGCCACTACCAGAGTCACCCGGGAGGAGGTGGAGGCTGTGTGGAAGACACTCACTTTGGCAAGGTACGTTTAGACACAGACCATGATTTATCAACACGAGATGAGTTCAATCTTGTCAGTTATATTTTTGTCATCTAGATCAGGAACATTTCAATCCAAGGCCCCCAATTCAATGGTTTCCTTGTTACACCTGTCCCGAAAATTGCTACTCACCAAATATATTTAGCTTTTTTTTAATCGCTTTTCAATAGATAAAAGTATGAAGTATTTTTCTTGTACTTTTTCAGCTTACAGAAGTCGTTACAGTTACCGTCGTTAAATCACATCCTGGACAGTGACTTTGTGAACGCGCAGCACATCGCCCACAACATGACGCACGTCAACAAGAACGGGGTGGTGTGCAGCATAGACAAGGAGGGTAAGGACACATGGCTTTATGTTGCCCTAACATTGAAGTTAAAAAGGGCTGGTTATGTTCAAGGTCTCGTAAATAAAAGTATTGAAAACCTAACCTTAACTTATTAACAGAAAAAATGCAGGATGGTTTTGAATACACAAATCAACAAACCTATGCCCTATGATATGTTTCTTTAGAAACCTGAAAATGATAACGCGACTAAAGTTTAGTCGCGTTATCATTTTCAGGTTTCATAATTGGTCGGATCTAAGGCCACTTAAAATTAATTATCAGCTTTACAGACACCGCCCGCACCATTTAAAAGGGGCCGCATTATTGCTTTTTATTGCAATTTTCCTCAAAAACAATAAAAAAAATTCCGCATCCACTGAGACAATTCCCACTCAAAACAAAGAATTTCATATCTCAGCTATTATTTGGCCTAGAAACTTAATTAAAGTAGCATATTAATCCTCATTTCTTTGTCTATGACTTGGGCATATCAGTTACATGGTCAATAATTGGATTTTTTAAATTGAAATGTATAGAATTAGTACATCACAAACAACATTTAGTAAATAAAAATAAAAAAGGACCTCCCTCGTCAACCAAAAACAAAATAAAAATAAAAATAAAAAGCCTCCCGCCCTCACCACTTTTTTCAAGAAAGTATCCGTAAAGCTGATAATCTTTTTTAAGTGGCCTAAGGTCTTTGACTAACAAAATTTTCTTTATCTACAGACCAACTACCGTACTGGGTTCTATCGGCCATGAGATGTCTAGCGCACTGTAAGTATGATTTTCGAAATTAATCTCTGTGGGCCGTCCATAAATTACATAAAACCAATATGGGCCATTGTCTTCTATTTGGTACTATGACTACCTGTCTATTTAACTCCATATTAGCTTACACACACCGGTAGTTTAAATCTATACCAGTTTAGACAAACTAATAATTTGATAAAACTCTTCTATCAGGGCCAAATAAAGTGGAGGATAACCTCCCCGACTATCCAGGCTTTGAAAAGGACGTTTTCAAAGTGGTGAAGGATTATTTCGAAGGGCTAAACGAGCCTCTACTGACATTCAGTATGTACGAAGTCTTTACAAATGTGTTTGGTAAGTACGAATTAGCTGCCATTTTAATAGTTCAATTTAAGAACATCTCGCTTCACTCTGTCAATGTTAGAACTATGATACATGTAGTAAACAGTAAAATTAGGTTCACCGAGAAAATCAGAAAAGAATGATATCTGATTTCATATCGTTACACTCTTTCAGAGGATCTTGTTTTTAGTTGGTGTGTTTAACTGAGAGTAGGAATCTGTGCTAAATTGAAATAGGTAACCGTAATAGCATGGTAAATCATTATGGGAGTGTATGTGTATTAATATAACATTTAAAGTTTAGAACTCTTAACAGCATAACTCACGTCCTCCTCTCACTGTTTTCTTAAGAAGAAGAAAAAAGTGAAAAAGAAATATACAGATTCCTAGTCTTCCCATGACTTGCATTTATTAAACCATATAACTGTAAGTGCCTTGATGTTAGCTAATAAGTGCATGTTTCCATTTTACTCCTGCACGTGTTGCATGCTCCCTTCTACGACAACCACCTGTGTAGTGTACGCGGAGAACATGGGCCGACCCCGGGCACCGACAGTGTCATCACAGCGCGTCAGCAGTCACTACCATCCTACCGTCCCAGGTGGCATCACGACCTTTGCCTCAGTGGAGAACCTACTCATGGACTTAACCATGAATGGGACCTTGATGATGGACGGGGAGGAGGGGGAGCACGAGTTGTTGGAGGGGGAGGTGATGCCAAATGGCAACAGTCTCAACACAGCTTTCCACCCGGCTCTCGCACAGCACCGGAATGGTGCAAGGTCCTGTGATCCACGGGTGAATGGGGCAAAGCCGCAACTTAGGCGTTGTAATACGTCACGTGACCTGCCGCGTGATTATAGTGGCCATGATGTATACAGAGACGATGTCCAGTCGGTAGGCGGCGGTATGCGACGCCACCCGTCTACAACCAGTATGCCTGTACATGCTGACCGACTCGAGACCTCCTTTGGTATGGACAATACAGAGCCACGTACATACACACGTGCAGGCTTCACCAACCCAGCCTACCACAGCTTTTACGATGTAGAACATCAACAATCACAGCAGAGTCTGTCTAGTATGTATGACCGGTCAAAGTATGTCTCATCAATGAGTATAGATACTCATTACGGGGAGGACGAAAGTTACCTCCACCCAGAACAGAAGTGTTTGTCGACAAACGATGTGAGTAGAATGATGCCTTATCCAGAGAATGGTCTTGCACGGCACCACCAAACCAGAACCTCACGCAGCAGCCTCTACGAGCCTCCATCCACCAAGACCTATGACAGTGATG
Source organism: Harmothoe impar (assembly GCA_947462335.1). Lineage (NCBI taxonomy): Eukaryota > Metazoa > Annelida > Polychaeta > Phyllodocida > Polynoidae > Harmothoe > Harmothoe impar. The sequence goes on from OX381705.1 coordinate 74,871,722, forward strand.
CCACCTATGGATATACCGTTGTATTATCCACTACCCCCAAGTCTGACCAGCCGCGCCCCAGACACCACTCCGCCAGCCAAGTCCAGCACTACCGGGATACGGAGCAATACACAAACAATCATCATCAACATATATACTCTGATCACGACTACCATCGACGACCGGTTGAGCCGGTATACGCTCACCACTCGGCATCAATGAAAGCACCACCTCCGTATGTTCCACCACCGAGCTACCAACAGTTCCACCGACGGGCACCATCTGAACAGTCCAGCCACAGTTCGTATGAGACCGCTCCGTCCCAGCCGGGGAGCGGACACGGCTCCATCGGACCGGATGAGGTATATCTGGAACACGAACCTCGGGGTAAGCACCAAATACCGATGTGTGTCCGACAACCTGTGCTGTCGGGATCTAACCGTCCCTCTCATCACCGAGCCACACCATTCACAACACCTTTTGGTAACAGCCATTTCAGTTCGCATAAAGTCGGACGTTATGGGAGTTTAACAAGTAAGAAGTTGAAATTAAGGAGAGATACTTAGTGTTTACTTAGTATTAGCGGTGTGTGAAGAGTGGCGTATAGACAGTAATGGCTGTATCCATGGCTAGCCTTGCTTTGTGGTATATTCTAGGTTACACATATTTGGTTTCAGCTGGGATAAACTGTTCTTACATATTTATATATCTGTCGTACTATGCCATTCTCTTTTAAAGCTCAATATGAACCCACACTAACACCCATTATAATTTCTGGGTTAATGGTGCCTACTGATGCGAGGAACTATTCCCTAACCCCAAACCAAACGCACTATAGTTAGTTGGTAATTAAGGCTACTGGTGGAGGAGTATATGGTACATGTAGTAGGTCTTTTCTATTCAACAATTTATATCTTAAATATAATTATCAGTTTTTCTTCTAAAGGTGACTTTTCTCTTTACTTAACCTTCTACCTGCTATTCTAGTTTGCTTTAATAAGTACATGTATTGTAAAAGAGGTGATAGTATGCGGTGGTGGAATATATTTTATACTTTTTACAAATCTACCTGATTCACTTTTGTTTTTAGTCTTATTTATTTTTAACATATTTACATATTTTTTGTAACTTAAGAAAGTTAATCTCAAGTGAAACTAAACACATGTCTCACTGATGATCCATCTATTAATACTATTAACAATTTTACTCATTTACGAAACGAGCACAAAGACAGCCCCATTCCATAGTGGGCTTGTTATCTCCTTGAATATAATTATTCACAAAACTAACTTAACTCTGTTCACAGTGCACAACTAAGAATCCCTTAGAGAGAGGGACATATTATGACAAAAATTCCATTAACATACCAATTCCTTGTCACATTAACCAGTAATATAACTATGAACCCTTTCTTTAAAATGTCTCTATCATAGATATAGCAAGGTGAAAAAGCTAATGGCGTGATTGTATTTTAAGGTGTGCACTCGCCGGTGTGTAAGACGCGTCTGATTGAGGCGCTACGGGTGTGCTGCATGCTGCTGCCACCCGCTAACCGTAGGAAGCTACACCTACTACTGAGGCTCATGGTCAAGATGTCGGAGAACGAAGAACTCAACATCGACACCAACTTCAAAACTAGAGACTTGGTGAGTGGTTATAGGAGGGATATTTTTTATAATGTCATGATAATTTAAAACGTCATTGGAATTGCCAAACATGAAGAGGAATTTATATAACTGAAGAGTTAATCCAGCACAATTTGTCATGAGTCATTCCTGTTGCCCTTTCAGGTTCACCGTACATTTGCCCGTTGTATTGTGAGGAGTACGGAGGAGGCAGACTTTGACGAGATTCTGTCTCTACGACTTGTGTCTTTCATGATGGACAACTACTCAGACATCATGCAGGTGTGTATTGTAGTCATAAGCACTTGGACAGCCACATATGATAGGGTTAAACCCTATTTAATAGAATTTGAAAATACGGAGTAAATCTAGTTTTGACTCATGTTTTTCTATAGTCCTAACATCATGAATAATAAGCTATGTGTACAGAACTTTACAACGTTTTCGTTTAATTTCTCTCGTGAGGATTTGTTTAAGTTTAATATGAACCAATACTGACTTTTGTCATCTTATTTCTAGGTTCCGGAACAAGTGAAGCAACAAATAGAAGATCGTATTTCATATCTAAGGCAATCCAAGGTACATAAGAGTGGAACATGTTATATTCGAAATCAAATATAGAACATGGGGATTGCTTTGCTATAATTTAAATATAACTTGCTTTTACTATGTCTAAAGTAGACTCAAGTTGAATATACACAAATATTATCAATTTCCACGAGAAAATAATTAAGTTACATCATATTCCTCTATAGATTTTGTATAGTACTGAAAAGTGACATCTATGAACTCCTACCTTGAAAAATACCCAACCCATCCCCTTCTAAATCCCTTCTACAACCCTAACCACGGTGATGGAAAATGACATAAAATAACCTGATACCCCCTGTACTGGCACCTCCATGCGTGTACCCCCTATGCTTGTACCCTTAGACAGTATGTCTGGTGGCGTTTTGACTTCTGATTCTGCTGTTGTACTTAGTTGGATATAAAGACAGTACTTGATTGGGCCTGATGAAGGCGTCGGTATGACCTGTCATGTCAATGCTACCTGCTTTGTACATAACCAACCTCTGAAAAAAAATAAACATGATCGAAACCGCAGCAAAAATATATCTACATGATTCACAAAAGGTTACATCAATTTGTTAACCAAGTTTGGGAGCCAATAAGACTATGACATGACAGGTTATATCTTTTCTAACATTTAAAGGTAAGAAAGTCTTTCGGTATTAAGGGTCACACGATCACACATCACGGTCACATATCACAGCCAGCTTCACGCTTGTTACACAATGTGTTATACAATTCACTAGTTACCAGATAGACTACACGTACATGTATATGTCTACTGTGCGGTTACCGTTATGGGGTCCTGTAGATATGACAGACTTGTCAGGCCTGACTAAAAGCTCCTGTTCCTCGTCTGGTGCTGAACAGGCTGACATATGTATATGACCCATAACCACACAGAACATGTAGTCTTTCAAATACACATGTCACATTCTAGCCCGTACACGTTGCACCCCCGCACTCACAAGCCTCACCGTACACACAACACATACATGCACATGTAATGCACTTTAGACATGTATGTCAACCCCAAACAATCAAGATTGTATGCCTCAGTTTCGATATGCCCCATCCTACCTTATCTTAAATGTCCAAAGCTGAGCTCTAACTTTATATGTTGGTATTTGGTATGCACTAATGATAACAATATCACTAACCAAATGCACAGTTTACTTTTAAGAAATTTTTTCAAAATCACTAATCGCAAACGTCGGTTAAGAATAACATCAAGTGTACCCCACCCAGTACTTAAACCATTAAACAAATGCACGATAACAACCCAGTAACCCCGCCCACTGGCCCCAACCATCCTACTTATGTCAACATTATGTTGTATTTGGGGCAGTTCAAGAGGGAGGGGTGGCGTGGAAACATAATCAACTTCTAAACGATTGCTGAACTTGTGTACTTTAAGGATGGGTTAGGAGCTAATTTGAGGTCGGTTTTTATTTTTCAGTTACACAAGCTAGCTGTTATTGTTATGTCCATATAAATATGTGTGTAGCTTTTTAAATGATTCTGATGATTATAAATCCATAAAACATAGAGCAAACCATGGTGAGAATAGTCAGGGGGCCCGCTTCTATTACAAATAGGGGTCCCCTGACCTGGTTTTCTCTATATTTAATGCTTTTATAAGTATCAGAATAATTTAAAAAGCTACACACATGTTTGTATGGACATTAAGAACACAAATATGTTGTGTAACTGAAAAATAAAAATCGACCCCAAATTAGCTCCTAACCCATCTTTAACACTAGCTGGCAGTGAATATTGAAGACAATAAGTTATGTGTGTTTAGTTTTTGATGTAGTTGTGTGAAAATAACAGTGAGCCAAGTACCAAGACAATTCAGAAATCAATTAAACGGAATTGCTTTGTCAATGAATAATTTGTCTGCTCTCAAGAAATCATGGAAAATCATGATGAATCGAATGTATCTCAAATTCCTTCACCAGAAAGACTAAGGTACATGGCACACTGTTTTAATGTAGATATTAATCAAATATGCAAACTCACCATCCAAATTGATCACAATTCTAATGTAGTTTTGTCGATGCGGCAACACCTCTGATATTGAGCATTATCTCTATCGTTGAATCAAACTATAAAACCGTATTATATTTTCTTTTCCAAAGAATAAATAAATAAAGTCGTATTCAGACTCAAGAGTTTGCATGTGTGATACCTGATTTGATAGTCACGGTGTAGTGGCGTGTGCTTTCTGGGTTGCTGTTTGCACTTTCACCCCTATGTGTGCTCTCTTTCTCTTCCACCTCGGCACTTGACAGATACACTTAGTGCGGGATGCCTCTCCTGACCCCACCACCCTAACTTATTGTGCCGCACAGGTGTCAGCCGAGCAGTTCGAGCGACAAAAGATGAGCAACTCGCAGCAGGCCCTGGACCGCCTCCTGGAGGATATCATCAACGACAAGGCCATGGCCGACAAGGATAAGAAACGCAGACTCAAACAGGTATGCATATGTCAGATCATTGTTGTGGAAAAGGTTTATTATTGCTTGAATATGTTATTGAATATTTGTGAAAATGAATTGAAAGATATTTTTTTCACATAACCCTGGTCTCACGTGTTAGTTGTGTCTTTCTGATTATGCCATATACATGTAGTGTACTATATCATTCACCAATTAGATATTAGCTCTGTGCTGATCTGCATTTGCTTAAATGTATGATATCTATGACAAAGTAATATTAAAATGGATAGTCTACTAGTGTATGTCTCGAATACAGGTACAATACATGCATATACATTGTAGTGTGTCACTATCACAGCTACTACAAGCCACTAGTGTGGACGAGATACCTATCATGTATAATGTGTCACATGGGGTATAGTATTGGGAGATACTAACTATGCATTGGAAATTACTAAGACATTGCAACCAGGTTACTAATTTCCATGTATCCAAATCAGTTCCAGAAAACTCATCCGGACATCTACTCAAGGCGGTTCCCTGCTGAGCCTGTTCCGCAACCGAAGAAGCCCCGCATCAAGCCCGCCCTGCTCAGCCGCCCTCTACTCAAACTCAAGAGTTTCCGTATCTAAGGAGGCGGACAGAGACTTTCGTAATGAGCCATCTCTGACCTCCTCATAGGTCATTGCTTTGTACCTTCAACCTAAGGAAAGACGATGAACCAGAGGCAGTTCTCTCATATGTCTCTATTGGAGTAAAATAACACACATGGAATAATATGGGACTCGGAAACATTGTCTACGTTATAATTGACAATTCATCATGGCTACTTGAAAGGTTTCGACGGGACATCTACGGACTCAGAGTTACTCTGAGGAAGGAGTTGCTAGGACGATTTTTGATGATCACCATATGGCAACTTAAAAACCAACTGTTTCAGTCTCTTTATGAACCTAACATGTTTGCATTAGTATGGGGACATATGTTACATCCATCAAAGATATTTGATAGTCTTTATCAAAACGGTCATCTAATGATGTACTCTAGTGAAGAATTAGGAAAAGTTTCATGTTCATTTGTCAGTTCAGTGCCGGTGTTGTACTGTAGGTCTTAGATTGAACTAGGTTTTATTGTCATAGACAAAACAATAAGCTAGGCTTTTATTGTGAATTTTGTTTTCCTCACAGTTCATATCACATTCCACATCTTGGGCAATGACAAGTTGAGATTTACAAACTTAGAAATACCACAGGACTTGAAAATGTAAATATAAAGGTTTTGTGTATGAATATGTAGTCGACCTTGGCTATGTTCCAGATAATGTGTACGCAACGAGTGGAGTAATAATTTATTTTGTGTATTAATCATTACAGGCTTAGTATGTACAAATAATGGTGCTCATTGTTAGGTTAATAGATAGGGACAGCTAGCCACTCATTTTCACTTGGTTTTACTCTCGTTATGCTATAACAGATCACCGATTCATATATTCATAAATGCTACAGCTGCTACTTGACATGTTAAGGTGTTCCTATGTTATAACATGCCATTTCCATTTCTACCTCACCTGCAACGGAATTTTCTTCTTTAAAACAACGCTTAATAATTGAGCAATGTATCTTCAAAATATAACAAACTGATTACATCTTGATGGAAAGTCTAACTGTTATTAAATACCACCCGCTAAATATTTTGAGAAAGTGATACTATATTTTCTAAGTGAAGACAAATTGTATTTCTTATTGTCGATAGACCTACTGGAATTTCGAGTTTCTACATATCGGAAACATTTTCGCTATTGTATTATGGACAAAAAGAGAAATGTACTTCTTTTTATCACCCTTATCTCTTAGGTCAAGCTGCCATATCATTCATTGTAAATTTGTAGCTATTACTGTCCATTGTTAGTGGTTAAAATGACAAACTTTTGTAAGTATGTTTCAATGTTGCATGCCTCTATACGACGTTATCTAGTCAAAGATGCAGTCTCTCCCTCTTTGCCGTAGAATATCGAAGTCAGTTATGACAGTGACAGTGGTGTGCGCTCTGTCGTTAGTCACAGTGTATTCGATGTAAGCTTAGTTAATGAATCTCTACTACGAAGATGGAATTTCATGTTCATCTGGAAAAACATGTTAGATTTCATCAGATTATCATTTGTCTAATATCTCTTCTATTCTTGGGGATTCTCTTACACTACTAAGTCACTTTAAGAAATGCATAATCAAGTTTCTTATTTTACTCAACTAATAAAACTGAATGAAAATGTTAAGGAATTGACTTGGTGTTCATCATACTACTGCAACGTTTAATATATATATATTTAGATCAATTTACGGTATTTGATCTACCATATCAATTCTCGGTATTTAATCTACACTGGTAATGAAATCATGAACCAGTAAAGTATTCTTAAACAAACTGTATGTTCCCCTTTTGCATCATGGTGCGTGAACGCACCTGCGAGATTCATGCATCGTGACAAAGGTTATGGCACGATAATTAAAGCACTGCTGTCCTATTTGGGTAAAATACTATTTCTTGAAAATGTTTCCACTAAATGGGTTTCGGACTGCTTTGTGTCAAAGTTTTAAAAAAAGTACTGTAAGTTCTCGCATATAATTAGACTTAAGCAACGGCTTGTTTGTGAATCAAGCTCAGTTTTAACAAACATGTGCATATATTAATTTTTTTTTTTTTTAGGCGCCTTAGTAGGGACTTTGGATGTAACTTCTTTATATACCAATATCCCCAACAGGGAAGGCCATATTGCAGCAGGTAAACACCTTCTGCAGCATAGAAAAGTCTACCCAGATGAACCCTCCAATCAGAGTCTGTGCCATCTCCTGTGGCAGGTACTGACTATGAATAGCTTCGATTTTGACGGAAAACATTACGTCCAAATTGCAGGCACGGCCATGGGAACCAGAGTAGCCCCGACCTATGCAAACATCTTCATGGGTGATTTTGAAGAAACACATGTCTATACCTACAGACTCCAACCTATGTTGTGGCTGAGGTTCATAGATGATGTATTCTTCATCTGGACCCATGGGGAGGCTGAGTACAAACTGTTTGTTGACCATCTGAATACAGTCCATCCGACTATTAAATTCACTGGTGAGATCTCAGACAAGTCCGTCAATTTCTTGGATACGATTATAAATCTGACTCCTTCTGGAATTGAAACTGACCTGTACATAAAGCCCACGGATGCTAACAACTACCTCAGATTCGACTCTGCCCATCCCAGGCATTGCGTCAGAGGTATACCCTACGGACAATTCTTGAGAATCCGTAGAATCTGTTCTAATGACAAAGACTTCATTCGCCATTGCATAATGAAGGGCCGTCATTTTGTCAGACGAAAATATGCTCCGTGTTTCATTGTGTCGGCCTTCCTCCGAGCTTGGGCCCAACCACGGGATCTACTCCTAGTGGACAAACCCAAAAAGAAGGATGGCCATCCACACAAACTGATTACCACACATAACCCAGGCTCTGACTGCCTGCGGGGTATTGTGAAATCACACTGGGACATGCTAGTGAAATCTTACCAGACCCGGGAGATTCATGAAAAAGGTTTCATGACCACGTACAAGAAACCTAAGAACCTACAGTCCTATTTGGTTCGGGCCAAGTTGGGAAGAGCACCTAGTGAGCTTCCTACCATCAGGGCCAATATCTGCAAAACTAAAAATTGTGGATACTGCACCCGCATGAACTATACTGGCAGAATAAGATGCACCTCCACGGGGCGCACTTACTCCAGTAAACAACATGTGTGCTGCAAGAGTTCGAATTTGATCTACTGCCTCGCCTGCAAAAGATGTGGCAAAATGTATGTAGGTCAAACTCAATCTCGCCTGATGGACAGGTGCCAAACACACCTGAGGAACATCAGAACAGATGTTAAAACAAGCATCGTTGGTGCTCATTTTAACTCGGCTTTCCATAAGCAATTGGATGATTTGGAGATCTACATAGTAGACTTCATCAATGCTCACCCTTTGAGTGACAAAGCCGCCTACCTCAGGAATCTTATTGAGTTCAATTGGATTCAGAGACTCCATACAAATGCACCTCTTGGGTTGAATGTGGCCGATGCACCCTTCGGTGCTGGCTAAAACTTGGGTGCATTTGCCCAGGGATATAGTGTAGGCCTAGCCCACACTAATACCCGCCCGCCTCTCCAGGCCTAGCACACCCCGGGATTCCGACCTAGCGCCGTCAGAAAATTTTATTAATATTCTCGGCGTCTTGGGGCATTAGGCCTGGCGGGTAAAAAATTCGAGTGAATTTTAGCCTGTCTAAAAACTCCATGGGACACCATTTAGATATTCTCTTAATATCTTCTGCCCTGAATTCTGATTCTATATCATTTTTCAATTTTATATCTATAGCCTAGCTACATTTATAAAGGCACCCAGAGACCTGCATCTTTGGGAGCTGGCCCACTGTCAACAACAATCTGGTTGTTGTTGACAGTTAGCCCAAACTCCAAGTTTCCTTGAAAATTTGGGACCACTGGCAATTAAATTTGTCACTGTTTTGCACAAAACAGGTGCCTGATGAGTCCCCATAGGACGAAACTACTAAATAAGGCCTTAAAACATGGTTTTAGAGCCAGTCACTAAGGATTGTTGATCCCCATAGTGACAGTTGCCATGTAACCTAGTTACACTGTCAACAAGTGACTGTTGCCAAGCAATGGTGTTCCTAATGACGTCACGGTCCGACGACCTAACCGTCATTAGCAGTGGTTGCACCGTGCAGGGAGGTTGTAAATTCCTTAGCCAGGTCAAAAATATGTGCATATATTAAGAGTGCGGCTTAAACTACAATTGCGGCTAGTTGAGAACAGTACCGGATTAGCAATTGTTAGCCCCCCTGCAAGGCTTTATATAGGATTTCCCAAAGTAGGGGGTACGGCTTATAGGTGAAAATTTACGGTACCCTTATATAGAAATGACACAGTTAATAAAGCCAACAACAATGAATTGCAAAAGTTACCGTTTATTCGACAGTACATCCTTTTTACAAGTACAATGTATTTTGTGTTACCATTCTCATCTCTTAACTTTCTTTTAAAAGGCTTTTTATCATTGATACACTCACCGAGATGTCATAATATACAAGAACCAATACTGTAGCCTAGCGGTCTGTGACAACAATTGAGTAAAAAATAAATCAGCTATGGAAGAAACCTCGAGCTTAGGCTTAGCAGGAGATCTGTCTACGGACTTATCATCTGATATTGATAACGCACATAAACCGGTCTCCTTAAAACAGCTATGGAACCCAGGCCGGAGATCCCTTAGGCTAAGTGATGATAATCATAAAAAGCCATGGAAACTACAAACAATGAGGTCATACAATTGAGCCAGTGAGCATTGTGTGGAGATTCAAATACACAGACAGGTATTGTAAAATAGCCATTCCATAATAAGACTCCTTTATTGGCAGTGGGACCTTTCTATTGTATGTCTTTCATAGAAAGATACATACTGGTAGCTCACAATATTTGAACCTACCCGTTGCTTTAGATCTGTGACTCAATATTATGCAGCTTTAACCCGGTGCACACACAATTAAGTTTGATGTTTTAATCAACATTGTCACCATTTGTCATTGTTGACTCAACATTCTGTGCCCAATGGGAAGTAGGGTTTCCTCAATTTATTATGCAGAAATAATAGTCATGCTATAGCATAGCAATTAGCGTCTCAGCGCGAGAATTGTTAGAGTGGTGTGACTTTCTCTCCATGGATTAGCAACTGCCATACTTTAATTTAGCTCAGAATATTGTGCTGCCGAAAAATGATACTGTTACAAGTTTACAAGTGGTCATAAATGTTCATTCATACCTTTTTATATTTGATTGACAAGTTTATAACGAACCGTATGTAACAGTTTTTTCAGAAGGTACTTAGAAATATTACCGTATTTAATTTTTTTAAATAATTCCCTTTGACGTAGAACCATGCTAATTGTATGTTGGCACTCTATGTAATTGGCATTTATTGTGGTTGGGCTCAAGGCCTACCAAAGAAGTCTCGACGATGCACACTGGATTTCAATTTGAAGATGAATAGACATTAAAAGTACCTTATTGTCAGGTTTCTATGATTTAGAAAATATTAGGTATGATGGTTCTTTTAATATTATGATATGGATGATATTCCCATCTGCATATGCTGTTGGCATGGAAGGAAAAATGATTGATACATAGATTGCCTTAAAACTACACTAGTTTTTCTTATAAAGCCACTTTCATTCCCATTCATTGTATTAACACGCATGCATAATCAAAATAAATAATCAGTATATTATAATTACATTTTGGTTTGCAGTAGAACACAATACAATTTGGTGATTATGTTAGTACAACAGTGGCTTTCATTAGACTGATGCATACACGATTTACAATACTTGCATCTGGATTAGTCATTTATATTACCATTGCTTCTTTTTATCATAAAAGTTCATGTTAAAATGATACAATTCATTATTATCATGCATTTGATTCAGACAAACGACCATTGTTGAGTGTAGATGATCTGATTATGAAGATGAGCCCAACGGCTTGTGATGACGACATGACATCATGAGGGATGAAGGTGGTGATTGGGTGACGTCTTTGTGACGTCACATGTATAATGTGACGTCATGAGTGACGCTGCAAGCCTCAGCCAGCTCGGCCGCAGTGTCACCTTTCCCTAGTTACCAATCACTGTATGCTTAACGTTGGTGTACTCTTTTAGATGACTATGTACATTATTATCACACTGGACTTGTGCTATATCCTGCACTAGAATCATGAAGGTAATCCAGGCTTACTAAAATAAAGGAAAATACATATTGATATATTCATATTAATGATATCTACGCACTGTTGACCTTTTAGTATTGAGATGAGTTTTTGTCGATCGAGGTCGAGGTCAATATATACTAGTGACCTTAATCGGTAATCTGCTCGTAAAAAACACGAGTTAGTTCGACACATATCTGGTAAGTAAATATCACAAGTAATGAGTCGTTTGACACAGCTCGATACACACAAGTGTCACATATCGATATACACATGATACACTGACTTCCATTCCAGCATGCCAATTGTAACAAAATACAACTTGGCTGAATTTCACCCCAAGGCGTGTAGCCTCTAGACCCCAGTCCTTGGTGTCTCTGCCATACCGTTAGGTCCACTGTTCCATGAGTTACTAAGTCGTGTTGTAGCTGTTCCCAAGCACCAACAGTGGTTTAGCACCAGTAGCCAGTTACACATGACGATCAAGTTCCACACCAAGGGAAAACTGTATATAATATGGTCAGTTTGATATACACGCTTATCTCCCTCGAGCATTCCCACTGCGGTTCCTTCGATACATTGCACTGCTTTGCTGTGAATGACAAATGTCCAGCCAAAATAGGGTGTATCATCCAGCTATTATGCCTTTTCTTTGTCTACCCAGTGGGGAATCCACAAGTGGTGGGCAGCCTAGCCTGCAGGCCTGGTGCCCTGGAGTTAGTTCTGAATCCCGCTGCCAGGTGTCTCTGTGGAGGCTGGTGGTGCCCCCTGGTGCTAAGAGAGTGAGTTTCCTACTGGAGGAGAGGGTGCAGGGTACCTATGTGCCCTGTTTAGGGGGAGCGGAAGGCAGGTAGATAGGAGTCACATCAGCAGGCTTGTGTTGTCTGCAATAAAAGAGGAGGACACCATAGAAATATGGCTGTTTTATATCCAAAATCCTATTACCCTCCCAATGATATAGACAAATGATATATATATATATATATACGGGTAGCCGCAATTGACATACTTTCCGTTTTCTGTCCTCTTATGAATAATTAACAACTAAGCATTATCGTTTTAATGTCCAGATCTTAGTACTCACACCAAACAGTTACATAAGAAAAGAAATAAACTACAATGCCCCAGGATAACACAAAGAGGAATACTCACGCATAAGGAGATGCTGGTACTCCCACTACTAATACATGGTTGCTCTTTAGGTACATTCGCCATAAACCCTGGAACAAGTGAAAGGGGTTATTACTTCCATAAACATCACCTGCTATGACGAGTATAATACAGTAATCTTTGTAATTAGCCAGACTATGAGCCACAAAATATATAATTTACAGAGTAAGTAATGGATCGTTGGTTTGTATGGTCCCTAGAGGGTGTGTGGTCTATAATACTGAAACTGAGAGTTGAAATTGACCAGGTGTTGAATAAGGTTTAACATGAAGTTATAGGACTGACCTCTCCATGCTAAATGCGCCTGTGGGCCAGTACAACTTACCTTGTGATACCCCCGTGCGTCCAGATCCCATATTCGGAAGCACTGAAAAGGAAATATGAAGACGCTTTGGTTACATGCTTAAAACGGTATCACACCCTTCCCACTAATCACATGCTGATGAATTGATAGCCTAAACATAGCTTGCGTTATGGATCTTGTCGTATGGACATAGCGTAGCTGTGTTATTACTAAAGGCACTGTGCCTTATTGTAAAGGTTATAACATGGTGGAGGTAAGAAGTAAAGGTACCTTGGCTACTTGTTTCCACGTGCTGAACTCTGTGGGTGTTGACATCTTTATATACATTACATAGGTTTTATCCTGGAAGGGGAAAACATGGATTTATAACATTTAGATGCATACTATGTGATCATGGATAGTTGATATTTCCATAAAAGTTTATTCAGGCTCTTCATTGAAATTGTTGTGCAGGTAGTTGTAATAAAATTACAAATCAAAATCACACCAACCCCTATTAAACTTTGAATTTCCTTCATGATATTGACTCACTCAAGGTAAGAAAAACTATGAAACCTGAATATTACAACTCAACAAAATAATTGCATCATGTTACACCTATTCTAATCTTCCTGTGACTTTTGTCATGCCCGGTATTTACCTTCGTCTCCGGGATAAAGGCCTCCTCGCACGGTGATTTACTATGGTCCAACACCACCGCACTCTTCAATAAACTATGCACCAACTCCTCGTAATTATCTTTCAATATGCTGGAAAATAGAAATGATAAAAGTAAGCAAATTATCCCATATCATACACTGCGTATTCTTGATATGAAGAATACAGTGTAAATGTCATGATTGTACTAACTAAGTACAATGTACATATATATACTCTCAAATTATTGTACGTGTATCCTATTTACACTGAATTACAAGGACTATATGGAAATGCTTTAGCATATTATATACCTATTCCTTTATCATTCCATTGAATACATTTTAAGGCACACTTATTCAACCTTTTATCCCACATAGAAATGCTTTCATACTCTCAGATATCTCCAACCGGGTGAGCGAAAATAATGATGCATTGTGCAAAAGGACCCAATAAGTCTATTTGATACTTTCAGCTTATAAAACGTTGGGAACATAGTGTCAATATTTCTAGGGTGTCAATTAAACCAGATTTTTACGACACAATTCCCTACTAGAGTTGCTGCGTGTGTAAGCTGATTCTGTAGGGAATTAGGATATTTTCATTATTGACAGACGTATAGGAATGCACGTGTCACTGAAGATCTCTAGCAATAAAGCTAACAGCATCTGATATCATGGACGTCGCTGATAGAAAAAAATCGAGCATGTGATCCTAATCACAAAAGACTCAGGGTGGTTGTCTGTAGTGTGCATGAGAAGTGTGTGGGCATAGTGTGCACGTGGAATGTGCACGCGTCGTGTACATGTGTAGTGTGCATGCGTAGTGTACAGGTGTAGTGTGCATGCATAGTGTGCATGTGTAGTGTACAGGTGTAGGATGCATGTGTAGTGTGCATTGTGTAGTGTGCATGCATACCCCTACCCCTGCCCCTACCCCTGTACACCACCACACACACAGACCCTACTATACACAAGCTTTGTCCACATATCTGTTCCTAAGCCATTCTGGTCTGATGAAAAACGTCTCACCCAGCTAAATTCTGTGGTAAAAGCTGTGGCAGAAGCTGTGGTGATAGCTGTGGCAGATGCTGTAGCTAAAGCTGTGGCAAAATGTTTGTTTTACATTTCCCCTTTGCCATGGATACCCGGTCTCAACCTGGTCTCACTCACACACTTCTCTTGTATCCTGGCTGCACCGTTTCGGATAGCATACCCGAATTGTGCGTCACAAGTATAACATATCAGGAGCTACCTCCAGGCCTGCACCCCACAACCTATAGGTCGCATGACGCAGGTGCCCTGAGAAAGTCACACCGAGTGAGGCTAGCAGCGCAAAAAAAAGGGTATACTCAGAAAAAATGTGTGCATTGACTTTTTTTTGGGGGGGGGGGGTACTTGAGCCCTTATTCACATTTTTATATTAGCCTAAGCATCCTATATGCCTATTAAGGTCTTAACATGGCAAAAAAGAAATTTGATATGGTGACATGAATTCTTTTTTTCTAATCAACAGGGGGCATGAGGACCCCCTCCCATCAAGTGCCCCCCTCCCCAACTGACATGTTCAATATCACACACAATACAAAATTACCATGCATTAACCATTCCCAAAATAACCCCCAGTCAATTACCCTAAGGTTAGAGCTGTCAGAATGTCTGAAAAAAAACCCGTCTCACCCCTGTAGTGTCACTGCAGATAACCCTCTCCCATAGAGATAGCACTGAGCCCGTTCAATATGTAAATGTTCAATGTTAAGGGTTATCTACGGTCTGCCATAGGGCTCTATGCTGTAGCAAATTACCACCATTTTAGACACAAAATAAAATCATGCTTTTTTGGGGGTAGCATTTGAAAATGGATTAAAGCGCGACTACATAGGAAGGACAACATTGTAACGGATCTAGTGACACAAAATTGAGAGAAAAAGCTCCAATTTTGAAGGAATGAGAGCAGTTTTAAATTTTAGGCTGAGAGGACCACTGCTACCCGTCGCACAAGACTCAGGGTAACCCTGAGTCAATGAGGATGGGTGGAAATGAGGCGCATGTACATACGAAGCAAGGGACATTTATTAATAGCTGAGCTTAGGCACGAACTGTAACAAAGCATGGAGATGTTCTCACGACCAGATGATTAGGACTCTTTAACCACTTAAAGACAGCATAGTTATGTAATTTTATCGACAGGATGCATATATGTAGATGCCGCGCTGGCAAGCTCACGATGCCTTGGGACACCGGGCTTAAGTCAGTGTAGTCTCTACCTGATCCTGCTACACTCGCACAGTAGTGAGCTACTCTCCAGCTTTGCTGTTTGTGAAGAATCCTTAACGCTGTCAAATTCCTACAAATTCTAAAGAGCTTAGGAGGTTCAAATGCTGCTTCCAGATAACATACTCAGCTTTTAGCAGCTCCTATGGGCATCATCTGGCAGAGAAGTGTAGAAAGTGTGCTGTGCCTTGTACGCAGTAGGTAGGCAATTCAACGATCTGAACGATCAGACATCAATGATCATGATCATTGCCCCTATAACACCCACATAAAACCAAAGGCGCCACTCACCTATCTACGTCTTTTAACTTGACATGTGGTATTGTGTTGAAGGACTTTTTGGAGAAGTAGCTCTCCTGGAAGTAGGGGTTCATATTGAGCCCCTTGGTACCGAAGTGGAAGGTGCGCGACACGTCCGGTATCACACACTCACGGCCTTTCCGCACCTGCGGCGTCCGCATCCACATGTCCCAGTCCCATTGCTGCAAAGGGAGGCAAATAATGGTTGGAATTTGTTACATTACATGTGCACTGAACACACAACTAGTAATGTTGTAAAAATATCAAAGGTGAATGGGCTTTTAGTAAAGGATAATTCGCATAAGTATCTTTCTTCCTTAAAGTGTACAGCTTTTGATGTTTTTACACAAACTCTTGATGAAGCATAATTAGGGATATTCAAGAACGAATCCCACGTCCTTCAATGTAGATAGGTCCTTGATAGTACCCATTTTGCGATGGGGCGCATAAACAATTGAGAGGAACGATCCAAACCGACTTAATGTATATTACTCACATGTGTTGAGATACTACAGTGCCTATCCTGGTAACCTCTTTCAGTATACTACTTACACGTGTTGAGATTCTTACTACAGTGCCTATCTCCTACTCACACTTATGCAGACACTAAAGTGCCTGTCCCAGTAACCGCTTTTGGTATACTACTTGCATGCATTCAGACACTATACTGCCTGTCTCAGTAACCACTTTCAGTATGCTTCTTACACATATTCAGACACTAAAGTGCCTGTCCCAGTAACCGCTTTTAGTATACTACTGCCACGTATGCATACACTTTACTGCCTGTCTCAGTAACTGATTTTAGTATACTACTTACATGTATACATTCACCACATGTTTAATGCCTGTCTCAGGAACCACTTTCAGCATGCTTCTTACATGTATTCAGACACTAAGTGCCTGTCCCAGTAACCACTTTCAGTATGCTACTTACACATATTCAGACACTAAGGGCCGGTCCCAGTAACCACTTTCAGTATGCTACTTACACATATTCAGACACTAAGTGTGTGTCCCAGTAACCACTTTCAGTATGCTACTTACACATATTCAGACACTAAGTGCCTGTCCCAGTAACCACTTTCAGTATGCTACTTACACATATTCAGACACTAAGTGCCTGTCCCAGTAACCACTTTCAGTATACTACTATACACATTCCGACACCACAGTGCCCGTCACCGCTTTCACCCGTATTCAAATGCATATACACGTACTGGTTGAACACTAGACCTACAACTACATACCTTTTCTGGTGTAGGCCAGTTTGGCTCCAGTTCAGCTTTGTAGAGGGAGCGTTTGAGCATCCAGCCCAGCCCAGGCATTGTCTCCACCCGGTAAAGTTGTTGGGGGTCCTTACAACTGTGTTCATAACCCTGCAAGTAACCACACAACACACTATTACACCCGGTACACCCCTTATAATAACAAGTAGGGCTAGACACTTCCATCAAGTATCAATATATGTATTAGTCACTAGTTCCATTCGGTCATGGATATTATAAAGTGGTTTAAGGACAAACACAGTTGTACATATTAGTACGATTATGCACCTGAGCTACCAGGAATGCAGAAATGTCCCAGTTTTGAAACTTTTTATAAAATATTTATGATAAAGTATAGATTATGGAGTCCCAGATACAAAGTAGGTAAAATATATCATCTATGCAATTATAGTGCAGGATATCCCTTCAATATAGTACCGAGTTTGACATACTAGTAGCACACGATATTTCCACTGACCTGGTCGTTCCAGGCAGACACACAGTAGAGGGAGTCGTCTTCCTCCAGCAGGTGCAGCGTCTGGTGGAAGTAACTGGAGGAAGGCAGGCATGACACATTAGTACACGGAGGTGTAAAGGGGGAGGGGGTAAATCTCCACCTGTCAGATCTACATTTATGCCTAATATAATCATACCGCCGAAAAAGATGTGTTTCGTGTAGGATAACATGGTAAAAAGATCTAGGCAATGTAGGTAGATTTTAGAAATTAGAAAATCTAAACATAATATCACTACAATAATTCTGCCCCACAGAAGGCATCAGAACATGCCCTGTTAAGAAGATAATAGGATATAACATATTCCACATTTTCTGTTCATCTAAGCCTAACATAAACTAAGCATTGAGCTGCTCACGAACAAAGGTATGGGGAAGGGACACCGATAGCAAAGTTTAATTACACAGATAATGAGTTTAGTTACTGTACATTGGAGTATTATGTATCATAGTCACATCTATAGGAATATATATATATATATATATATATATATATATATATATATATATATATATATATATATATATATATATATATATATATATATATATATATATATATATAAAATCTAATACCAGGGAATCCTGTTTAGCGATTAACATTTTGCACCATGCTTTTCTCTTTTAAGTAAGGAAATCTAGCGTAAGGAAATTCAATATTCTCTCCTCATCCCATGGGGCAATACTGTCCTCACTATCAGATAAACTCAATTTAGAAAGAGAAAAACCAATAGATGGATCCTCTCATGTTAGAATATTTCACTCTGTATTCGAGATCTACAATGTCCTTCCCCAGTAAAGTCAATATGTTTCTCATTCAAAGTCCAATAAATGGCAGGCCAAAATCTAATATAGCATGAGAGAGGCAGAATGTATGATGTAGTTCTCAGCGTGAGTCTGCTACTTGAAAACCAAGTATATGGGGACAGCTGGACGCTGGGGATTCCTTGAGTGGGTCCTGTCTGGTCTATCTGGATATTCATTATAAGCCTGAACTGTGTCAGGCCCTCTATACCCTACCTGTATTATGCAGTGGCGTAGGGAAAAAAAAAGGGGGGGGGGGCTGTAGATTTGCCAAGATCCTATAGTATGATGCACCTTTTTCGCAAACCTTACCTCTCCCACATAGGACCAATGGAGGCTCTCATATCAGAACCAAATGAGCCTCCGGTGCTACTATTCTATAGATTCCCATAAATATATGTGTATGTGCCATAATGCAAAAGGCGATTCTTCAAGTTGATTGGGTTGGGTAGCCAGTATCTACCTAGTGCAAATGGATGTAGGCCCTCATGCTGTCCCTGGTCATCTCGTACACAAATAGACAATGGACATTCCCACACGTATTAGGCAGTGTGGTGGAGACGTCAGTCTATCTTTAAACGTTTCTGATAAGTTCAGGCTTTCAGCATAGGCCTAAGTAAAAGATGCTATAGAAGCTGACACACCCACATCTACATTAATATTTCTTTCAGATGATTGTATACCCCTTTCTTTCCATGATATGTTACCGTCTAGCAAGGCGTCATTCTTAACATACAGAGCACTGGGCTCAAATTTAAAGTGTTCTCCCATCTCTTGTGGGAAGGGGAAAATGTGGCTATTTAGTGTTGATTAACAACTTTAGCTGGCAGCACTGAGCGGTATGCTTCTTGTGATTGGCTTCCACTGCAAACCACTTTTCAATATAGACTACCATCGTCTGGTCTAGAGCTACAGATAGTGTCATTTAGCTGTTGTAATCAGGTGATGGGGCTACCTGGATAAATGCTTCCAGCATCCAATTCTCCCATATAATCCCTGAAACTCAGCATGGATAAAACCAAAAGAATGAATAGGTTGAAATATCAACAGTACACAGTGAGACTGACAATAAATATTCAGAAGTGAAACACCCCACGTCTCTATACGAGCCTTAAAGTGGCATTCTCACTCAATTCCAATCCCACTCACAATTCTAGTACATACTGTACTGTTCTAGGCTATGTGGTTAAGTGCGAGTGGTGAGAATGCCCCTTTAAAAGGCCTTTGTTAGCTATCGGGGTAGTAGGTTGCCTATACACCACGCACTGGGGGGGGGGGGGGGGGGGTGGTGACACCCTGGTTGGGCTGAGGTGACAGTGGGAGGCCAGCACTGACAGGATTAGGCTCATTGGAGTGGGACACATTAAGACAGATCGGGAGCTAATTGTGTTAAGTTGGAATTCGCTGCTGCTGCTGCTACTGCCCTTGTTCCCTTTCTACACAGATCTCCTCCGATAAAGCCCTACCATACTCCCTATTGATACCTCCCCCATACTGGTCCAGCTCCAATGTTCTGTGCATATGATACGACAATGAGTTTGTGATCTTGCAAACCAGTCATATGTCATGATATTAGAAGATTATATCACAGCTCGAGTTTGGAGGAAATAATAGGCCGAGTATAAAATGAATGTCTCTAGATTGGTGTCAAATGGGTGCAACCGGATGTAAAGAAATGACCTATTTGAAGTAGAATTGACGATTAGAGGAACTATAATCGAGATTAGTGAGAGTCAGACTGAATGTGCATGGAATATGTAGAACACTTGTAATGGAGTATCGTCTCTGTGAAAATGCTGGTTGATTTTAAGAACATTCACCTTAGAGCTGTATTACACTTGCATAATCAGGGTGGGTATTTACTGCATGTGTAATATGGGATACTAAGTAGCCAAAATGTTTTCATAATGCAGACCTCTAATACCCCACTCTTTAAATCCTAGATCTGTAACAAGAGCGCAATTGCCATGGAAATGTTGAAAGTGAAAATTTCTGTGTTCTATGAACCCATAAAGGAACGTGTCAATGTTTTAAATTTAGAAATATATATATTTATTTTGCAATATTTTTCTTGTCTATTTTATCCTATGTACTCCTTTTTTCACTTGAATAAGATAAAGTAACAAACAGTTATTGAAAAATAGGCCATCTTGGTAGCCATCTTGGAATTATCCAAATGGTAGTTTTGATCCACAATATGGATTCCACACCCTCGATAACCCTAAAATCCATGTATTACGCTAGGAAATCAGACAATCTTGAGTTTTTAGCGGCCATCTTGGGATTTTCCAAATTGTAATTTTGATCCAAAATATGGATTCCACACCCTAGATAACCCTAAAATCCATGTATTACACAAGGAAATCAGACAATCTTGAGTTTTTGGTGGCCATCTTGGCAGCCATCTTGGAATTTTCCAAATTGTAATTTTGATCCAAAACATGGATTCTACACCCTAGATACTACAAAAGGAAATCAGACAATCTTGAGATTTTGGCATCCTCCCCTTTTTTGAATAGTCTAGGTTACAGTTAGTAGGCCTACATTGATAAAATTGCCTATAGCACCCCCCCCCTTTTTTTCAATTGTCTGGGCTACAGCTCATTTTCTAACAACAGGGGAGGGGGCTAGTGGATTTGGGGGGGGGGGGTAAAAAATCTGGACCCCTTGACCAGGGGGGGGTGAACAAATTTCGACCCCTCTTGGGGGGGGGTCAAGAAAATTCAACCGGTTTTGAGAGAAAAAGCCTGTTTTGAGGGAAAAATTTCGCACGCTCCGCGCGGAATCTCACCCCCCCCCCCCTGTTGTTAAAAAATGAGCACTCCCCCAGTCGCTGTGAGTTTGAGTTTGAGTTTTGTAAAGTTTTATTGAAAATCATGTTAATGGTCTTCCTTTTCAATAAGGGGTTGACTAGACCCTCACATATTCATCAATGAGATCGCGTATTTGACAAGAGTTTACTAAGCAAGTGGGGGGAGGGGGGGGGCATTCTCGAGGTCTAGGCCCGGGTCTAGGCCTACTCCAACACTATTGCTGCATGCTGCCCCTTACCCAAGGAATATGTCAGGGTAGTGCTGAGGACTATGTTTGTAGTGCTGGAGACTACAGTTGTAGTGCTGAGTTGTATTGTTCAGCACTACAGGTGTAGTGCTGAGGACTAAAGATATAGTGCTGAGGACTATGCATATTGCATAGGCCCTATATATATGTAGCCCCCCCCCCCCCGCCCCCCCCCCCACACACACCCTCGCCCACACACCCCCGGGGGGGGGGGGGGGGGGGCACTCCCTCAGCATTAGGCCCTACTGACTATGTGTGATCACGATTCCAAGGGAAGGGGTATCTTTTTGGGTCCTTGAAAAGGGGTTCTTTTTAGGCAGTTATGGAGGAAAAGGGGTACATTTCAACGCTATAATGACTAGAAAGACCATCAGATGACAATCTAATCTACCATTTCTCAACTTTGAAGACATATTTGTATGTTTCTTGCAGATTGGGGCATGGTTTAGGTTTACATTTTGTGGGTCATTTCTATCATTTTCATTAATCACTTTTGTTAAGGGAATTTCTTTTGTGGTACCCCTTGATTAGGGTACTATAATTTGCTCAATTTCCTGTTAAAAGGGTGCTATATAGTATATTTTGTTAAATTTCCTCCCGTGATAAGGGTCCTAAATTTGAGGTGATGTTCACACATAGCTACTGTAGAAAAGGTAGGGAGTGGCCCCCCCGGGCCACACTCTCCCTGCCAGTCCGGGATTCCACTTTCCCACGGTCGCAGGCGGCGGGGGCGTAGCCACTCTCGTAGCCCTACTGTAGAACGCCCTCCGTTGAAAGTCTAGCCTAACTAGCGCGGGCAGCGAGCTATAGTCCTCAGCACTACAGTGCCCGCAGCAATCGGTCTGCTGCGCCACGCCGCCATCTGATTGGTGGATGAGAAATCACGCGGCAGACGTCGTCATTTGGGCGCCAAGCGGCAAGGAAGTTTGCTGGCAGGGGCGGCAGATCATTAGAGGTGGAATTGATGTGTTACGGCCAAATGAAGATCCCCCCCCATGCTTTTGTCCAGCCCTGGTTAACTTTTGAACTAATAATGAAAGAGCCTAGCTTTAAAGACTGACAGACTCGTCTTCGCGAGCCAGTTGCAGTGGGCGATAATAAAGGAAATACGATGTAGCGAAAATGTTATGGGGAGGCTGTCTGGGAGCGGGCAGAGTGATGATTAGAGGTAAAATCGATGTATTAGGGCCTATTTCTAGTGCTTGGGCTATGTTTTCCTCCAAATAATTCTATTTTAACCCCCAAACGAAGTAAATTTTGAGATTATAGTATCGTACTACCGTAGTCTGGCAATTTGGCTCGCGGAAATCTAAAGTCTTGTCTTCACCAAAATATGTTTGGATGCGCTATCTACAGATGTGTATTCCGAGCGATTTTGGGTTCAATCTAACCATGAAAGTCTAGTAGCACTATATTTTCATGATCTAACTGATCCTTCACAAATATTGCCACAACCAACTAATATTGACCAATACAGGTCGTTTTTAATTAATTCAACCTCGAAATACTGCCCCCGGTAGCTAAATTGAGATATTTTTACCGTTTGAGTCGATAGCCGCCATATTGGATTATACCGGCGGTAGTAGGCCTAAGCATCGAAGCCGCAAACCTGGGTGGGATATTTGATCTACTGTGTCTGTCGTAGGTCTACCATATTACTTGTTTATTAAACTGTGTGCCCCTCTTTCTTTAGAATACAGGGTAGTATAGAATGCAAGGAAAAATGTAATATTTGGGTAGATATGATGACGTTAGTGACCTGTTATTTTGGTACCCTTCGTGAAAAAACTCAAGGCTGAACGGCCATAGGGGAAATTACACCCCATATTACTGGTCAGTTTATGGACTATATTATATTGATTCCTAGTATATATGATACGGAAATAGACTGGACAACAGCTGTAGATACTGTATAAAGCCAAAAATAGGACTGTAAGACATTGTTTCATATGGAAATACTTGTTGCCAAAAGCGTGACGGATTTCAAGGAAATGAGACCCAGGACAAAAAAAAGTGAGATTTCAATAAAAATTGCATTTTACAACAAAAGTAGGGAGATTCAAAATTCTATTTATGGGGATAACCTGCATTTATGCATATAGCACATTGTAATGAAGAAAAATTTGTGAAAATATTATGAATTGGACAGTTATTGCAAAAATAGATGACACAAAAGGTGGTAATATAAACGTTTTGTCCATGTTGGCTGGAAGCCAAATATGAGCATAATGATATAGTAGCAGAAAATCAACATTGACACGTTAATTAGAAAGCACAGATCAGACAGTGAGTATATGGGACGTCCACTAATTGAACCATGCCACCAGCCTGTTTTACAAGATAGATGAGGGGCTGCCACTAATGAAACCAAAGTAACTTTATATATATTCCATATATCTTTGACAGCATGACTAGCAGTACTCTAAAGAGGAGGGGTGTGCCAGCCTCTCACTATACCTTACTATTACGGACCGCATGATATAGTATAGTGCTTTTAATACATCATGCCCTTAGTCTGCATGATATATGATGTATGAAACCAGCATTGGCGAGTAACTCGCAAGCGCTGTATTCATGCATCATGTCGACCCTTCAGGACTGTATCAACCATGCAGGGTCGGCACAATGCTTGAACGCATCACTGTCGAGTCTCTCATCAGGGCTGCATTCATGCATCATGACGACAAAAGGGCACAATGCATTAAAACAGTATGTGGTCCTTAGAGAGCTAAGGCTGCAGGTAATCTGCAACCACGAGATGGTGCCACCTGTATACACGATAGCATTACGTTGACATTCAGAGAAAGGTCGCCTCATCTCGTCCGGGCCGGACGTCAGCATTGCTTTTATTCCTGTCAGTATCAACGCTGCAACAATGACATTCACAACTAATAGGCATCAAAACAAGGTGTCTGACCCCAAGGACCACCAATGAGGCACCGCTGCCGATTACTTAGTCTGGATAGTTGTAGAAGACAGTAAATGTGGAATATATACAACATATAGCACTCCCCCTTGGTCCTTGTCTATAGACATATAGCTCCATGAATAGAAATAGTCCATAAGGCACCGGGCAGGGCACAGAGAGCCTTCGGCTGAGATGGTGTAAATAATTCCCCTCCCTGTCTCTCAGAGCATCAGGCGACAGAAGCCAACTGTCACCCTGATGTGACAAGGCGTTAGGCCGACATATATACAGGTGGTGTGTTTTATGTGACATTGTGAAACGATCTGAGTTGGATTGATCTGCATCGTTTCTTTCAAATACATAATGTATGGCTGAGATATAGTCACACAATTGCAGACCTTTGCTTCGAATTTGCATGGTAAGAACTCTCTACAAATAGGGGTGAGGGACTGCAAATAGAATTTAAGGTAGACCCTGTTTTGTCGAGAAAGATGGTCCACCCGGAGAACCTTGTAGAGTGAGCTGTGGATAGGTATACGCTTTCATTGATGCTCATGTACACTGCCTCGCATGGCACATGTATATGTAAATGTGCAATAAACGTGGTGGATGGGTCATTACCCGGTTTGTCCAGGAGGCACCGCTACTCATAACACTATGCCATGTAAGACATCGGTTGGCCGCATGATGCATCAATACCATCAATGTTTACGTTCATTTGTCATGATGCACCAACCAAGTGCTGCGAACAACTCATTGGAGGTGCATTGGTACACCATGGCGACCCTACGGGAGTGATCAGGGTCAGAATAGAAACAGCAATGACGAATAGCTATATGCCTCCCGTCGAAAATGAATGTAACATTTTCATCACGCTTTACTACTACGAGCTTTATAACCGCTGAGAGCCATGTCTCCAATGTTGTTCTTTTATCATGCCATTCAATCCCACCATAAAAACAATGTGTGGCTTATATATTATTGTGTGTCATCCCCCATAACTACCTTTTTATACCTTCTCACAAGATGGTTTGTGTGATGGGTACTAAATGTGTGGCCTTTTATAGCAGATCACAAAAGCCATGCAGAGAGTCTAGAAAAAAGACACCATGGCGCCGGGCCTTTCTATTTCTTTCAAAATGGCCGTGTTGGTAATTGGAGCTGGTGCTAAGGAATGGGTAGGGAAGTGTCCGGAAGCCTTATAACGGTCATGCCTTAATGGTGGGACCCTAAAAAGCTGCTGAGCTGAGAAAACCAAATAGTACGGGTCTCACATCAAGCACAACCGAGCTGATGGTCAAATTGATGCGTATACCTGGGATTATGAGCAAGAATTCTACAATGTACTACATTGTGCATGAGGATTATATAATATGTTTGATGAAAGCTAGCCATTCCAGAAATCAAAAAATACAAAATTAATGTCAAAAAGAGCTAAATTGAAATGCAACAACGACTTATATCATGGCCTATTACTAACGTAGAAGGAGAATAAAGCGACACAAAGCAAGTCATGTCTGCTGAGTAGGCCTATGGTGTAAAATACTACTCCAACTAAACAGCCAGGTGCAATGTCAGGCAGCCATGGTACCTGCCGGCTGTGGCGCTGCCTGTCTCCCTGACAGCACCCCCCTACACTAATTGACAAGTATAGCACAGGGACGCCGACAAATTAGCACAGCAGGAATGCAATGAATCATCTTGGGGCATTTTCCATGACACCACCCTTGTCAGGTACAAGCAAGCCCTGATTGGCTCCTCACCTGACCTTTGACCTTAGTATGAGGTCATGTGACCTGTAAGAGGGCCCCCTAGAGACAATAAGGAATCATCACTGTCACACCGCAACATAATGATTCTCATATTTTCCCAGCGATGACACCCCCCTGCGATGGGCTAATATGCCCTATAACCTTTCGGTGAAAGTCAATTGCCTATTTTCTTTTCACGCTTTGCATATTATTGGCTGGTATATTCATTCATGGTTGTCTAGAGTTTCTAGTTTCTGTCTCTGTGTGGGGCCACTACAAATTAGATATACATGCACACACAGTGATTTACACAAATGGAGCCTCTCCTGGGACTAAAAAGGCTAATGCAGAAAAAGCCAATTGGGCTCTGGTGCATGATGGGCACACCGGAAATGAAGTGGGGTGGTTTTATGGGAGGTATTCCCCTGGGTAAACAAGTGGAGACAAATAGCAAGATGGAGGAGGAATGTGTGTAGGAGAGGTGGGGGTGCAAAGGTCCCATACTCTAAGCCCTATACACGTATAGTCTATAGGCATATAACAATATGCAGTCAAATTATAAGGTGTACGTACTGCATTGACTATAGTAGCAGTCCATCTATTTCGAAACCAAGGCAAATCCGTCTATTACATATAAATACATCATCAAATGACATAGCAATGCATCTGCGATAAGTCCAGTTGGAAGTCCAATTTTCATAATATCAGGTGACAGTGAATGCCATCACCAGGGTCATCATAGAAGACCCGCCATCGAGGTCACCCATAGGTCATCCACACAGGATCAAGGTGACATCCTGATCACCGCCATTAAAGGTTCACAGGGTGCCTTATTATCGCTCAGATCAGGGCCCCCACCCGACACCGGGCCCGACACACACTCATATCACCTTGGTAGCTCCAGTACCTGAGTCACCCACATGAATATACGCCCAGCGGCGTTGGCAGAGAATTCAGGACTATGCTCTTCATCTCACGTCATGATCACAGACCTTTATAACTGGCTCCATCCCAGAGAGATGACTCCTCACTCCTGAGTCCATTCCAGCCTCACTCTACCCCCACCCCATGCACCCCCACAGACACACCTCCCTTTCCTGCTGCCTTTTCATTAAGCCCGGTGACAGCTTCAGTGGTCGGGAGGTGCTCTTTGTAGTAGTGGCATCCATGCCCAGCTTAATACCACAGCAGCCTCTTGCAGTGCCTCTCTAGAGGTGACATGTCCCCCAGTACATCATAACAGGGTGCCTACTCCTCTGATGCCCTCACCATTCCCGCCTCTAATTTCGGCCACATTATGGGCGGTCCTAAGAGGGGTACAAAGGCTGGGGAGGTCGGTGGGGGACCATACCGGTGCCCTCTATTAGGGGACAGGGCGCGGTGGGAAATGCCGCGTTACAGGGACCGGGGTAAACTATCACCGGTGAGTTGATTGGGTGCAGGGACGAGGTGCTCTCCACGAGCAGTTCTGAGAAGCTCTGGTCATTCCGAGCCGCTCTCTGTATAGTATGACAGCCTGTCTATGTCAACATGAGCCAACTCCCAGATGTTTCAAAATGGATAGCGTACACTGATGCAGTACACACTAGTGGATACAACTGTATTAAAATGGCGTAATTCAGCAATTTCGCTAATGCATGTAAAAATGTCTACAGCTGGTCTAGCCCTTAGCCAAAAGGGGAGAGTTCAGACCACCAGCCGAGACCACTAGGCTACCACAGGCTTCTAATACGCCTGAACACATAGCTGCTCAGTCATATTAAGGTGCTCTGCCAGGGTCTGCTGTGTGGTGGTGTGGGCAGAGGGTTAGGGTGATATAGTTTGTAGGTATAGCTAACTTTGATCTAATGGTTTAGCTAGACTTAGTGGTAGTCAACTTTGATCTGCTGCTTTAGCCAGACTGAGCGATGCTATCCCCACTCTGACAAAACTGGCTGATCATAACAGGTCCTGTTTCATAGAGTACCATGGTATACTAGAAGGTGGGTCAGGTGAGGTAAGATTGCCAGGAAAATAGTGTTTGTCCTTTCCACCTGTTAGTATAAATAGTACAGGCACAGGCAACATCAAGGGTGTATTTATAACATTCTTCCTTAGTTCGTTGAAAGGGCACAACGTCAGAAAACTCAGTCTTAAGTAAACTCACACGTGTAAAAGCTTCCCTTATTTATCATTTATCGTCTCTACCTAATCTCTTCCCAGGACCACAGGGCCTTGTTAACGCCCACAGTAACTAATAGACCTGTTTCTTGCTGTGCGTGGGATAATCGTACGGTCATATTTCATGAGTAGTGTTAAGTATGCGATTACGCAGTCACACCCTCGGCAGTATAGGCTGGGATGAACACTGCCATTTGAATGAGTCCTATGTGGCTACTCACTTACCTCGTCAGTAGTTTTCTATAGAACAGAGAGAGAGAAAAAACGACCCCCTGTGTTTTCTGCTATGTCTGCAACTACCATATTCCACCCCTGAGTCCATACATATGGCCTTCCTGCACATAAAACATGGAAGAATGAAAACGCGCCCCCCCAAAAAAAAAACAAAAAAAAAACCACAAACTTTTTTACGCCTACCTGGTATTATTTCAGATGAAAGACATCTAATGCCACACTCAGTAGCAGTAAAGATGACTTACCTGAAGAAGTCTGGCGACACATCCAGGTCCTCCTCTATAATGATCACAAACTGGGCCTTCTGCAACACACCGAAGGTCAACGAAAGGTCATCCACAGGGTCACATAAGGTCAGCAACAAGGTCATCAAATGTTAGCCACATCCTCTATCTTGGACGGACATTGCTCAGTGTGCCTTAGTTTAAAGGTTACACTGACCGCCCCGATCTTATTGAGTCATCTTAATGTTCAATGACGGAACACTCACCGATTTCCTACTAATAAGCTATTGGGGTCTAATTCTACAGACATCTATGTAGAAGGTACATTTACGTTTCATAAAATGACTATACTTAATTAGCACATGTTGCACTTAAAATCGTATAGATACATTCATATATAGTAGTTGTGAGTTAAATTGAGATATTTGGGGTTAGTTATAGTAAAAAGTAGGTTGTAAATAGGATGCATTTATTTAGATGCCACTTACCGGGAAGAGGTTGAAGGAGGCAGTGATGGAGGCCTTGTAGTGCTGGGCTATCCGGGCGTTCTTCACTCCTATTGGTGTGTGCTGGATGCCCCGCAGACCGAACAGCTTCGTCACCTCCATGGGCACCTGGAGGGGTGCAAGCATTAAGGTTATAACGTTACCGACACAAGTTACCTTGGCAATAAACTTTCACATCTAAGCTAGTAAATAACAGGTGATTAAAACGAGTAAAAATGGTAAGTGTATTCGACTTATTGTTGAGGGAAAATGGCAACCAATTAATTTCAGTGTATTCCTCCCCATTTTCTCGTTAAGCTTGCAGTTCCCAATGGCATATAAACCGGAATATGCATACATATTTTTCAAAATGTTGCAAGTTGAAACAAATTTCCACTTATTGGGCGAATCTGTGTCATCTACCATAACAGTATTGAACGTGTAAGAGAACAGAAGATTGAAAGGGACAAGACTAGGTTCAATATTATACAACATGTACCATATGCTGTTCTATACAATAATACAGGCTATAAGCCTATGTACTGAGCAGGATAAATAAATAATTACAAACAAACATACATCATCTTAGAGTGGCCTCAGGTGCAATACGTAGTAAATCAGCACTGACTATATACTAGCAGGCCTTCAGGACTGCAGACTTCAGTTATAAACCACTAGGGACAGGAAGGATGAGCCCGGTCACCCTCATAAATCACTCCCGCTATATACTGCCCACCTCGGTGAACCCCAACATGTTGGCAGTCTATTCAAACTGACCATGTTGCTGAATGAAGTTAGGGACTGGGGATTAACGAGGCCATTTTAGTTGGGGATTCCCCCAAGGAATAGTGTTATTTTATTGACTCTCTTCTATTCTTCATTGAACTTGTAATCTTAAAATGTTCCCCGCAATCTAACTAGCAATATTAGTGATTCCAGATTAGAATGACGTTAGTACTACTCTCTGGACTCTTCCCTATTGGTGGAAAGTGACCGGGATTTTGACTAAGCTGCCAATCCCTGCCCTCTCACAGGACAGAGCTGGCATCCTTGACCCCTTTATCTGACCTCCCATTGACCTTGTAAGACGGCCGCGTGTGCTAAGGTCAAGCAGGATGGCCTTGATCCCTGTGCGCCGTATGTTCAGGTGACAGTTGGCTTAAATAAAGTATTATCTATGTGGCCCGATGCTAATGTGCTTTGGCATAGACATGCACATGGCGTATAGTTTTAAACTCTCAGATGCTATTTTCAGATATGTCCGCTTGAAAATGTTCTAACATTCCCTTATGGTTCTTCTATAGGAGTGTACACGAAGTTCCTTAATTCCCTCATAGTTCTTCAATATAACTACTGCCTTCTATTAATCTCCTGAATATGCCTGAAGAAGAAGTTAATATAGAAATACAGTTGAACAGGAGTTTGAGGTTGACAATTTGTCATAGGATATTTACTTTGTACTGGCATGTTAGAAAAAGAGAAGGGGAAAATGGCATCTCTTTGACAACTAACATAAATTATATCTATCTATATATTTTCCTTAAAATACAGCTAGCATAGTTGATGTATGACCACGGTCCCTTCTATCTCACCAATGATAAATTGTGAATCTGTTGTCCGTATGAGATCAGAGACCATGAGTTACCGTCCCTAGAGTAGGCTACTGAAGGGCCAGCGAGTGGAGAGTCCACCACCAAAGCGGCATACCCCAGGATAGACGACCAGGCCTGTCAGTATGCTTTAGTGTGTAGCCTCTGGTTGGGCTGGAGTGGGGGAGGGAGGTAGAGGTCAAATGAGAGACCCACAGGAGGATGGAGTCTGTCTAGTAGTCTGTGGTCAGTAGTAGAGGGCTACCTGGGGAAGCCACATCAGAAGCCATATGTCATATCGGCTTCTGTAGAGGTCACAATTGGGAGTTATACTAGAAGTCACCCGTAAGTTTTATAAGAGGAAACAGCTATGCTGCCCTGAACCCTTTAAGGTCACAGCATGGGGCTTTAATGTACTATGCCCTATAGGCCCATGGGCTGATACCGTCCCGTAAGGATTGGCATGATCGACCCTTGCGGTCATTACAACATTAATTATGGACGAGATGTTCTCACAACGTAGACTTGATTATTCTCATGGGCAGGTCAGAGAATCTGCTTCTGGTTAGTCCTTGAACTCTGACTTTCTATACCAGTAATTCTTTTTGTTGTCAGTCCATATGGCATCAGGTCAAAGTGATGTTCTCAAAAATGGGGGGTGGGGGGGTGGTGGTGGTTAATACAAGTTATGATAGAAAACACACATCTTTATTTCATGGCGGATACAATGATCACTATGCTTAAGTACTAGAAATCCTGTATCCCATGCCCCCCATGGGATACAATGTTCCTGTATCACATGGCCTATGACATCATCATTTGTTTAAATTCGTATGGCCATTTATATGCAATTTAAAATATTCTTAAGGTTAAAAACCATGAAATAAAGGCAAAGGCCCATGGTCAGAGAATTTTTGGTATCGTTCCCCCCTCGGTGGGGCTGGGGCGCATCCCACTCAGCCTGCGGCTTCGTGGGATACTGCCCCAGCCCCACCTTGGGGGGAACGATACCAAAATATCCTCTGGCCATGGGCCTTTGTCTATATATCAAATCTTCATATTACAGATAGCATGAAACCGTTGGCCATCGGCTTCAGGCAATTTCTAAACCAAAATCGATATGCATTCCACTAAGGAACCTTCCAAGACATATGAAACTGTTAAGCAGAAGATACCAACAGAAGCCATAAAAGATAGAGCCCATAATGCGTAGTTACCCACTAAGATCCTCGGCATGTGATCTACAGAGAGTTCCACTCGACTGTAAATCTAGCGAACGTAATACATGGAATGGACGTCGTGAGTCGAAGGCAGCGGAAGAGGTCACAAAGCTGCTCGGGGAACTGCTCAGCAATGAGAAATGGCCCCCTGAGCTGCTCGGCCCCAGTAGGCCATCCGCATGTTTATTACCCACAGCCATCTTTATACGCGGGATACTGGAGGAAGCCATATCTTTCTGCCTACATTCTAGGAGCCATATCAAATTCCAGGAAACTCCGTCCGTCTGCCCCCCCCCCCTCCCATCCCAAGGAACTGCTCTGCTCGCACGCCATTTGTTGTGAGGTTCAGCCTGTTATAACCACGCTACTGGGGGTGAGTGAAAGGAGTGGGGTCATACTGGCACCTACTCGACTATGACAATTGTCATTAATGAAGCTCACAAGGATTATTGCAAAGATGAACGAGTTTGGGTGAGTGGTAGGAGGAGTGACGTAGGGGTATATGGGGTGGTGATGGGTGGCCCGTTCAGGCTGACAGACCATGACCAATAACCCTGGTGATAGGAAGGGTGGTGGCAGTGGTAGCCTATAGTAGTATAGGGAGAGGAGGGACTGGAGCTGGCTCACCTTCCATAGTATGTCGGCCCTGTGTGCATTTACCGAATTCCTCACTTGGGGTTGGTTAGTTACGCAGGTCAATAACGGCTAGAGAAACCCTTGACAAGGAGGGTTCAGTAAGATCAAACCAAGGAAGGGTAAGGTCATGCTAAGGAAGGCGGGTCAAGCTATATTTAGTAAATCCCTCGTCCTGTAGCTCTACGTCATACATAGCAGCAACTAAAGCAGACCAGAATTCAGATGCAACCCACGTTATGATCCTTAGTGCACCTATCTTTAAAGATAGTCTCCAGGAGGAGGTGGGTCACTACAAGCACCTGCCTGGTACAGACAAATGGTGACTGGCTGTGACCCTTGTTTAGCCCCTGTCAGATAGGGGCCATTATACAGGGACCGGCCACCCCGGGTGTAGCACTCTGTCCATTACTGCCATAAAGAAGGCAGCTGGTGAATGGGAGAAGACAGACAAGTCTATCCTTTCAAGGCTCATGAGCTGCTGTACCAATGAGTAAGGAGGGATCGCTGCGCATGTGTGTGAACCGGGGGTGCTGTTGAGTGTCTGTTGAGAGGTCCAGTGGTGCGATAGTACCAATGGATGGAGTATGAGGAAGAGCACTGGACTCCTGTGGTCTACAATAACACCGGTAATAAATACTGTTGGTCCCGGCAGTGCAAGGTGAATGTTTAAATATGTGGCAAACAACCATTGCAAAGGTTCACAGTGGAAGTACCCTTAGCCAAGAATACCCTACGGATTTTGTGTTTCTGGAATTGAAGTTGCATGAGCCTAACTAGCTAAGGGGGCCTAGGTAACCAGAGTACAGCTGGGAGTGGATTGATGGGTGGGTAGGTTGGGGGTTAGGGAGGGAAGGAAGAACCATTGCCTGCGGCTTGCATTGCATTGCATCGCTTTGCGGGCAAGGACATAATCCGGGGAGCTGGCTTTTTGGCGGCGCTCCATGCAAATCTCAGCCGATTCAATCTATTGAAAGAGGAAGGGAGAGGAACAAGAGGCGGCCCAGTCTGAGCACACAATGTGCGCCCCACTACACACCCAGTCACCTGGCTAAACAATACCACAGCCAAATGGACGCTGCGCCGTTTGGACAGCCTCAGATACCAAACGCAGCTGTCCATCCAGCTCTAAACACAGCCGCAGTTCAAACAGTAAAGAGCCAGTCAGCTGGAACACAGATCATGGCCGGAATTCGCAATCCATTTCATGTAGCAGTAGCTGGGGTATCCCTGTATTACTATCAGCCAGACTAGGCCCAATAGCCACTCTCTTGTAGCCATTGGCTTCTCAGAAATGGCTCCTTTCTCCCATCCCCTGGAGCTCTATACCACATAGTTAATTCCCTTCAGGCCTCCAGCATATGCATCGGGTAGAAATGCTTAACATTAAGAGAAGTGGTAGGACTATTTGGTTTAACCACATGGGATATATACAGGAGTGTAGTGGGTTTATGGGTGCACATTTCCACAAGTGGTAGCCAATCAGAAGCCCCGATTGTTCTGGTCACGGCCGGGGCTGTGGCTTCATGTAACAATCAATACGAGTGGTGGCTTCTGCAAACTGTGTCCTACAAGAGAGTTAGTCCATAGTGTGGCTGTACCAGGCTCCTTTAAGATTGTCAGTCACGGCTCTCCTACAGAGAATGCAATACCACAAGCCTTAAGGCCTGCCCCTGTCCACACCCCACCCATGAGGCTGTATGGGACTGTACCCCCTTTGATGGCCTACACACATACCTCCTACCCATCCCCAACATTGCTCCAGCCGCCACCTTCTGTTCTCAGGGCATAATCACAGGATGTACTCCCATCGTGACAGTCCTTTTCAGTACGTTGATGGATAGTTGACATTACAAGAAGATATCGTTGTAGTAAGATGGGAAGCGGGGGTACAGGCAGAGAGGTAGAGAGTGAAGGCGGGGCTGGGAGGGGGAGGGGGAAGGGTGGGCGACAGAAAATGGGGATGGAGGTAGGGTGGGTGGGCGAGTGAGGGAGGGAGGGAACAAATGAAGGAGCAAGAGAAGGAGGGAACAAGCAGGGCGACAGGGAGGCAGGGGGGAAGTTCGGACTTAGAAAGGTAGGCATGGAGGTAAACAGAAATGCCCAGAGTGTTGAGCCGGTTGGACAGTTTTAGAGGAATTGAGATATGGAGGCATTCTGAGGTACAGGGGACCAAGGCGGTGGCTGGGGATGGGGTAGAAGAGTAAAAGGGTTACAGGAAGCAATAGCTTGCAGTAATCAGTAGGGGGTACACAGGGCTGCGGCCGTGTCCACCATACCAGCCCCTCTCATAACCAACCCCATCCCTAGCTACCCCCACCAGGCGTTATATGCACTTTCCATGTACCTCCACCCTTACATCTGTACCCCACCTACCCAACCACTTCCAGCAAGAGGGAAATAGGCAATCATTCCCTGGGCTCTATACCGCAGTCTATATATAGATAGATAGACATAGTAGCTCAGGAAGCTAGTCATTTTCTAAAACGTGTGTTTATATTAGGATTGCCTATCACACCGAAGGCGTGGACAGTAGAGACATATTGTGTATACTGGTTTAATTAAAGAGACCGTGGAGTAAAATTGTCAAGAGTATGGCAATCAATGAGGGAGGTGTCCCTTTGAAGACACCGGAGTCTTACCAACAGGGCACACTACACCGCTCACCCCCTACTCCTCACCAACACAGATCTTTAATTAAAGCTCCTACTCGTGTAATCAGTGTAACTGCGGCCATACTGTCTCCAATGCAAATATGATAACCGCACACCATAGATGTAACATCTACCTCTAGGTATTTGTAGTCCGGGGTAACAGAAACTGTGTAAACCAGAAAAGATTCAGGAGGTAAGTAAGTTCATTTAAAGATGGGTTAGGAGCCAAGTTGGGGGTCAATTTTTATTTTACATTTTTTCAACATATTTGTGTTCATACTGTCCATATAAATATGTGTGTAGCTTTTAAATCATTCAGACACATATAAATCCACAAAAAGCAGAGCAAATTATGGTTAGAATGGGTCATGCGGCCCGACTCTATTACAGAAAGTGGACTCCTGACCTGGTTTTCTCTTTATCTTGTGCCTTTACACACATCAGAATGATTTAAAAAGCTACACACATATTCATATGGACATTATGAGCACAAATGCGTTGAAAAACTGAAAAATATATATTGACCCCAAATTAGCTCCTAAGGACCTAACCCATCTTTAACGTTCCCTGTCTCTGAAATGTAGGAAGCATGGCTTTTTTGGTAATGATTAATGTTATGATTATTTTTTTAAACTCAGACTTTTATTTAAAATTTTATTTTTGTGTATCATGAGCAAGGTCGGACGGCTGACCTGAAACACACCTGTTTAAAATCAGTGTTGGCCCAATTGGGAGTGGAGACACGGGGTGCTCTCACATCCTCTCAGAGTTTGACCAGAGTGGTGCCATCCCTTACACAGTGGTCACGCCATAGGCCCATTGTACAGGAGGTGTCTACCTGTAAGCTGTCTGCGGCGGCATCTGGCGGCGACGTGCCGAATTAGAGAAGATGTACACTCAGGACAGGGACGCAGAGGGTAGGCAGCCAAGACGCAGCCCGACCAGAGGAGACGCTGACCTGGGCAGTGTTCCACGTCACGGCTGAGTGATGGTCCACCTTCACCCCGAGCTGCTCCTTCCCCCTCCAGCCTGAGCTGCTCCCCTCCCCGCCCCTCTAGCCTGAGCCGCTCCCAACCCCTTCAGCCTGAGCTGCAACTCTCCCCTCAAGCCCGAGGTGCAAACCTCCCCTCTACCCTGAGATGCTCCCCTATCCTCAAGCCTGAGCTATTCCCTTCCCCTCCATTTTGAACTGCCTCTGAGCTGCAGCCCTCCTCTCCAGTCTGAGCTGCTCCCCCACCCTGAGCTGCTCCCCTCAGCTCTGCATCCCTTCCCTCCAGCATGGGCATTCTCCACACTTAGCTGCTCCCCTGCCTACCACCCTGAGCTGTTCCTCACAACCGTTACCTCTTCAACAACCATCCACTAGCCCGCGGCAATCACAGCTAGCTCCAGTTAGAGTGAACCTCCTGCAGTGAGATATCCAGGCGCCAACACACATAAACATGGTCCTATAGATAGGCACGGGGTAGATATATGGCCCTCATGGGACTTAATGGGGTCAGATGACCACTTAAGTTTCAAACAGACCCACAGATAATAGCTTGTAATAGTGCAAACAGGATGTGACATGAATATAATTATTATTTCAAAGGAATCCTCTAATATTTACTAACATTAAATTTTACATGGTGCGGTGGCACTCCATCATATAAAATTGAAGGAATATCAACGTGATTCCATATTGAATGTAACATAAATTAATTACAGACATGTGGAGACCAATGATTAGAGACTGTGAAACCAAAGATACTATCCCAATATTACATATAGAGAGACGCACACTGATAGCTGCATTGCGTGTGTGACTCCAAAATGTGTACAACAATATAAAGAAACTCACTTAATGAATACATATCAAGTTTCTGGGGAGTCCCTGTATAGAGCTTCTAGTTTAAAGGTTAACGATGTATAAAGCCGATTTATAAATGGCCTCTAGACGTTTAAGCACTCTACAAGTGCAGGAAAGTCAGACATAATTAAATAAAACCAGATTTTTTAAAACGAGATGGAGATAATGTTGCAGAGCTGGCGACATGTTAGAATATGAAACAGGTGCGATTTCAACAGTCTCAGGCTTAATGAGTTTATTATCTACTCTTCCCAGATACAACTTGACATTTTACACTAACGATATACGTAATAATAATAGCTTCAGGTAAGATGGTTCTCAGAAAGGGCGATATTGAATCTGTCTGAACTATCTGTGCTCTGAACTATCTGTACTAGATATATCAGTCCCGGATCTTACGGCTGTGACCAATTTTCTGAGCTGCACTTTTAATATAGGATGACTTGTATACCTTCCACACATCGTGGCATATTGACAATACAGTCTTTGCCAAAACGTGTCTGACAGTGACAATGTCCGCCTAATATGGCTCTGGTCCGGCAGAATGACTGGTGTTGCAGGACCAGATGTCCTGCTGATCACGGGCTTTCCAAAACTGAAAGGATCTTTCAGGTATTCCAACTAGAAATGAAGGTACAGGTCCTGGAGTACACACTAACAGTTATTCAAAGCTATTTTTGTTTTCTATTATAAAAGAGCCTATTATTTTCTTTCGGTATCCGGTACCGTCGAAATCTGTCCGGTCCTGCGAAATTTGCAAGCTGCAGGACCGAATGTCCAGCATGGTGAAAAAGTTTGCGCAAAGACTGACAATATCCCCTATCCATATCCTGCCAATAGCCTTACTCTCTCTGCTGATGCTACCCTTCCTGCTGTCAGTTTGGCCTACTTCCCTTCAGCACTACCACCCAATGCCCCACCCTAAGCTGGCCTCCACCGTCACTAAACTAAACCATATCCTCTTTAGGGCAAAACACAAGGTGTGTTTTAGATAACATTGTCAGGGATTCTGAGGTAGGTAGGTCAGCTTTACTTTACATAGCGATAGCAAGAATGGGTGAAAATGTTTTCTGGGGTATACAGACATTTGCATAAGAAGAGTTTCATACGGTATTAGAATTTCTCCAGAAATCGGAAACTGTAATCGGTCAGGTGGCATTAAACAATGACCTTTCCTTACCCACACCCCCGCACACAAAGATCACACATCCAATATACCGATGTCAAAGATTCTGTTCCCACTTTGAGTAGGCGGTTCAAAGAGAGGGACAAGTATACACTCACCTCAAAGTAGCCGTCTATGAAGACAGTTATCATCTTGGGGTTGACTCCATGGGACGAGAGTAACGACCGCAGCATTCTAAAAGATTCACAGGAAAGAGTAAAATTAGAAGGGAAAGTCGATATGCACGGCCCTATTCATGGTAATAAAATGTTGCAGACTCAGGGCAATGAAACCTAATGTCATACAAGAAATTGATCTGTTTTCTTTACTTCTTCTGTCCTGTATTGGGTACAGGACACTGCAGAAACATAGATGTTTAAATGAATCTGGGAAAAGGCCAAATCGGAGTCTGGGCATTATGTGTAGATGGGTGTGAACATAGACGGAAGTGAGACACATACCCCGGTACATACAATAGCTATGCTCTTACTGAGAACAATGACGCTCAGGATTTAAGCTCTATACATACCATGCAGATGACATATAGCATGAGTGAAGTTGAAACAATAGGATGTTACAGCAACATATCTAGATGTATGCATATATACACTGTATAATGAGGAGAGACGTGTACACTTTACAGTATCCACAGTTAACTTGGCATTCCCGAAAGGTTCCTCATATAAACCTAGAAAAGTACTGCAAAAATACCACAGGATCGCTGACAAGTGTGCAGCTATAGGCCGAGTATGACATTTAAATGAACTAGTGGGGAGCAATACCCTAGCTACATAGCTGAGATGACCAACTTCTCTTCTCTTAGACTATGGAGCAGAAGGCTGTATATGTCGAGGGACTGTAGAGAATGAGACCTGGAGGGAATAGTCGAGTAGAATAATCCTACATTAAACTAAGTAAGTCTCCATGACATTTCAGAGCACACTTGTGCAAGTATAGGGATTTGTATGTTATAAATGTGCACATATGAAATCAGAGAGACCTATAACGTAGTAGGACTGCATTTGCTTTTAGGAAAAGTCAACTCACATGTATATGCATTAAACAGTGTCAATATGTAGCATACTCTATTATAATAGCACGTTGGGGCGGGGCAAACATGAACAGTCAGTTTTCAGGCTGTATGGTTCTGCACTATTAACTAAACTAATTGAAATGGATACCATAGCAATGTAGTATAACCCTGACATCATAACGTGATGATTGACCAACCGAGGAGGCTCATTAATATAATAGTTTCCAGTCTTCTCATAACTGTAGAAATTGTAGTAGCTAATATACACCAGGCCCCCTAGCGGTGACACCGGCACGACATGTCAGTCACCCTAAATAAGCCCCATTCCCATGCCACAGGTAACTGCAGACGGCGGTCTGGCTACTTGTTAAACCTTCAAGGGCGGTATACTGTTGATGTCCCTTTGTCGTCATGTTGGCCCTGGAAAGTCATTCATGCATCACA
This sequence comes from Harmothoe impar, assembly GCA_947462335.1. Lineage (NCBI taxonomy): Eukaryota > Metazoa > Annelida > Polychaeta > Phyllodocida > Polynoidae > Harmothoe > Harmothoe impar. The sequence goes on from OX381705.1 coordinate 74,911,823, forward strand.
CCGGCCATATGACGTTGAAGCACTCCTGAAGGCTCAGCATGATGCACCAATGCAGCCCCGGAGAGTTACACCCTGGGGCTGCGTTGGTGCATCAGTATGGCAAATGCACATAATTATTACCCTGAGGCATCATGCTGGCCTTACAGGGTTAACTAGGTGTATTCTGCCTCACAGTGTCCTAGACAACTACAGTCAACTCTCACCTAATAGTCAACCCTCTAATGGGGTCACCTCACTAATGTGCTCACTTTTTGAATTGCCCAGTAGGACTGTAAGTAGTCCAGAGTGAGCCACTCAGATTATATGTATGCTGCATGTGTCTGGGTATTTAAGATGGGAATTCTACTATTCTAACACGTTTATGGCTGCATACATGTAAACATAATATTCAAAAAAAAAGAAAGCTCACTTAGACATTGCTGAATAAGTAGCAGCTAAGCTACTCTTAATCTCTCTGTTTGTGACGGAGATAAAAGCCAAGGCCATTATGTAATGCTACACATATGTATTAATACACATTTACATCTTGTAGAAATATGGGTTAAATATGGGTTAAATATGGGTTAAAAAGCTTGCTGACGGAGGAGCCTAATATAAAGTCACGCAGCTCATTACTGAAATGGAAACCAAATGCGTCTTAGTGTTTTTAACAGCGCACCTAATGCAATGGTAGATCAGATAGACTAAAGACCCATGCAGCAGGAAAGGGTCACTTCTAAGGAAAAACTTGTTTGCATGTATCTCTTTAAAAAAAATCTGAATGTCCAGTCTATTTATGCAGGTAGCTATTTGATGCCACGGAGGCGCACAAGACATGTTTCTTTTAGTTTTTGTAATGTTATCTTTGTGATGGTGTCAGTTAGACCAGAGAAGTGCAAAAGAAGTTTTTTTTCAAGAACGTAATTCCCCTTCCTGCATAATGGCTCTATATGGGTGAAGAGAGCAACTCGCGAGCAGTTCCCGAATAACTCCAGCCAGGCGTGAGCAGATCTATGAGCCTCTCCAGAGTCATCAACATCACATTTGGATCAAATTAATTTCACCCCGTGAGAAATATGCTTGGCGATAATCCCCCTAAAGAGGATTACCAAGCTTAATCTCATGATCAAAAAGGTTGTTTTTCCGCGAAGCGGAGGCGGCGATGAAGAGCGAATTAACAATTCATGAATAACCTAATTAAACATTGCCCGCCCCTCAAGTATGTGGATGGCAATCGGAGAGACTTGTTCAGTGGGTTCAGTTAAACTGGCTATCCTCTCCTTTTTTTAATGTTAGGAAAAAAGGAAATGGTTGAATTCAGCTACCACAACTAGGTCATTCAGTGCACTAAAGGCCATGACCTCTTTAAAAAGAACCATGCAATTGCCTAGTGACGAATCCATGGCGATGTATTGAGTTCCTGATTAGCAAACTGAATCATCAGTTTATCAGACATTTTTTACCCTCTAGTTACAATGTGCTACACAGCCATAAGTAACTCGAACTGCTAGATATGAACAATATAGTAATGTATACACCTATGAGGTGAGATGTTTGCCCACTGCATGGTTACAGAGGGGGTCGTTGGAGATACATATCTTAACTGCGCAGATTCAATTTGTTGTGGGAACTAGGTAATTTAAGCACTAAGCGGAATCAAGACAGTCCTGCATTTCACACAAACACTGGATATAGTTTCCCACACTCATCCCTATAAGGCATCAAGCACTTGTCTTTTAATCAGAACAGTCAATCTATATTCAGGCCGGGATAGGCAGAAATCCATCATGGCAGCTCTTATCAGTGGTCATCCTAGCACCCAACAGAATCAAGTTGCCGGAAACAACTGTATTAATCTGCACGCAACCAATAGACATTCTTTGCTACCTACACTGTGTACTATCATAGACATGGTTCTATATCAAGTAAAAGTCATGTGTAACGGTGTCTCACCTGTACAAGTAATGCGGCCTGTTGCCAGCAATGATGGAGACGGGCACGTCCCAGACACGGCTGTTGTCCAGCTACAAAACACATCACACACAATACATCATTACACACCATCTATATCTATTTGCAGACGACATTTTTTTTGGCGGGCAATTCACTAAAACCACCATCCTCTGCCTCCTCCATCAAAACAACGGCGACTGCAGGCAATGTCGCAAATTTGTGGGTAAACGAAGAGCCAGAGCTCATTTAGTAAATGGGGAGGGATGCTTACAGAAATGGTGGTTTTTGGGTGAAGTTTCCCTCAATTTTCATCAAAATATCTCTTTTAAATTGCCTTTAATATTCACTAACAACCCCCTAAAAGCAACTAGATTACACGACTTATTTTCAGCTAAAAGGATATTTGGAATAGTTATAGTACCGAGTTTGTGACTAATTCTTTAAGGATTATGGGTTGGATTGGATCAATATTGTTAAGAGTTATTCATTGATTTCTGACAAAATGGACCTGCATCCAAATCTGATGAATTTTAGATTTGTTATTGCGGAGAATTGTTGAGTATTATTAATATTTTGCGGCCATTACAATATCTGTGGCATTTCGTCCTGAACATTGTTGATAAACGATTGTGAGTTTTCAAAATCAATATGATAATACTTAGTAGTTTACGTTTCTTAAAAATATAGAAATATATCAGTCTTGGTTGGCATGACAGTAAACTAATATCTAGAAGTCCAGCTACTCAGAGATCTAGACTGTTTATCTCATGTACCCTTTTACCCATAACTGTTCACAAAAGACATTTTACCAGTAGCATCTATTTGTCTCCACGATGCATGAATGCAGACCTGACGAGTCTAATCAGAATGACGCATTAAAGTAATATGCGACCGTGAAAGGGTTAACACACATAGTGTTTGAGAACTTACCGGTTCTGGACTGAAGGTGAGGGTGGCCGGGTCCTTACAGCTACACACACTGCCGTAACCCTCTATCTTACTGCAGAACGCGCGCCGCCGACGGTTCACTTCCGTGTCCGGCCACTCACACTCACTCTCTAAAACAAGTGGGGACCATGTGTTAACTCCATGATTATTATGGTTGTTTTAGTTTTATCTACTATGGCCCATGAGCAAAGGACCTTTTAGTATAGGAATAATATCGTTAACCATATGCACGCGTCACAATTAGTATCAGACTTAGCCTTCTGTGAGACTGTGCATGATATACACTAATAACTCTTGATTGACTTATTGAGAAGACTCAGATTTAGATCGTTTGAGTAAATGCACATTGTAGCTTTCCATAAAGGATCTTTATGTCATCTAGCATGGTTAAACATCTAGCATGGTTTAACACATTCATGAAAACACATATAACTGACTGACCTTCTAGTGGTTTGAGGGGTATATCCGACTTGAGTAGGACAGGTGCTCCCCAGCTGGACAGGTCAGGTGACTTGTTGTGCATCTCTGCCACCTTTTTACCTGCAACAAGCAAACAGACAAAGATTGACATTAGCAGGAAAACATAGTCCATACTCTTTTTGCAAGTTTTCAAATTACATTTTGTTTGCCTGATGATGGTCCTATAAAATTGGCATTCACTATTCTGAGGACACCTGGTCTGACCACACACTTATTATCATTAGAGACGTTTGCCAGTGCTGTGCAAAACAGAAGACCACTCCTCCAATAATCCCTCTACCATCCACAAAAGTCCCTGTATGACGTTGGGCTTCTGTTCTGTGTAATTCTGCAGTGCAGGAGTCAACCACTGTTGATCTGGGGGCAGCAAGACCATTCACAACCCCAGAGGGAATCCCACCCAGATGGGATTTCTCTTTGGGACAACACAGCCGAATGGACCAGGCACTTATGTAGGGCTCTTATCCCTCTTTGTGCAAACACAGCATTGTCTTCTGGCGGAATTGAGGGTTTGTGTTGGGAAAAAGGAGGGATAGGATTTGTTTTACGTATGTCAGAGGTTAATGAGTTACACAGGTGGCTGGTAGGGACATCTGCCAAATGTAAAGGCAAGTCTTGTATTTATGAAAACAGATAAAAGGAAATGTGTTGTCTAAATATTTCTGCATGTGACTCATCAAAGACCCATCTCTGCCATTGGAAATACAGATATGGTTAGAAGAGCAGGCTATGGGCATGGTTTAATAGGAAGAATATCCACACCAACATGAAAAAATGGAGTGTGTGAGTGGCCTCACAGATGACTCAGGGTAATCTGTCAATTCTGGCATCAGAAATGAATTTGAATGAGTGATCTAATTTGAGTACAATACATTATTTCTCATTTCTGACAGCAGAATCGTAATCGCCAGAAAAAGCTACCCTAATTTCATATATTGGAAGTCATATATAATCAAATTCCAGGTGGTGGCTGTAGGTGAGCAGGTGGCTGTGGGAAAGCAGGTGGCTGGGGGCGAGCAGGTGGCTGTCGGCGTCAGCGCCCAGCAGCGCGTAACCGCTGTTTTACGTCTCGACGGTAAAGCGAGTCGATCGGAGCATCAGCAGCGACACCATCACTGTTTCCGTTTCGCCGTGTCGGTCGGCTACAGGGCGGCGTGTGTTACGCGTCCATGCCTTTGCCGTCCATCCCCTGTCCCCCCGCCCCTGGTGTTCATTCGCTATCTGTATCATAACCACTATCTGTTAACGTATAGATATAGAGTGGATGTGACTTGTTCCATAGGTCCTGGCGGTAGAATGTGCCCAGTTTTTGCCCGCTTTGGGGGTAGAAAGAGAGAAATACGGGCAAATTCGCTCAAAATGTCATTTCTATCTTGCACCCAAAAACTTAATGCCTTGCAGCCTATGGAGGCCCATGGAGGTGGTAGCTTTTTTTTACTACATTGCCATAATAGTGAAAGAGAGAAATAAATTCGTGAAGATCGCAGTTCAATTTCTTCAAGAAAAATTGAGATTTTTAGAAAAAAAATTGCGGAAAATGCTGTCCCCCAACCTTGCCTATCTCATGTTTTTTTCCGCTTTTGTCTATCTCGAATGATAACCGAAATACAACGATTCTCCTATGTCACAAAATTGTCTTAAAATGCAAAATTAGTAGGTGTATATTACTCAGGGTTAATTAAACCCTGAGTCAATTATAGCATCGCCTATATGGTAACATGGCGATTGAATAGTTTACACATTTGCAATTCTCTGTGCCTTTCAACGTGGGTTGTCATAGAGACACAGAGATAGCTTTATATAGGGAAGCCCCGTGTCCATGTTTCATCTCTCAGCTAGGACGGGAGGTTGACCCCCTTCCCCCACCTCACATCCCTACTCACCCAGATCCCCCACGTCCAACCCCTGCGTTTTACCATCCCACATAAATTCCCAGCCACTTTACTTTTCTCACAGGGCCGCAGGAGGAAAAGCAGGCCATCAAAAAGTGACACCAGAAAAAGAACTGGGAGCAAAATAATAATTTTCTCAGAGGCCGGCGTGCAGACGTGGGCCTCAAATATTCATTACGGTGGATCTGGCCTGGGAGACGGGGCGGATACCAGTGGTCATCGGACGGACAAAGACAAATCATCCTGTACCACACCTGCTGTCACAGGGCGGGTTCTGGGTGGGTTCTGCAGAGAGATGGAGGGTAGGGAGACATGGAGGGATAGGAGGTTACATTTAAGAAGCTGGGTAGTATTGCTGGATCACTTGAGGGACGCCGAGAGGAAAGACAAGGGGGGAGGGTCGAGGCAGACAGGCAGGGTTGGAGGAAGAGAATGGATGGGTTGAGGGTTCTCCTGGAAATGTTGCATTTCTATCCTCTTTAGCACTGCAGGAAAATAAACGATATTTTGTGAGCAGGTGGGGAAAACGCACCTCAATGGAGATTTTTAGTTCTAGTTTTGACCACCAGGGGCACAAGGATGGCAAAAGATTGACCAATAGAGCAAGATAATGCTCTAGTGTACTGTTTGATGGAGATAATACACTAGTCTCCTTAGGATTACTCTATCTTTAGTGCACGTCTTTTATATTTAGAATCTGGTGGCCATGGAAACCATTCCATTCTTCTAAATGGAGTAAATTGGTCCCAATCTCTTGCACATTTCATCAGAACCAATTTTATATGAGAAACACACATCTCGAGGTTATTTATCAATAAAAATACATTTAGAGCTCCTAAACCAATATTGTTGATATGTCATCATCAACTTATGTTAAAGAAGTGGTCCCAACAAAGCTTTCGGTAGTATTTAGCTCATGACATCTCATTTTAAAGATCCTGACATTGGCTTTAATTCCCAATTCCCCCTTGGATAGCTGTTTTCGCCTGCCTGTTCACTCTCATATTTCACCCCCTCCCAGAAATAAGCTTAGCCACTTTCCCAGAAATATGCATAGTGTTAGAAGTATGCAAGGATTGATTACAGAGTTATGCAGCAAGTATTAATACATGCACATACTCTAAAGAGAGGGTGCGACTGCATGGAAGTAGTTTTACTATTATCATCAACGAGCAGTAAAACAGTAAGATGTATATGAGTGTGATTAATCCTTCAACCCTCTTCATACAAACTCCTAATCATCCCCTAAGGACCACCCTTCAATATGATCCATATCCATTCAATGTTGAAGCAAACAGCTTTGATTGGATCTGCCAACTACTAGAGGACCATTGCAGGGTTGAAGGAGGGGTCTGGTGGGTGAGGCCGCATATATACATACATACTGACGGGTCTACCTCTGCTGCTATGATAAATCCCTCAGCCCCAGCGCCCTTAGTCTTACCATTACGGGCAGATAAGTTATTGTGATGAGCTGCTCACGTTGAAAGAAAGGCACAAATTAGATCCTCAGAGGGCATGGCGGCGAGATGAGCGGCTCATTTGTGTCCATCTCCACTGCCTGCGTCTGCTGCCCCCCTCCTGCCGACACCAACACATTAATTCTGTACCATATATTACACCAATGAAGGCGGGGTGCCTGTATGCCGTTTGCCGCCCCTATGGCTATTCCCTCTACAACGATACCTGCCGCACCACTGCTCCCCATGGGGTAGGGCAGAGGGTTGAGTGTGATGGAGAAGGTATTTGTGGACAGGAGACATGGACAGACAGGGAGACAGACGGAGGCAGATAGAGCTGGATAGAGAGGGATAGAGACAGAGGGTTGACATATTTTCAGTTAGAATCAGACGAAGGAGGGGGGTAGTGGATTTGATCTGATTTATTAATCTTCTTCTTCTTCTTTTTTTTTTTGGGGGGGGGGGTGCGAAAAACAGTTAGAAATAATCACTCAATAAGCATGGCCTCAGAAATTCAAATTGACCATATTATACTCAGTTACCTTCAAGCATTTCTCGTCTTATTTCATATCCTATCATATTATGCTTACGGAAATAATCTACTTTTAGCACATGTATTTGTCTCCCGACAATGAGATATTTTAATCATACTGTTACAATGATGTGTGTTTTAATTACACCAACCCTCTCCCTCAGTGGTGAGGACACGGCTGTAATAACTGTCAGAGGAGACACTTGGGGCCGTTATTTATATCACCAAAGCTCTTGTAGACGTACAGCATTCTATCACTCACTCGCTGGTTTATGTCTCAGTCTATACTAAAAGTAGAAACACGGGGTAATATCAATAGTCAGTCTCAGCTTCTGGTTATATGTTTATCAGTCAAGAGATTACCGCCAGCGATATTTGCACGAGCTCTTCGTGTGAATAACAACAGCTATTCGCACGAGGAGCGGAGAGAGAGGTGACATGCACGAGGACATGGCCAGAGAGGGGACATGGCTAGAGAGGCGACATGCATGAGGACATGGTCAGAGAGGGGACATGGCGAGAGAGTGGACAAGCAATAATGAAATATAATACATTTTCTGTGCACTTCAGCAAGTGAAACTATGGGTAGTGGTAAGGGCAAGTCCTGTAATGAGCATATTTTTACGATGTGACAACAAGAGAGGCGATGTGACGATGAGAGAGGCGATGTGACGCTGAGAGCGGCGACTATGTGTGGGTGTAGTAGGTATGATACTTTTGGTCAGGTACTGTATTTCCTCATGTATAAGCCCGGGCTTATACAAGTGCAGTAACAGGAGGTCTGATTAGGCGACTTTAGTACTGTAGTATACATCTAAATATACAGCAGTCCAACATTATAGCACTCCAATTCACTATATGGGTATATATCTAAAACTGGACATCGACATCCATGTAACAGAGTCTTTCTATCAGAAAGCTATATTCAGTCTCGTCAAAGTAGAAATCCATGGGTTGCTATATGAAGGAGAAGGCCATATTCATGCCTATGTGTATGTCTGTGTGGGTGTACATGAGTGTGTCCATGAGTGTGTGCATTCATGCTGCGGCCACGATGCATTCATGCTGGCCAGCACAACTGTGATGTACTCACATGTTGCATCTTAATTGGCGTCTCTTATTGAAATTTCCCCTTTTTGTGTTATAGAACTTAATAGAACAAATAGGGCGTTTTTAGGGAAATTTCACTTTTTGCGTTTCCGAACTTTTTTCTCGTCAAATAGGGTATTTTTAGGGAAAATTCACTTTTTTTGCGATTTCCAACTTTTTTCTCGCCAAATAGGGTGTTTTTAGGCAAATTTCACTTTTTTGCGATTTCCAACTTTTTTCTCGCCAAATAGGGTGTTTTTAGGCAAATTTCACTTTTTTGCAATTTCGTACTTTTTTCTCGCCAAAAAGGGTGTTTTTAGGCAAATTTCACTTTTTTTGCGATTTCCAACTTTTTTCTCGCCAAATAGGGGGTTTTTAGGCAAATTTCACTTTTTGCGTTTCCGAACTTTTTTCTCGTCAAATAGGGTATTTTTAGGGAAAATTCACTTTTTTTGCGATTTCCAACTTTTTTCTCGCCAAATAGGGTGTTTTTAGGCAAATTTCACTTTTTTGCGATTTCCAACTTTTTTCTCGCCAAATAGGGTGTTTTTAGGCAAATTTCACTTTTTTGCGATTTCGTACTTTTTTCTCGCCAAAAAGGGTGTTTTTAGGCAAATTTCACTTTTTTTGCGATTTCCAACTTTTTTCTCGCCAAATAGGGGGTTTTTAGGCAAATTTCACTTTTTTGCGATTTCGAACTTTTTTCTCGCCAAAAGCTGCGGAATCTGCATCCATGTCTGATCCCATTGATGGACTCTGGATGGACCCATGCATAGTGATTGAAGACCTACATAGTGGACATAAGGTCAAGTGAAAAAGTGCAAGTCATTTGTTTTGCAACTTGCACTGAACTGAACCTAATAGCCCTTGACTGGATTGTCAACAATCAATTAAACTATGACCAAACTCCCTCTATTTCAGAGAACAAATACACTATCAAAGGTTTTATATTTTTTCAAAATAACACCCTTTGTAGAATGGCTCGATATTCAAGAATCCTACTGCGAATAAAAATATGTCAAATTCTAATTCTAAATACCTGAAAAATGAGAAATGCTGGCGTTCACGGTTTATGTAGGAAATGTACTAAAAACACCAAAAATATGCAACAAAACCCTAATTTTCTCAAAAACTGTTCAGTAGGATTTTTTCTAACTGAGGTTCCAGTGTTTTCTACCCTCATATTACACATTGGCATAGAGAATATATTGGTACCTAGTCAGGATTTTGCACTAGAAGCAATCTGTGAGGCAAAAAACTGCCAAAATGAGCCACTGGTCTGAAGTATAAAACTGGGCATCGATCACTATAGAGCTACAAAGAGAGAGAACCGATGTCCAGTAAAAACTTACATGGTGCTATGCATAGTTAGACATTATATGTACGTTTTTTCTTTCCTGATGTATTGGTGTATAGATCTTATAATCAATTGAACTCATACTGCAAACGAAATGGCACCCCCAGCATGATCTCATTCACTTAGATCCGTACATGAAACAAACTTCTGTCATACTTATACCGTACATAATGTGGATTACTGACTCCACTGGCTTCAAAAACATCCCGTTGAATAGGGGGATGTGTTCAGTAGAAAGCCGATTCAGATATATGTACGTGAATAGCTTTACACCTGAGAGTACAACTACAATAGGGCATGGTTGAGGTAAAGACACTGCTATATTATAATAGATGAATGTTAGTAAAGCTGTTACAAGAACCATGGGGGAATAACGTATCAGACTCCTTATCATACATCTTTCCCCTAATACAGTTCTAGGAACACCAAGCCAAGATGTGTGTGCCAGAAAAAAAGAGGTGTTTCAGGCAATATCGTCCGAAATTTTAGGGTACCGGTAGGTTGGTTGGATTTTTCTTCATTACATTTTGAGAGGATATTCCTCTTAAAAACATTTCCTGAAGTCAGACTATTATTCAGGCCATTGAGGTCTGTGTCAGTTTGTTATTCTTCACCAAGGAATTGCTAAGATTAAGAAAAAGAAGAATTAAGAAAAGAAAAAGAAATTTTCTAAATTGTGAAAGAAATGCTCTTTTTTTGAAAATTAGGGTTACCTATAATACACTCTTTTTTTTGCCTAATCTAAAGTTCAGAATCGGGAATGGGATGTGGTATGATAGTACAAACTGCTACAGAGACATTGGTCAGGACTGGGAATGCATACTGCATTCTATAGATAGGGTCCCCTTGTTGTATATCATGTCACTGTATACTATAATACATATATGCGAGCAGTACACCTGTTACATCAGAGCTCTTCTCACTTAGGTACCACATAAGAAGCTTTGCGTGTGCCTTGTAGATGATGTTAGAAGAAACAGCCCCCCCTCCATATCTTTCTTGTTGAAGGAAACATAGTAGCTTAATGTTTGGCTGCGTCTACTCAGTGAGCTGCTCTGTGAGCTGTTCTGTGGGCCCCTCTGTCATGGCATGTACAGCATACAGTGTCTTCCCTGTCTAGACCTGAGGAGACAAGGTAGTCACTAAGTAACACACACTTCCACATACTAAAACACTCATCAAACTACTTCTGAATACTCCCAAATTGCCACTTGTTATAAACAACCCCTATCTTTAGCTAGGCCTATACATAGGACAAAGATTGTTTGTCTCTCCTTTTGTATTGTATTTTGTCTGTAGTTGAAGTAGCATCAAGTTTACTTTTATGATTGGGCCATTGCTTTTGCAAGCAGGAAAGAGTTTATATGTGCATTTTCTAGGTAAACTTGACCACAACCTGCTATATTATATAGGGCGAGGAGCTAATGATATAAAACCCACTAATACCGAGAGATCAATCAATATTAAAGGCTGTATTGGAGGAGTAGATTTAGTCAGGTGTAACAATGTCAGTCACAGCATTGATAGTCAGCTAACTCAATGTATGATATATTTCAATCCCATGTGCTCAAATCTACATAATCTCGATGAAACTTCACAGTACAAATAGGCTTGAGGTATTTGTCCCATTTTTATTCATTATACATTATGGCACTATAATCCAATATTGAAATGCCATCTGGTGACACTGCTGATTAGGACTTTTACATATAAATATCTGAGGGATGATTTACAATGACTTTTAATTTGTTTGACTATAGCCGACCCATGCCATTTTATTGGTTAAGAGATGACGGCTTGAATTACAGTTATTCTATTGACTTTATAATGATGTGCTTTGATGTGAGGATATGTCGTGTCCAAATATGGAGTATATTACAAATGTCCCCGATATTATCCTCCGGTCTGTTGTTAATATTTCTACATATTTATTACCATCCTATATTGCATCGATCAATATGCCTCGCGGTTTTTATGTACATTTGTACATAGTATTGTGAATGAAGGTTGTAATATGAGTGGAATGTAATTCCAATACAAATCTGATGACACTGTTATACGTAATAACATATTGGCCGGGGAGAGGCCGAACGATGTTTTATGGGGAATGTATTATTGGCATAGAACAAATCACGATGTGATAGATAATGTAGAAGGTAATATGGGCTGTATTTAATCAAGACTTACCCTTTTTGATTGCCACCATGGCCCACATGTCGCGCCAGTTGAGCAGCTCGGACTTCTCGCTGCCCAGCAGCTTGAGCAGCTCACGGGCCGGCTTCTTCATCTGGAACGACCCCTCATCCTGGGAGGAGCAAAATGAAAATAACATTTAGAAAACTGGATGATGCCAATCATATCATTTTAAGAAATAGGGAAAGAAAATCTACCTACCTGCTCTATTATGTTTGTCCAATTTTACCCAAACAATTGCTATTCTCCTTAACCTTCCCCTACTGTAAGGGTAGTGGCCATCCTTATATCCATAATTCCCCATGATGTGGATGAGAACCCGAAACGTTGAAACCATCTACATAAAGGATCATCCCTAAAGCATGAAACTGATAGCACTGCGTGAATAACATCTACGGGACGATATATTTTTCATGGTGTTGCATGACACAGACAAGGGTACAGATCTGAGCATAATGTTATCACATTTTCAGTAATCCTTTCTGATATCAGTGTCTGTCCCCCTATCGATATAATCATAACCAACACAAGACACGAAGATACAAAATGTAAAAGTCAAGGGGTAGTTAGAATAAAATGTTTAAAACAATTCCAATTCAATCACAATGAAGAGCAGGATTCATTTCAGCAATTCACAGATAAGCTTTCAATGTGTGCAAAGTCAATGAGCATCCCATAATGCGGCTAGCAATCTCCTCCTGCCCCTTAGACACTCCCACCACAGTCTACTAGACTCGGCGCTCCATCACTTGTCTAAGGTAATTGATTAAAATAAAATACCCCCCCCCCCTTATTCTGCCCTGGAGATGATCAAGCTGCGGCCTGGGCTTAGTGTACCCCATGCAGTTCTGTCCAAGTCCAGGAATAGTTTTTCACATGGTTCGCAGTGGCACAGTTCAGCCTGGCGTCAATTGCTATGGCTATGACAAGCCCCCTCCCCCATACCTAATTTTCTCCAACTTAGCCCTGAAAGAGAACTTCTGTTTTTGCAGAATGTGTGTAGGAATATGCCTCTCCAAAATGAGAGTTAAACAACTATAATTCCTTCATAACGTATTTACGTGTTTTCCTTATGTGGACAAAATGATATGTGGCATTGATTAACACAGTTGAACCCATTTCCTTATGATTATGCTTTATTATCATTTGTTTTCGAGCTGCAAAACATCTAAACTGTCAAAATGTGCATGAGAGTAGGTTATTTTTATGCTTAAGAGGAGGGAGACACAACAAAACTGAAAGATTACTGAAAGAGTTTAATATTTCTTTTCTAATTCCATCATGCCAAACCATTCCATCCCTATTTTCAGTATTTCTATCGGAAAGATGCAGAGATTTCAATGACTGGATTTGTACTTTCTCTATTTCAATGGTGGCGGATAAGGTGGAGAAATTGCACTTAATGTTATTGCTTAATGTTATTTTCCATACGATGATGTGCTGTTAGAAGAATTTAGTTGTACATAATGCCAGACAGAGACGGATTTGCAGACAACACTTGTTTCACATTCAAATCTTCATGTTCCCTATTACCGTTAGTCAGACCGATGGGCATCCTTTTCTAAAGCAGATGATATATTTTCGATGAGCCTCTACTAAAATGAAATATTGCACACTCTGAATGTCTCAAGGCATAAAGAGATCATCCTTCCACATGACTCAACTACACCAGTGTACGACGCTGAGCAACACTCAGATATTCAACAAGAATGCAATGATGTAAGTAAGAGCCATATGTCGGCATCAATTCTTAGAGCCAATATGAAATAATATTCCGTGTAATTTTGTTGCACTTTTTCTAACACTTTAAGGACAGTATCATGCTTGAGGGCTTCATGTTCATTTGTCGCCAGTGCAGCTTTGAACATTTTGAAGCCCCCCCCCCCCCCAGTCTAGCAGGGGTACAGGCTTGAATACCATCAGACATCAGCACTGGGTGAATCGGTCAGCACTCGTTGGGTTCTTATCAATTGAGGGAATACTCGGTATGACACCTTAGTACATGGGTGAGTCGCTAGTTAAATAATATACTTCTTTTTTCTATAAAATTGTGCATGATTTTATTCACCCCCATTGAAAATACACTCTAATATATTTTTAATTCCCCCAACCCATATATGATTTACTTTTGTAGTATTTGGAACATCCTTATGTAGGAACCAGCATATACTCACTTTAACACTTGTTGATAAAGGGCTCGCATTTCAATGCTCTGTTATTAATTACTGTTAATGAGCCTAGTGTGCATGACTTTAATCTACTACGCCCTTTTTGTCGCCATGCTGCACCAATTGAACCTGCCATTTGTGTTTTCGAACAAAATGTCAGAATAACTATTTGTTTTAAATGTCGGAGCCGATAATGTTCACAAAAGTGAATATGAATACGTATGATTGGTAATCATGTCTGCTCTCCCATCTGTTTAATGCAGGTGGTAATGAGAGTTATAGCACCTCATTGAACTCGCCTGAGCACGACTGAGTGGCTCCAACATGGTCAATACCCTCTGGTCTCGGGTTATAAGCCCTAATTAGTAAAAATACCCATGCAACAATACTTTCTCTTAAGAATGGCTATGGTACCATCATGACCACGATATAGGAACTGCTTGGTCAGGACTAAATGGTTAGCACGGGTGGCCGCACTCAGTTCTCATTGTCTCAGTGGTCAATGACCCCAACTAATCTGCACCTGGTCATCCGTCACTGAGCCCATCAGTGGATCACCGGTCAGCCAACCGGATTAACCCTGTGGCACTACCACCCACCTCAGATTAGTGCTGATCCATTGACCGCCGCTCTCCTGGCTGTAGCATCTCCATATCTCTTTATCCATCTATGTGCGGAGCCCTCCTCCGTCTGTCTGCCTCTCCGTGAATCTATACAGAGGTCCATTGCGCTAAGCAGTGTTCTTTAATTATGGTATCTCAATCTCTCGTAAGACCTCCCTGTACATTTCAGGTATTTTAACCATACGTTCTTTTGGTAGTATCTTTCCTTTCTTCTGCTTGTATCTTAACATACTTACATTTCTTCTATAAGTAAGTACTACCCATAACAATTTGCCTTCTTCTGTCTGTATGAAGTTAGCATACTTTCCCTTCTTCTGTTACTGAATTTTCTCAAATACTTTCCATTCTTCTGTCAGTATCTTTCTATGGATAGGCCTAGTTTCTCTCAAAGAAAATCCCCTAAACTATGTTGTGTCAGTGTAGTGTTATCGTTAACAGGTATCATGTATACATTATTCCTCTCACAATAAAAACAATAGAGCCTTTGTGAAAGGAAATAGAATGCAATGGATATACAGGTTGTCTTACATGTTATTACTGCAATCGATCTTCTGTTGAGTAATATCTAGTGATGTACTTTAAGAAAGCAAGACTATATTGATAACTCAGAATAGTTCTGTATGTATACACCTATTGTCTTACACAATTCATTGATATTTGCATTTCATAGCTTATCTGTTCCTCTTTTGAGACATACAGCAATTATCATTACTGAACGACAATTGATACCCAGATAAATCTGTATCTGACGAGAAAAGGAACAAATGGTGTTCATATGAATAATTCGGTTATGATGTAGCTTGTTCAGATGTCCTTTTCGTTCAATAAAACAAAATTTGATTATTGTACACTAATATATACTTTTCGCAAACAATTTTCATACCAAATCAGGTTAACTCTGCCTTTTAATAATTAATGTAAAACACGCTCTTACCTTGACGGTGAAGATGAGGATCCTGCCGTCTGAGACCATGTTTAAGAAGAGCACCATGGCCTCGTCCTCGTGTGCCGTGTACGTGTCAAACACACGCTGTGCCATCACCGCGCCCTGAAACACCACAATACACACACATTAGCAACTGGTCGTCTTGAGGTGTTTTTTTTTATCTTGCATTCAGATTCTAGATTTTAGTTTTTCTCCTTTCCTTCACTTTATCACAGAAATAAATCAGAAGTAATTGTGACAACAAAACAAGTATGCATAACTCGAACCATTCTTTATTTGTGAGGTTTAGCTACGCAGCCCAACTCAGTTATAGCTCGTTGGGCTACGACTATATCCCGACCACACTGATGTATGATCCTCCCTGTTAAGTACACTTGTTATCACATTTAGCTATACCCGACATACTCAAACCAATTTGCTGTTTGATTTGCAGTACAACTTTAAATGGAATGGAATGTGATGCTTATAAGTTGTGCAAGAAGCCACGAACATGCTTCGACCAAAATCACTATTGATCAATGGATCTGTGTCGGACTTTCGAAACTGACCGTTAATCAAGAATCCTCAAATCAAAAGTAGAAATTAATGTCCCTCCGAAAAGTTAACTTCTCTGGCCAAATGCGATAAAGTAATCAGTAGGAGTGATCTCTGAAGTGCTGCAGCCATATGGAAGCACGTCTCAGGTTGCTAATGAGCTTACTAAATCTCAGCATGGTTATACATAAAAAACACACCCCCTCTCCCCTTCACCAATACCTCACTACTACATGACCAGCCCCAACCCCTCATTTGTAGCAATCTATACTTTGAGAGAGGAAGTATCTGCCTTTAATTAACTTGTAATTAAGGAAGGGCCTGATCAATACCTATGTAATTAGAATGTAATTACACCCCTGACGGTGGCTAAGATCGTTTGTCTTGCTCGTTTCTATAGGCAGAGGCACTTTGGTTTTCATCCACTATGAGTAGAGCGTAGCAATCATGTCGACGCCGCCCATAGCACAGCAAAGGTTATCGGTGCAGTATCAAAGGGAGAGGTCCCTCCTTGCCTCGACTTTACTTCAGATGTATTATGGGACATGCCTAATGCAAGAGTAATTTTAGGAATTCCTTAAGTACTCATCTGAAAACCTTTCTTATCCTACTGTGTATCCTGCAAGATACTCTATAAAGTTATCTTTTGAATACATATTGTCCTTTGTACATATTTTAGGCATTTATATCCCTTCCATCGACTATTGCTACCCAAAGTCATCATCTCGATTACAATATTTGCCACTAGAAGGCCCTACTATAGAAAATGATAGACTATGCAAATACCTACTCCAGGCCATTTACTGATTTTTATCTATATCAACTCTGATCATAGAAACTTATAAAGTGAAATATATGAAGCATATTATCACATTAGAGCACACATGTGTGAATGGACACTTTTTTTGTGTGTCTGAAACCATGTTTACTAATGTTAGGATAGGCTGTCAGCTACTACAAATCTATGACATATCGGTTTTGATATGGTTTGTAAAAGTGCTCTCAATTAAGGTCTGATGAAAGTAGCAGGGGGTTATTATGAACATTTTAGGGATTGATACTTCGATGTACAGATAAATAAATTATATGAAATTAATCATAGAAGATTAAAAAAAATCATGGTGATGACCCAGGGTCATTACATATGATTACCCTAGTTATTACCAGCTAATCATAGGTGCCACATCATAGGTGCCACCATCAACGTGATGACAACATGTAATCACCTTTGATTACTTCTTCCCTCATAGAGCTTTCACTAATGTAGACCCAGTTGGTCTATAAACAATTGCTGACATATTTTGCTTATGATTAAAACTGTCTTATCTCTTACTTAATAAACACTCTTCCGTCACCAGCACAAGCCAAATATTCCGACCTAGCGTAGGTGAAACAAACTGGCTTACCAGCATTCAATGCAAAATACTATCTTAATCAATTTGCCACATGTTTCTGAGTTACTCTTCTTCGTCCACCTCTCGCAGTCCCTCATTTCCTATGCATCACAAGCATCAGTCTGCGTGGTCGCAATGCAAGCAAGGTTAGCAGTTCTTGGTGCATGATGTGGGCTCTTCTGTTTTTGATGTCAGAACGAAATATCATTTGCTCAGCCTTCCAAAACATACGACTGTTGACATTCTAAGACACTGGCCCCCTATAGCCTTTACCTCAGTGCCTGGAGGGGCCAATACCCCCTGGAGCGGCCATGGAGAGTTGGATGCTGGAGGAAAGGGCATGGGGGCGGCAAGCCACAATGGAAGCCACAGTGCACGCTTCACTAGTTGTTGTTTCATCGGGCTTCACAAATTGTGCCACAAATGTGATTTAGGGCCTCCAACAAAAAGATCGACCGGGCCTAAACTAATCGTGGTGTGTGGGGAATAAATAACGCGTGGCCCCTGTCACCCTGCCTCCTTCCTCCATACCCTGCAGCCTAACTCTTGCCGGCTCCATCCACAAGCACTGCAGCCTCCCATGGCCACTAACAACACATGGCGCAGGGCATTGTGTGTGTAGGGCTATAACAACACAGGGACCAGGCGGGGCTTCCAACAGATTTAACCCTTTAACCACCGTATGTACCTTAAATGTCCTCGCCAGTGCTGCTTCAATGCATCATGCCGACCATATAGGGTTCATGCACTTCAGACGACATGCGGTCCTTAAAGGGCCAAGGCCTTAGCCGTCACATGAAGATAGTGTATACGTTGCAGACATTTCTGAAGGAAAGTACTTGACTTTTGGATTTGGAATTCAGAACCCCACACCGGCATTTGCATGTACAATTGTACTTTTAATGTACTGCATTTATCATTAAAATAGCGCATCTATCCCCGTACTAGCTATTTGTTTTACCCTTTCCTCTTGTAATTCTGATGGGGGTGTGTGGGACATTTCTTACTCTCCAATTTGAGTAATGATAAAGCCCTTGAAATTACGTGAGGTAAAATACTGAAGATCAAATAACAACAGTATTTAATTTAACCATGAACCACATGTGGTACATTGTAACTGACATTGAGACTTAGGAAAGTGCAAAAAGCGTGCGTGTTACCGGTAATACTGCATGCATTATTAGGTTGTTATTTACCACCTGTGGCACTAAATTGAAGTTGAAAAACATTGGCTACCCAATAAAGTATAATGTATGAAAATAGCAATAAATCACCATAATATGTTGGTGCTATGTTAGTTATTCTTTTGTGGCTCTGGGCTAAGTTTAGAACGGCAGATTTATAACAGCCCCTTTTATAAGCAAACATAATATCTCCGAGGGCAATGTGCCCTTTAATAGTATACTCCACCGCCCAAGGTCATGTATTCAGGATGTCTCTCTGGAGGAGAATACGACTCGGAGAAAATAACTGCAGGAAGCACCTTGCTGCTCTCACCTGTCATCCCTGGTGCTGTACTACCGGTATTACCGTCCTCCTGTGTATCTGACGGATCCTAAAAGTTCCTTCAGCGCCTGGCACGCAAATACCTTTACTTCTATCTGTCAGTACTAGGCAGTTTCACTCTCCTACCTCCCCCCCTATGTCTCTGAGACATGTCGAAATCATCCTTGCCAGTAGGTGAGAAAATGGGAATGAAGAGGGACTTACGTTTGCCCTTTTCGCCCCCCCCCCCTAGGAAATCTTTCTTCTCTCCGTCATACTCACTTCTAATCTATAGTTTTACAGTTTCTACTGTAAAGATAATATTTTCTATAAATGTCAGTTTTATGTATACATGCTATACTCAATCTTATCTAGAGTGGTACACCTAGGGTATTGGGCTGGGACCCATACAGAAGGGCTGCAAGTGAAAAAATGACTGCAACCAGCGGAGCGACACTTCACTAAGTACGTTAGCGGACACTAATGCAACAACTGTCTGTCCGTTTCTGATCTGAATATGCAGGTCCAGGCAGAGATATATACATGACCCATGAAACGAGCAAAGTGGGGTAGCTCAAATCATTATAGGTTCTATTTTTTGTATATCCTACCATCCAATGTAACAGAGGGGTTACCTGACTGCAGACAAAAGAGAATAATATAGCAGCGTATTATGTTCCACTCGTACCCTTAACATCTAAACAGATAGGCACATAAACTTATTATGCAGATGTGCAGAACAATTCCCCATGGTGTACTGAACTTTGTAACAAGTTGATCGACTCGTGTGCAACAAGGGAGTTATTTTGCTTCTTATTGTCTCTGGGGTTCAGGTACATTTAGATGTCAACCTTTTGTTCAAAGATACCCTAGACGCGCTCTCCTTTGTACCACTTGCTTCTCAAAGGACGTAACTGTGCATCACGAACCATCTAAATACTTCTTAGGCGTGTTGGTTGGCTGATGTTAGTCCTTGTCTGTGACCCTCCAGTATACGCCCATAGTCAGAAATCGGTACATGAAGAGCAATGGGTACTCTCTACCTGTCATGTAGCCCAACTTCAATCCAAACGTTAAATTAATATTTTACGAAGTCCTTATGTACTTGGCTACATATCTTTCGTATGATTGATGGTGGGGTTTGTTTGTAGCAATTACACGTATCAATTTTGCGGTACAGCAGTTCAGACTGATGTGGACCTAGATAATGAAGACAGTAAGAAACACACAGTGCTATGATTTGCTTCACTATTGGGGGGAAACAAATGATTGTTCTTGACACAAGGAATCAGACAGAGTGCTATAAGACAGAATAACCTGGCACAAGCAGCGTACACTATATGACACTACCTTACGGGCTATGTTTCTCCCTTTACAAGGAAATCTCTCCCATCAGTTTCAAAACTGATGGTTCTTTCTTTTTAATCCTTGGTCTGTTTTTGTTCGCGTCCCCTGAGCTGCTCCTCACTGGGAGAATGCGGCATGGGAGCAGCTCAGGGGAAGCAGCTCGTCTGTAATTAGCCTGGGAACTCAACACGTGTAGACTTGCCCTGAGGCTTATATACTACATTTATCTCACGTATATATATTGGACTCTTCATCCAAAGTTGTTAACACCCATATAGTTTGTCCACATAGTGATAAGGACGGTATATAAATGGGAATTAATATAATTATTTTCACTCAAATAGTTTGCACAGTGAATAAATGGTTATGACTATGACATCCTCGTGGGCATCCCCATCACACATCAAGATTAATATCATCCAAGAAAGATTGCCCTATACCTCATGGAGCATCTAAGTATGGAACTCTTTTACTTACATAGGTAATCAGTAGACTTGCTCTAAGCCTCCCATATTAGTGAAACATCCCAACACTCATCACGATTGAAATTAGCCAAGTTGACTCCATAGTTCTCCTACATATCAGTAAGTGCTCTCCACGTGTACCAGCTTCACTCAAACAGTACCACACGTAGACGTATCACCGGCATCTAACATATAGGTCTTTTTATGAGCTGGAAATTGTCCTCAGCTCCCTACACGGCCAGATATATCATTCTTTTACCATGGCTCCCACTTATATATAATCCCGTGGTTGGTTTTTATTCCTTTCCTAATCAGCTCCCGTTAAGTATCAATCCATTGTAAAGTGACAGCAGACAGTCCAAGTCCAGGACAAGGGCTTAACTAATCAATCTACTTCCAGCAACACGGTAAGAACTCGTCCATATTGCTACACTCATACTGTACTGTTGTCCTGAACGGGTTTTTGCAGTACTGTATCCTTTAATCAAGAATTGAATACCAATATCCAATTAGTAGGTTTAGTATAGCTCGAGAAGGCAGCAAAGTAAAGCGCTTACTCTACAATGCTGAATTCTAGGTTCTTCCGTGACAATTTTACATTTGATATTCCTTTCTCTTTGTATACAATGCTTGGGCATCGGTCCCTTTTGCTGCAGTGCTAGGTTCCCTTTCGTATTACAGTCCAGATGCATACAATTCTACACTAGTGTTTGTTTCTATTCTGCGTGTAGTCTGATCGTATAATAATCACTTTTGCTGTCTTCAAATGACACATGAATAGTAGATATTGTAGATGGTTTTTACATCGTCTAATATGATTTTAGATTAAATTCAGCGCCACCTTTCTAGTATTAGTAGAAGTTATCATGTTGTCTCCTATGACTACATGATAGAGGACTCATCTCTTTTCACATTGAAGCGAAGTTCTCCAGACAACAACATATCTTGATGTCTAGTATCTGTATTACTATTGACAAATAATCATTTAAAATGAAGAGAATTATATTGGAATAACTACATATTTGCAAAAAACCCAATGAGTACTAATAGAAAAAATATGCATATTTATAATAATTTATATATTTGTGTATTACCCTTTGTACTTGCTGTATCTGGTTAGAGTACTGACATATAGGAGGCAGAGACACGAGACTTTATTAAAAGGGCCATTTACAGCATTACAGACGGCCTGCAATTACATTTCTCTCAGTTGCATTATTCCCTCAACATCTCCGTCAGTTCTCTTCTCCCCTTCATACACCACTCTCCAGTCTCTACCCCACACTCAGTTGCCTCCCTCCACTATTCTCGTGGTGTGACACCTTTATGGACTTTGGTGTTTGGTGGACCCCCTTTTTCAAATTCCTGGGCTCGTCTCCCTGCGTTCTATTTCCTACTCTGCTCTTCCCTATATGGCCTATTGTTCCATATACCTTTCTCTCCTAATATACTTAGGGATATCAGTTTAATCTAATGCTTTTAGTGCATTACAATATCAGGGAACTGAGTCATACTTACCGAAGCTTGGTTAATTACAAGTACGTGTATACCCCGGCCTTGGTCACCTTCTGAAGTATCCTCCAAAATCTGAAGAAGAGAGAAAGAAAGAGCTATTACAAGAAGAGAAAATTTGAACTAATGAATCAGCATAAAAATATGTATTCCAGTAAACCTATCAAGATATCTCACAGTGGAGATCTAATGGAAGCCTCCTTTCCCCGCACCTCCAATCTCTCACAGCCCTGAACAATACCATCCTTCTCTATATCCTCAAGTCACTTACAGATTCCATATGGAACTTCCTTTCTTTTATTATTTCAGTCACAGAGGCCAGTCTTAATGAGTTATCGATCACTTCTGGTACAAAGCTGATGCTTCTTCACCTGAGTGTGTATAGACTGGGTGTCCCTTTGGACAACATTCAATGCTTCAACAGTCAAGATTGATGCATCGTACTGCATGTCGTGGTGCTCACATGTCTGTCAGAGAATCAACCCTGAATTACTGAAGTCACAAAAAGCTGAGAGACATTATAACCGCTACTGGGGATGCTACTAATCGAAATGCTTGGTGAATGTCTGACAGCTCTATGAGGAGGATATAGGGAGGCTCCATGTTAGTATATATAATTAGTCAAAACAAATCAGAAGAAGTAAATAATCTACCATTGACGTAATAGTTTGCGCTTGAAAAATCATATTGTCCTCAACTGACATAGAACTTTCAGTCATACTTTAAACATGAGGTTAACATAATTATGGCAACCCTGCTTATTAGGGGCGACTCGAGAACCAATCACTTTCCAATTAGCTGATGAATTGCTCCAGCTAGTTCATATGCTCTAATTAGATTGTCCATTATATATAGTAACTTAAAGTAACCGGAAAACCCACCATCCAACTCCAAAATAAGCATTCATTTAAAAATGAGTTATTTGTGGAGTCATTAAAGTGTGCCTTTAACTAAGCGTACAACTGAAAACGTAAGTACTTGGTTCTAAGCCAAGATAGTCAACTCTGGAGGCATTGTCTGTAAAACTGTCCTCATCAATCATGTCTTTGAACCCGTTTACGGTTGCACATCAGGGGATGCGCCTTTGTGGCTCTGAACCTAAAACAGTGTATGGGTTGGATGCCCATTAGTTTGACATTAAACCCGCAGATCTAACTGCACGTCCAGTAACAGTCAGAGTGCAGTCGAGACAGGTACTCAGCCCTATATATAGGGGCGCTGGGGGTTTAATAGTGCACAAATGACTGGGCTTTTAACATACAACGGCGCATCATTGCTGTGCAGTCTGTTAGTATTACTCTATCTGTGTACAAAGTGTCTCTGATTCATCACCAAAGTCTTCCTCCAGGTTGGGAGTTTCCAATCTTCCAGATATCTGAGAATCCCTTATTTTAGTCTTTAGATGGCTCAGGAACCCAGAGTAGGTAATGCCTATGTATAAATATAGAACCCCCGGGTCTGGGGTACTTGGAGCTGGTGTATTTGGCCTCAAGTCAGCGGGTCTTAATGTATAAGGTAGCATCTTACTCTAAGTCCCTAGTCTATATTCATGAGCCTAGTTTAGCAACTAGACACCTCTATCTTAGCCAAAGCTTAATGTCTTAAGTCTGCAATCTGTAATCAGTCGTTGAGGTAGTGAAATAATATCTATCATCGATATAATTGTGAAAATGTTAATGTTGTACTGTTGGTCACCTCGAAATAGCCACAGTATTAAGTACCCTTGTCAGAATATGAGATGTTAAATAATACTCCCATCTCAAGAATGAAATTGCCAGAAGTGCGGCTTAAAATAAGACATGTAGGCAATCAGACGTTCAGCTTCCTGGAACAATAACTTAAGGCTATGCAGTCTATTGATAACCCGATAACAGATTTGGAAAACACTTTCGAATTATTAATATTGAAGCTCTTGAAAGCCAGAGCAACTTCTACTTATACGCTATATCATATTGCATGAACCACACGACACATACTGAAAATAGGTAGTCGTGCACTATTTCAGAATGACAAGCAAACATAATGCCTTCATATCCTGAAGCGCCTTCACAAAAATCGCGTGGGCTGTGAAAGCTATTGGCCAGATTAGGAAACTGTTTTGCAGGAAGTTTTGATTCTGTTACTCAACTTGGGATAACAGAACGTTCCCTTGATAAGCCATGACTGCTCATATCTACCCATGAAGTGGTTTTACGCCTGTGTGCGTTTCTGAGTGGGATATATTGCCTCCATACACTTGATATCCCTTACTAATAGCCCCCTAAGAGGAGGAAGATAAGCTGATAGGGGCGGGATCAGAAATGTGTATTTACTGATAATGGAGAAACACATAAAGATGGGGGTAATGTCATTTGGCTAATGGATTGGCACTATACCCTACTAAGATGAGCATTCATTAGGTGCGTGGGTATATAGTGGGTATATAGTGAAGTGCCTCCATCAGGCACACACAGGGACATCAATGGTGGTCCACCAATCTGTATGGATGCCTCTTCCTGTCTGTCTTATCATAAACCAATAGAAAAGACCATCGGCATACCAGCTACCCACATTGTCAAGTTTTATTTATGGAGACACCTATGGCATCATGTACGAGAAGCCTGACTCAACATCTAAGTCAGGTCGACCCTTTAACATCGGCATCGTCAAGGCACCATTTGATGACAATGGGCATAGTGCAGTTAAAGCATGATGCCGCCCTTAATTATATGTAGTAGTATTATGGCAATCATATAGTTGATTCAAGGGATAAGGGAATGAATGTATTATATTGGTCTAAGATTTATTATGCAATCGATATTCTCCTTACTATGCCGAGCCTTTTGAAAATATACGCTTCGATTTTATATACATGGAGATGTAAATTCGAAAGCCCATTACAAATTACAGATCAAACCTTTTGAGGAGATGTATATACTTTTTAAGAAAGTACCTTATTAAAGGAATTAAACATAATGTTATGAGGCTCTGTACTTTGAACATCTAGTTTGATGTCCAGATCAAAAGATGCAGATGATACACTGCACCCTTCAGCTACAGGGACAAGGTGTTAACTCCCCACCTGACCTATATATATAGGGATGGAAGAATGTGCCGCTCCACTCCCAGTGTTGCTGTAGGGGTACCGACATTGCAGGCTTTAAGAGAGCTCACGTCTTATGTTAAATGCACTACACGTGCAGTCCTTTCATCATAGGGATCTTTTACTAAACCCCCTTAAAGCGCTAGCGGATGCTTTAGCCCGGTACTACAAAGCCATCAAAGTGTAGATGATTTATTAAAACCGCAAATCTTCGTTTCTTCATATCTCCACTCGTATTACATGCATGGTGCGTCCGTTATAGGTTTAGGCTGACAAACACATCAGTTAGTTTATGACATTGAAAGGTTGCTCACTAATTCAAAATTAAATTAAAGGTAATCTGATGACTGCTTTTGAGAAAACCTATGTTACTTAATCTCGACTACACTCATAAAATCCTATATTAATATACTCTGAACAAATATCAAACAGTAGTCTGCTACTATCGAAAACTCATTTCCGTTTCATATAATGAAATTGGATTTGATTGAAAAGGTGGTTTCTTAGTCCATGACCCTGTGTCGTACAATTCTTCCCATCATATAATTGTACATGCTTGTATGAATGTGGTTTGGAAATAGGAGGGTAGATGTAAGTCAGGAGAGAGGAGAAACTGGAACTATAATATGACATTGAGAGAAACTTATAGGATAGTCTTAAAACACTGCATCCAACTTGTAAAGCAATATCATTTTCTTAAGGTCACCTCGCATTTGGACATAACTCTCTAAAGCTTTCTGGACATCTCTGGCCTATTGTCCGTGGGATATACTAGTTGATCCTTACTCCTTCAGGAGCATTTCACTGTTGTCTCAATAAACAACATTTTGATGGCAGATTGCATACTAACCCAAGCAGAGCTGTATTTTCGTTTTCTTTCTCTATTGGGGTTAGCAATCTTAAGAGGTGTTTGATTTCCTACAATATGTCATGAAACACGATTAAATCACATCGCTAACTTGTTGGTGGTGAACTAATGCATTGGCTGTTAAAGTTCCCCATTGCCTTCTACTACTTATTTTCTCCAAATACCAAGTACAGAGAAGAATCAGTTATGGATACTGGTTTTGAGCTTTGAACTTTGGACATTTTTATTTGGCTAGAAAATCCCAGTTACACAAATGCATTTGAGCCCCAAAAAAAATGTAACTGACAGTCGTACTAATAACTAATGGCCTTCTATAGTGAAGTCACTGTAGATGCATCACAGGGTATTCAGGCGAGGCTTTGCTGTTGGCTTACAATGTAGTGGATGGCTAACGCTCTGGCTGCCACTGGCAGATGTGGACAGCTAATCTGCCCAAAGTACGAGGAATCCTCCACATGACATCACCCTTCTTGTAATCTATCTGTGCAGACTACACAAATACCCAGCAGATTACGGAACCACCTGCACGTCTTAACTTTCTGCCAGATCCTATGCCATCCATTTTCCCTATAAGGAACTCTAACATTATAGTTACTTTCCTATATTCCCTTCTACTCACCCTCCCCATCTTCTAATTGTCTGCCTATTTTAGACCCAACTGTATGCTCAAAATACACTACTTATTTCAAGCTGCTTCCCGGATTCTCCATTTCATGTATCGGCCGCTATACGACTCACCATTATACTCTGCCCAAATACCCATCTTATATCCCAGTACCGAAACCACACATGCAGTACTTTCTCACAGCTAGTAACCCAATGTGGCAGGCAAACAATAAATGGCCCACTTCTGGTTCCGCCAAATGTGCCATTCTTCTTCCTAGCCTACCTGTCAAAAGAGAATTTGATGTATTGAGTGGGAAAGTCACCTCAAGTGCCTTTAAGACCAGGTACTAGACTATGTTCTCAGTGCTGGAGGAGGGCTGCTGGATATGGAGGGGGCAGAGGTCGCCTATAATCAGTTAGCGCCCAGTGGATTGATCGCTGTGATCGGAGATCGGCGTCGGCGCCATTGACCAGAGCGATTAACTGCGGTGTAGCCCACGAGGCGGCGGTATTGTCGCCGGTTATGGATCGGCAATGGACAGGAGGCTGAGAGATGACCGTCGGGCTGCGGCTTGTATGGAGGGTGAGGGGTGGTTTAAGGAGACCGGTAGGCCACTTCTCACCTCAGCCACCTGAGTGACAGGCCCCTTCACAGGGCCAAGTGTACCGACACAAAAGGAGGCTGGAGAAAGGCTCTGAAGAAGGCCAACAATTGAGGCTACAGACCAACTTCTGGGAAGTGCATATATGGAGTTCTCCGGGGAAGTTCTACTCTCTAAAAACAGAACCAGTCTTCAAAATTGTGTAAATCAAATGCGGACAAGAGAGTAAGCCCTGGAGATAAGGGCAGATGGTGGGACAGGGTTCTCACCAAATACACATCCACTAATTATCACCAGTTAAGTTAAGGGATTAAATAATCCAGTACTGTTGGAAATTGTTCAGAAAACAAACACTCTTTTATGTATAAGGGTTCCCATTCTGTTAGCTAAAACTGTATGACTGCACTGTTATGAGATCATTGTTGAGAACATTCGTTTTCAATTTTTCAAAACGGTAAATACACAATTATGTGTAAACCAGAATACAATGTATTTCAATTGTTGGGTCGGTCCACATGTTCTATTCGCCCCGGGGACTGGGTAGTTAACGCCTCAGGTGGCGGTTCTGAATGGACCTCATTGAGACACACGTGAGGGGCCTGCACAACCTGGAGCTCATCCCCCCCGTCTTCAGCACCCCCTTACCCTGTGGTGTCCTCTGGGGTTCTGTGATTTCAGCCCACAGTTGAAAAAGTTAGTGTCTACCCCTGGCATTTAACATGGACAGGTCCCATTACCTGGAGCGCACTATAGATGAACATTATCCTATCTTCTGAAACCACTGTACGTTGAAAATGTTGCCGAAGACATATGGGACGTGGATGTACCGTAAAGAATGGCAGTGACCCAGTTCGTACTATTGGTCACAGTGGTCTCAGTTGGTCCTCTGCGACCAGAGCCGAGCCTTTCACCAGGGGCAAGATTTCCACCTGTAACTGAAAGATCGGTTTCAGTGGTAGCCTACTATCTTTAAACGTTACTTGAATTCATTTGAAATTATGTTTATTTATACTGAAGATGTTAAGGTGGATGGCCTGAGATGATCGCCCAACTCGACTGCTAGCAGTACTCTGGGGAGAACCATATTTCTCAGCTTGTAATTCAGGCCCTTCCAAATGGAGGGAGTCGGGCAGGGAGAGGGCTGGACGGTGGGGCATGCGATGGCTGGAGGATGGGGCATGTGCTGGCTGGAGGGTGGGGCAGTGGCAGGGATGGAGGGTGGGGCAGTGGGAGGGATGGAAGGTGTAGCAGTGGGAGGGATGGAGGGTGAGGGAGTGTTAGGTGTGGAGGGTGGGGCAGTGTGAGGGATGAAGGGTGGGACAGTGGGAGGGATGAAGGGTGGGGCAGTGGGAGGGATGGAGGGTGGGGCAGTGGGAGGGATGAAGGGTGGGGCAGTGTGAGGGCTGGAGGGTGGGGAAGTGGGAGGGCTGGAGGGTGCGGCAGTGTGAGGGATGGAAGGTGTAGCAGTGGGAGGGATGGAAGGTGTAGCAGTGGGAGGGATGGAAGGTGTAGCAGTGGGAGGGATGCATGGATGGAGGGTGAGGGAGTGTTAGGTGTGGAGGGTGGGGCAGCGTGAGGGGTGAAGTATGGGGCAGTTGGAAGCTGGGAGTCTGTCCGACTAGCACCCTTCCCTCCCGGCTCTTGACCCTCTCTTACATTCATAACTTCCCCAATAACTCACTACTATTGGTACCACCAACAAACGAACCATAACATTAGCGCACTGCAAGCCCATAGTGTCCAATCATGACCCCTTTTAATTTTGACAATTTCCCAGACCTTGCCCACCTACTCATTGTCTATGTATAAACTACCAGCATGGCTTTCAGACCAAAAAGTATATTTGACAGAAATTATTCCGCACTAATAGGAAGAAAACTTCTAACGTCAGCCAAAAAGAAAGAAAGGAATGGGGTAGTGAGTAGGGGAGGGTGTGGTGAATGGGCCTTAGATAAAGGTGCCACTTAGTCACAAGACGTATGTTGGATTCAGTGCTAAACGACAGCAGAGGCAGATTGGTGGAATGGGCCTTCTACTAAAGGCAGCAATGAAAAGGCAATGGGAAGCGCAGCTCTCACCGACTGCACAGGCAGTGAGGCAGATTACCTTACCCCCTGCTAGACCCCCTCATCCGCCACCACAACCACAGCAAACATCTCACCCCTCAGCCAATGAGTCTCATTAATAAGATTTGCTACCTTGGGACCTGGCTGGTAAACTGACTTAGTATCAGAGAGATCCCGGCGGACGAGGATCTCTTACTGTGGCGGTGCCGCCTCCTCTGTACCTTGCCTCCCACCAATCAGTGGCTGGCAGACAGGTGGTGCTACTTTCTGTAACGGGATGGGCGCCAGGGAGCTCAACTTCTCTCTATACGTTTGAAGCCACTTTTGGACACCATCCGCTAATGTCTGTCACTAGCCCTGTACTGGAAGGGTAGCGCCTCTATTGTAGGCTTAAGTGTAGTCTCAGAGACGGATATTGGTTGACTCGTCTCTTTCGGATTGTGAAAGAGGATGTGGGAAGAGGTTGCCCCAGTTCCCACCACCTACTGACTGCTGATTTCAATTTCCCACAGCTCCGCACTCCCATCCTTACTTCTACACAACCCTGTAACCCCTTCCATCTATCCCAAGTTGCTAACTCCATCCCTTAGGCCTATATATATCTTTCAATCAGAGTCGCTGGCCTTTGTGACACTCACCTATTTAAAGACAAAGGGCCATTTGAGAAGCAGGATCGATTGACAGTATTTCGATCCTGCACACATTAAGCTGATATCCCGGAGCTGATTGATATACAATCCGTTATCTTTGCACAAGAACTACACAAGGAAATGGAAAGAAACCCAGAAGAACATTGACATCTATGACTGTACACTGTAACACAATGTTCATTGACTCCTCAAAGCTATATGTCCTCCCTTATAAGAAATACTTTATATCGATATATATCTCGTTTACCCACTGACTTCTAATAATCCCTTGCCTAGCCATTAAGTATCTGTTGTTCTAATCCATCAAGAACAATACTACATGAGAAGGTCTGCAATCGTGACATAGTAATGGGGGATATTGAATAGTCAACGGGGTGAGACATTTCATATACTAAAATTAAAACTGACAGGGCATCATGATTCGATTTTTTTTTGCATGGGCCATGTAGCACCGAGCATCATGTAAAATGTATTTTTTTTGTTAAAGGGAATTTCTTTCTAATCATAAACCATACGTATATCAACTCACCATGGTTCCATCCACCGTAACAGAAACTTTGGATTTACTGGAGAGAATCTCCACCTCCAGGGTCCGGGGCGGCTCCACGGCCGACTTAATGTTGCGTGGGGCTGGGTTTCCCTCCACGTGGTTGGGGACCACCTCTGTAAGACACAATACACAATAGGTTAATAAAGGTTCACATAATAGCGTCAGCAGAAAAAAACACTAATTTTACAAAGTACCCGGAAGGCATGGACAACTATACTATATAACGTGTCATGATCAGGGTACCATTTAGCAAGGAACACGTTTGCTGTTTTGTAGAACACCCTCTTATGTTTGCAATCCTGGGTATTAACTGAGTATGAATCTTTTAAACAAGGTTTCTTTAGTTTATCCAAGATGTCGCCAGTTTAAAAGCCCATAATCCCTATCATTGTACTACTACCCCTCACATTGTGCCCAACTTGTCAGATTCAAAACTGTATTTCCATATAATACCCGATGGTTCCATACGAAAACACTCTTTTCTATATGCTACTACCACTCTCCTACTTGCTGTCAAATTGACACACTTGTTTCAATAAACATAGCATTATCCCAATTTATTGTACAGGATGATGGCGCTTTGAATGTAGACTGAGTAGACACACAGAAAGGTTGCTCCGCGCACTTACAACCACACCGAAACATATAAGGTATAGCCACACCCATAGAACTACCAAAGAATGCTCATACACATGGTAATACTTAGTTAAAGGGGTACTTCCTCGCCTCGTTAATTTGGCATGGGCGGAATTTCAACTTGATATTCACGATGTTTAAAGATACAGCAATATAACCTATTGGTTCACATCTTTCCCTATCCTTACCACGTCTGACAGAGTGAAGAAAGATGGCGGAATTAAACCGCATAGTTTTCAGAGCATCTTTGTTTTGTCCATGCAAATAGGCCGACCCGGGTGTAATTTTGTCTCTCCAGGGGAGTTTCTCAGACAATGGGATGGACTTCTTGAAAGCGATATCGATTCTTGGGGGAAATGTCAACATAATTGAAATCGGCATTTCATTCAGGGATCTTTTCGTCAGGTATTACCGCCATCTTTTAACCCAGTGTTCCTCAGTGTTTCTCCCATCTGCAATGAATAGATAGAGGTCCAACACGATAAATCAAAACGGACAGATTCCTCGCGAGTTGATTGAGCGGGCTGATTTCAGGGAGGCATTGGCAAGTTGAGTCACAGAGCAAGAACCGAAAAATGGTAAAATCGATTTTACGTGTTTCCATTAAAATACCCTGGAGATAAAAGCCACTTTACAACCATTAAAAAATCCACGTTTCTTGGACCTCCCTCAAGAACAGTCTCAGCATTTGTTTTTACCAATTACTCCAATTCTACATGCAAAATAAATGAAAGTACTCGCCGCCCGACATCTGTCGTTTCACTTGAGTGTATTGGCAGAATCACTGATTTATCAAAGCGAAAATTATTATGTGAAGTCAAAAGTAGGAATTGACATTCTGTGATTTTCCTGAAGTCGGCCCTTACTTCTGTCATATTCATTAGTGGACCAATCAGACACCACCCTTCTGACGTGATGTTATGACCAATCAAATACCACACTGTTGATGTTATGTGATTCTTGTTTAACAAATATTGATAATTTAATGTAGCTCCTCAACAGGGAATCCAGATTGTCACAAGTGCCTGCTTTCCACACGTTATCGTGCATCATGCCGACTAAAGGGCAGAGTACATTTACATGTAAGGTATGCCAGTACTACATGATAGTAAATCTTCTTGGCATGTATGCTGATGCCTTTGGTAGGTTTGATCAGCATATTGTGGACGTGGATTAAGGCCTCTTTTTGTGTATGTGGCCCCCTGTACTATACTGTATTCCACTTTATTATAGTGGGTGGCTTTACGCATGGATCTCATGACCCACAGCATCAAACTGTTAATGGGGTATATATTGCTCGGAGGTTGCTTGTCACATGTCACTCCCTCTTTCTACCATGTGACAAGAGCGTGCTGATTAATAGGTCATAGTGGCCTATGTTGAAAGCCCTGTGTGATCCAAGCTAGTGGTTCATTACTACGCGGTGGCATAGCATGTAGCATACCAGAGGTTCCTGCATGGGGGGATTGGGGAAACGTTTTGTTAACGTAAAGTTTGGTCAACGGTTTTCCGAATACTAGATTTGCCAGTACAGTGCCCGTCTCCCACACCCTCCACTTAATAAGTGAGTCACTATGCCTCATTTCCCGACAGCTAGAACAACTATAACCGAGAAGACCCTGGAGGAATATATATCAGCTATGTGTACACCTCCAATTTATTGATGAAGTACTTGAAAAGTAAATGACAAAAGGGAGCCGGTGTGAATAACACAGCATAAGCATAAGGCCTTAAAGGCCCAGCGCCCCTATATATAGAGCTGAGTACCTGTTCCGACTGCACTCTGACTGTTACTGGACGTGCAGTACTTAAGATCTGTGGGTTTAAAGTGCTAGCTGGTGAGGAGTATATGACCCAGTCCCCTCCTCCTTTTCCTTCCAGCACTCCACGACTATCAACCTCTCCACAGTGAGCACTTCCGCCTACTTCCAGGAGAACAAAAGAAGCAACTCCTTCCCACTATACTGCTCCTTATAACGGCTGCCAGAAATCAAATTAATTACCCGACAAAAGACGCCGCCGGAGGGGCCTGGTAGCAATGTAGGCCGGGCGTGGAGGATGTGCGATAGGATGACTGCGATGCTGGTGGTGGTGGGGAAGGGGTGGGGTGTGAGTAGTGCTTACACAGGGTGGGCACAGGAGTGACAGGCGACAGTGCCATTGTCCAGTTCCTAACCCCTTTCCGCAAATAGGTAAGGGTTGAGAAGAGGTATGTATCTGATCTCAATAATAGAGCAGCGTCCAGCATCTATGCGGTATTAGAGGTAGCTACGCTAGCAGTGCCACCTATAGTACCACGCCTTTAGTGAGGAATGTCAGGGGAGGGGGGCTGGGGTATAATGAACAGGCTGTCTCTATACACCCACGGACCAATTCACACAGTGGGAAAGGAGCCTTGTCATCACGGCTGTATTAAAGAGATGTATCAGTAGGACAGATGCTGTCATTTCCCTCATGTAAGAGACGGGCCTGACATTCCTGTTTCTCATATTAACACCATCTGAGCAGTAATTGGTGATCTGCTCATGTTCTGGATATATCCCATTCTATGCTATATGCCTCCTATCCTTGTTTTAGACCGCTACCCTGTTAGGTTCTAAAATCTAGGTCGTCATAAGTTCCAACATCCTAGCTATTGCAACCCTATAATTCGATTGTCATCATTCCATGGTCCAGGGATACTAATTACAAATTGATGGTTCCCGTCATTTGCTCTTTACATACTTTGACAAAGGAAAGTTATAGCTATAATACTTGGGAGGTGGAGAAGGTAGAGCTGTTCCATAGTAATAGCAACCCCTGCCTTAGTTTAACACTAAGCCACATGTTGTATTAGCTTGTGATGAGGATTATTGCCTTGTATACATTGCAGAACCCATGAATATTATAATCGCACCCTTCTCATATAACTTTTAATGGCGGCGACGAAACGGGATGGGCGGTCAGGCAGGGCTATTAGTGGTAAAGGCCGATGCCGAATGTTCAATCTTTCAAAAGAAGACAAGGCCCCTTGTACGAAATCTCTTATTACTTTACCTTGGAAAGAAATTTTGGTTTCCTCAGTGACAGTTTCTCCAGAAGAGTGCCTTACTTACGAGTGGCTCGCCGGTGCTAAGCGAACCACCCTGTATCTCAATAGTACACAATAATGGCAGAATAATATCATAATATACGATTGTCATTGTCATTATAGTTTATACTGTATAAATACATCCACGTACCATGGCGATCATACAGGGTTGATACACTCCCAAATAGTTGGCATGGCGTTAGACTCACCAGAGCGGCATCAGGACGACTAAGGGCATAGTATGGTTTAAAGCACTATGTGACCCGTAAAGGGTTAACAGTGTGGGGCTCACACTGCCGCCAGTGGCAGGCAGCACGATGCCTCTCAGGGCCTCCTGGGTGCCTGATACGTTAGGCTTTAAGGAGACGCTCATCCCCTTAAACGCAGGGTCTATTTCCAAATGAGCAGCTCAACTTAGGGTGAGCTGATACTGGGTATCGTCCGCTGACAGCTTGAGTAGCAGGGCCGAGGTCAAAGAAACTAGAAACGTGTGTTTCATGTTTACCAAGAACACATGACCGACCGTAGGTCTAATATTCACCTCTTCGACCGGATTTGACATCACCATTGGTAAGTGAATCGCCATTGCTCAACTATATGTCATTGCTGATTTCTGTAGCCACTGGAATAGACTTTTATATCAGTTGTTAGATACAATGCAGTGTTATGAGTCGGCAAAAAAATCAATGTATATATATTCCCTGGGTAACAATAATAAATCTGAACAGTCATGTAACGCATCTCTATTCTCTCTGTCTCTCTGTAACCTGAATGGCACCTTTTATTGTGTTTACCGTAAGGCGAAAACCTGGTTGTAACCAGGGATGTTGACAGCGGTGAGAGCAGCTCATGTAGAAAGCGGCTGACAGAGACTCTATTGAGTTGGACACGGGCTCATTTCCCCGGTGGGTGAGGGAGGTGACCATCAGCTCAGAGCTGCTCATGAGCTGCTCAGTGCTGTCAGTGAGCTGCTCCTATAGAAATCACTTACAGCCACTCTACTGCCTACTGGGCAACTGCAGAGGAGCTCATTAAAGCCCTGTGGTGTTGCCGGTTTAGGGAGGGGACTGGGGCGTATGGCTGCCAGTTTGTTGGGGATTCTCCATATGTATACATGTAAGTGGTGCTATACCTGGCCACAAGCTACCAGCCACCACCCTCTCCACCGGCCAAATCGATTCCTTTTCTGTCTAAACTCCAGTTTTATTTACCATTTACTTTTCCTCGTTAGACCTAATCAAGACTTACAAACTACGTACATCAGCATCAGTATGAAGTAGAAAACTAGATCAGAACGACCTCTTTGGGCTCCACCACTCCCCTCCCCAAAAGAAAAAGAAAAAAATATGATAAAAAAATCACTTCCTCCTTGGTTATGGGTAATCGCGAGCATCAACTATTGCGACGGAGAGTGGCTGAACCCTACAACCCTACCCCTGCACATATCCAGAGGGCACTTATATTTGAGCAAAAGCGTGTCCTTTGTCCTTTGTTCAGATCGATAACATGATAACGCTTTGTAATTGTAGCCTTGTTTGTTCTCTACAACCCAAAAATGTTGAATAAGCATCAAGTATAAAATGGTGCTCAAAGAGGACCTTCCTCTATAAGTAGAAGGCAGCCAGAACTGGACTACAATCAAACCACCTAGGCTGCAGCTCGAACCCCTCCCACCATCCCCCAAGACCCGTTCCTGCTCCATTTGGCTATTTCACCAAAACCTACACAAACTAAGTGATATATCTCACCCCTGTTAAATGCCTCTTGAGGACAACCGTAATTGTAACTCTTATGTCCCTCCCCCCCACGTAGCCGCAGTGTGGACAGGGGCCTGTCACTAGTTAGAGTGTCCTCTCTGGATACGTTCTAGTCGGGCTGCCGATGGCACCTGGGCAAGGTTTAATAAACACAACTAAAAAGATACATAAGAAGTGCAGCGCCGACTGGACAGGAATTAAATTGGCCGGTGGAGAGGGCCGTGGTTGGCGGCTTCTATTAAGGGGCTAGGGCGGTAGGTGCTGAGATTCCAGCTTTCGGCCTTCTTTCACATTTAGGTAGGGGTCCGGATAGTAAAGGACTTTTTGGAGTAGTGGTCTCATTCCAACATGCTGGGCTTCTTCGTTGAAAATGGGTGACTTTTATTTCCTTGGGACCCACCCCCTACCTGAAGGAGATCACCAAGAAACGCTCCGCCTTTTATCAGATAATGGCTACTCTCTAAAAATGCAAAGCAACACTGAATGTAAAAATGCAATACCATATTATATTTTCCGCATACAATTCAACGAAATGGCGCTGGTATATATAGTCTGACCTTACACATCAGCAGCAGCGCCCGGTACGTGAAGGACACACCTGTAGCCTCAGGAGGTGGCTATTTGGAGGGGCTGGAGTCTGGAGGGGGTGTCCAGGGGAGGAGGATAGCTTCTCCCGTGTGTAGGCTGCAGGACGGAGGGGGATTAGCCTGTAGTAGCCGTAGATCGGATCAATTAGGCGGGGTTTGCAGAGGTCCAGCCCACAGCAGGGCCAAGGGGTGAGAGGCCAGGGAGGCGTTTTATACAAGTAGAATATCACAGACCTTGTTGTAGGCATACTAAACTTTAAAAAAAACAAAAACTTGCGAAAAGTAAAAACACAGATGTCCAATTAAACAGTAAAGTTTAGCGATCCCCGACCCCCATCCGGTGAGCTGGATTTCACCAACATCATGAGATTCACTACTTTTTGTCCAACAGGGAGTGGCATCTTGGGTATATACAAAAAGTAGGGAATCTCACCATGTTGGTCAATTTTCGATAGGAAAATAATTTGATATTGTTCAGCTCAAGAAGAATGCAAGCGTCTATGGTATTCATAGACGTATACCCCTAGACAGGCATGTGTGCACCTATCCTTTTGCCGGTAATGGGTTCATATATCAACTATAGCAGGTCGTGAAGCAGTCTTTCCAGTGCTGCACCAATACTGAAACGCCTCCCGGGGGTATAGTGAGGGGTGGTGCGTGCCTGGTGAACTGAGGGGTAGAAGACGTCCCTAACATCTAACCATTTAAGGGCCGCATACTGCTTTAACCTAATATACATGGATCGAACCCTGGCGAGTGTAGGGACTC
This sequence comes from Harmothoe impar, assembly GCA_947462335.1. NCBI lineage: Eukaryota > Metazoa > Annelida > Polychaeta > Phyllodocida > Polynoidae > Harmothoe > Harmothoe impar. The sequence continues at coordinate 74,949,421 of OX381705.1, forward strand.
ATTTATGCAAGGGCTGCATTCATGCATGATGCCGACCTTTTGGGGGACACTCAGCATGATGCATTCACGAGTAGATTAGCCAGGGCTGCATTCATGCGTCATGAGGACAAAGGGTATTAGAGCACAGTGCGGCCCTTAAAGGGTTATCCTAATGCAGTTTGCCGCCACACCTGGGCACTACCATAACTGTACATGTCGTGACGTCCAATGTGCAATACAATCTGTATAATTCGTGAGATGAAAAAAGAAACACACTAGACTGAACTTTTAGATTTACCGGGTACGCAATGAAATAATTTATAGTGACATTTCACTGTTGGTCTAGTAAATGGACGTGTCCGCTAAAGAGACCACCACCAAGTACGTGTCTTCTTTGATTTCCGATGTATTATACACAGTATGGCCAGCAATCAAGTACCTGCTTTATCATAGCCAAACATAAAAGGTCATGGCTCTGTATGGCCTTAGTCAACGGTATACCTTCAAAGGTCACATGCAATGCAGTTCCCCTCATACTGAACAATTGCATCCGGTGGCTACAGTATGCCAATATCGGGTTTACACGAGGGTAATGAGAATAAAGGATGCGTGTGTTTCAGGTTACATGGCTACCTCTTTGTTTCTATGCATAGGAAGGATATAGATTATATAGAAATAAATAAGTTGTTGAGGTATTAGTAGACCATCTCTAAACATGTTGCAAATAATGCACTACATTGTACATATTTGAGAGTGCACTATGTTACCGAGCAAGGTCAACAAAATGGTTTTTTTTCAGAGGGCATAAAAAGAGAAGGTCAGATCACACGAAGCATACCATATTAGAGGACTAACAAAATACAACATGGCAATATGGGAGTTGACGCATGGTGCTAAGCAGGTGTTGTCGCCTCTATAATGACATACACAGAGTACCGATAGGATCCCATCTATCTTGGGCTGTCGGATCCCAAATGAAGGAGCCTGATAGCAATTAGGCACCCAGAGTAGGTAATGATATCAGATGTAATCTCCCACAGTAAAGCGGTGAACCTTTCCTACCTACAACACCTAGCACAATAAAACTCAGCATCAGATGCAACCGATAATACACATATGTATCTGGCTATATGATACAATGTATTTCACGCTTAGTATTATTTTCTAAATAGATGAGATAGGTTAGAATATAATATAAAATCAACAGCTGTTATCGTGCTTTATAGATTCTGAAGGGGGGGGGGGGCGTGGGGAGCCTCATCGCTAGCTCCAAGATTGCAGCACATCACGCCACATGGAGGTGACATAAACACGGTATATCTAACCAACATACAGAGAATGGACCTGACCTAAACCTGAATGAATGCATCCCCTGGTGAGTACTCACTAGGTCTGCATTCATACATCATGACGACACAGGGTATTACACTTTAAACCACCATGCGGTCCTTAAAGAGTTAACACTCTTTGCCACCAAACCGACACTTAGTAGGGTAGGTTCACCCTGAGTCAAACTCATACCTTGAGTCAACCACTTTTGACATGGAATTACAAGTTCAATATGCATCTGGTGACAATAGACGCCCACTGATTTAAGAATTCAAGTGTTTTCCAAATATATACTGCACATTGCATCCGCATCATCACTCTTTTTCATACTGTAGAATCAGTCAGAAGTACTCCTGTTTGACCTGTTTTGGCAAACAGAGAATGAAAATCTCCCCACTGTTCATACTCTTTGGTAGTTGATTTGAAGTGTTTGTCCCTTTCATACACAGTGTCAATCAGTTTTGTGAGCTGCATATGTATCTAAATCACACAAATCATGTCTTTATTGAGCAAAATTCATTTCCTAAATTATATTTAGGACTGATTTCGTAAGGTATACCCATTTCACCTTAAGTCAGCCATGAATTCACCCTAAGTCAGCCACATCATACCTTGAGTCAACCATGCGGTTTTCTTCTCGGGAATCTCCCCTGGAATTCTCTCACCTTGAATTTCTTTCCAAGAACATTCCCCCTACCCTTGTAAATACCTCCTCCTTCCAGAATACCCTCTTCTACTACAGGGTTAAGGATAGCAGGCCTACTTGTGTATTGTATAGAGGGTAAGGGTGAAACGCAAAAAGAGGGGGGAAAAGGGGGTGAGAAGGCAGAGCCCCCGATATATTCAATAGAACTCCATACTGCATGTCTATAATGTTGTATTTGGTCCTCATTGCTCATACAAGTAATATTTACTTGTGTTGATAGCTAATAATGCAATTGTATTCACCTAAGGTACAGTACTGACTTTGTCTTGATTATTCAATATTCAATAAATTATCTTCTTCTCTATTGTTAGTTTAACATATTGATATATGATGCATGCATTCATCCATTTATGAAAATCAGAAAATTACTGGTTTATTCCACATATTTCTGGTGGTTGAAATATGGCTGACTCAAGGTGCATTTTGGCTGACTTAGGGTGAAAAGGGGCAATTCTGAATACTCTGATAAATCATGGAATTAAATACTGTAAACTGATATATGGTATTGTAAGACATCATGAAAGTTACTCTCCAGAGCAATACCTAAATTTTGGTTCAATTCTGAAGGATATGCACAAAAAACTCAAGGAGCAGTTAGACCTGAAAGGTAGCTCATGAAAAAACATGAATCAGACCGGTTGAAAGTGGTGAACCTACCCTACAGTGTTTGAGTTTACATGTCCATGCAGGCAGGAGTTTTTCACGCATTGTCATCCACTGCTTTATACAGGTACACGAGAAGCTGCTCACGTCTACTCTGTGATACTCAATCATTCAATATACTTCTATGATACAGTTTCGTTAGCAGCGTCACCAGTCGCCCAATCTATCTTTATGACACCCTGAGAGTTTGAGTAGGGTAGACGCCACCATTCCAGGAAGTCTCAAGTAATTATTGGCACCTTTCTTTGGTGACTGGCGCATTCTGATGTTTCTGGGAAAACGCAATGAATACGAAAACTGAATGTGCGGCATCTGTCTTCATGACATTGTGTCGGGGACATGGTTGGTGGAGAGGACACGTCAGTTATTGTTAAAGGGAGAGGGGGAGCATCGGGGGGGGGGGGGGGGTATTTTCAAGCGCCAAGAGTGCATATATAAGGGCGGGCTAAGTTTCTTTATTGTTTGATAAATGACATCTATTCATCCTTAATTTGACGGGATGTCAAACTAAAGCCGTTGCTGAGAAGGAGCCCCACACTAAATGCCTCGTCCTGTATAAAAGACAGCAGGATACAGTATTTACTGGTATTACAATTCCCCTTTTTTCCATTCAGAAGTTAGTTTTATTATGATAGAATTGAACCGGTCCAATGTTTTTAGTCTAACCTTTGAATAGGATTGTTGCTAATACATTTAATCTTGAAAATGGGAGGTACTATTCAAACACCTGTCATCCCTAACAGCATGTACAATATGTACATGTTTGCGTCTACAATAACAAGTTATTATGCTATGTCTAGACATACTATTTCGTGTATATATATAGTGCCTAGATCTAGTGGGATGACAGAACTGCACGTCATAAGAGAGTAACATGGTATGGCCTACCCCTGAAGGTATAATGCAGGCTTCTCCTGAGAGAGAGAGTAACATTGCATGGACTGCGTCTGTCTGAAACCTAGCTCTGTTTTACACAAATCCTTGTCAGATAACGTGTTTCATACAGCTCCGGAGAGAGGTGCATTACGTGGGACGTGTCGCCTATTGATAGCCTCATGTGTGGGGCTGATACCGTGTATAAGGTGCGTGATCCACGCCTGGATAGCTGTCCCCACCAGCCCTGAGCCTGCTGGAGGAGGTCTATTGTTGACACAGACGTCCCACCCCTTCCAGCCTCCAGCCACCAGCTCTCCCTATACACCCACCAAGTCCTCCAAATCGACACATTTAATGACCTATCCAAATGTCATATCTGCAGACAATTGCAGAAAATCGTATTTGCCACTGGAAATTACATATATAGTAGGCTCTTGGTTCTGTGTTGTGTATCGTCAGTTCTGGGCAATCTTTAATATGTAATACGGACGGTTTCATCAACTCTTGCTGTAAAAGAGGGGTTTACGCAAATTGATGTAAAAGGACATCAGGCATTTGGGCAAATGTGAATGTAAAAAGATGCGCAGTTATCATCCATTTACAATAATATATAGTTGAAAAAACATCCCCTCCTCACATTCACTCCCTTTATGACAGAAACCTGAACTGTATACTATGTGATCAGCAATGTTGCCATACATGCATCACTTTGAATGACTTTTGAATTGCCAGGCAGAATTTGTCACGCCAACACTTCAGATACTTGTCCATACTTCAGCAGGGGTTCTCCTCCGGGCGGCGTGACTGCTGGGGCTATGGAGGTGTCCGGCGGGGGTCCATAAGACGCATGGTCCCCGTGTGAAGGGGTGGTCGTAAAGTGTCCAGCCACACTACCTGCTACTGACCAGACACCCTGGAGGAAGGGGGTGGGGGACACGTGAACAAATCACACGTCATGTCGGCGCCGACCGCCAGTTGACCCACGCCCGTGCGGCCCTCCTGACCCGACTACAAAGCTGCTAATTTTCACACCCATCCACAGAGCCAATAAACTACCCCGACCAGACCTACAGGTGAGGGTCCTGAAACTACGGCTTCTGGGAGCCATTAGTGGAAGCCATTTGTTGAAGCCATTGGTTGAGGCCATTTGTGGAAGCCATTAATGGAAGCCATTGGTTGAGGCCATTGGTTGAAGCCATTGGTTGAAGCCATTGGTTGAAGCCATTGGTTGAAGCCATTGGTTGAAGCCATTTGTCTCTGGTATCAATCCCACATATTCTTCCCCTGCTAGACACCAGCTGATGCTGCACTTAACTATATAGGTACAAACAACTAGGAAGTGCTGTTATTTGTATATAGGGAATCCCCAACAAAATGGCTGCACTACAGTCATTGCCTTACCTGGCGGCAGCAGTGCCTGACAGTGTAATGGAGAACTACTATAGACTAAGTGACCCCCTCCTCGACTCGCCACCCCCTGCCGACCACCATAGCAGAGACAAATGAGGCACACAGCCACATTGTGACTGATTCATTTTGATACGGTCCGCCCCTGCCATGTAAGGCCAGTATAAGCCATGTTCTCCGGCGGCGCCGCCTATTAACTTTTATACACGCACTAGATTCATGCCCATGCACAGCGCCGAGCATAACGCCAGGATTTATGCCCATTCATACCATGTTTCCTTCTTTTATTCCCCATCAGCTTTTCCCTGTTAGAAAAGTCCAAGGCGAAAAAACACAAGAAACATTGCCTGGGCGGAGTAGCAGCACGCTTTATCGTCCCTCCACAGACGGAAGTAGTCCCCGAGGCGCTACCCGCCGGAAGTGCCGCCGACGCCATATTGGCGCGTGTTGCCATGCCCCTCACGACCCGACCCCGACCGGAAGCCGCCCGCGGGTGTCGTGTCGCCGCTAATTAACACAGATTGCGCTAATTAATCAAGACAAGTGCTGACCTAACACGCCTCACTGGGACACCAGGGTCACCCCCACCCCCAGCCCCCCAGGGGGGGGGGCAGTGCATGGGACTGGTGGAATGTACAGGGTAGGGCGTCGCTGGAAGGCGTTGTCGGCGACGTATAAGGAAGGGAGCGATGTCACTGTATAGTCTGGTGTATATAGTCTACACATTAGAGACAATCCACCTTGAAAAGAAGGGTGCTTTAAACCAGAGACCTCTGTAGGTCTCTGTTTAAACGAATGATGTGGAGTTGTGACCAAGTGACAACCGAAAAGTGGCAGAATAGACTCACCTTGGGATACTTTGCAGTGTAGTGTTGGGAGATGAACATCATCGTCCTTACCACAATAGTGCCTTAGTGGCCTTAAAGGGACAATAAGCCCACAGTGAGTGCAGACACTGTCAACAGCTATAGGTAACCTGCTATTTTCTGAGTGTGCCAAAAGTCGGAGGGCATACAGCCCACTATGCAGGGGCTGGGTTACTGTGGCTTTAACGATGTCCCAGTAAACAAAAAAACGTTATACAACGTTACATGGCTCCATAACATGGCAAAACGTTATATAACGTTTAGAACGTTATTTTGACGTAAAATAACGTATTTCTGTTGGCTGAAGTACTCACCGGCTTGTTGGGGGTCCTGTTGTAGTTTCTTGCTGGTATCCAGGATGAACATAATGTTGATACCCAACGTCACCATCAGCACTCCCACCAGACCAGCCTGCGGGAGAGAAAGACAAGTATTCAGTTAGTTTATTACATTTTTCAACAATGGGAATATTGAGTATGATTATAATATATAAGTGGCTGTTGATGACATACAAAACTGTATGGCTAGCTGCCCGAGGGAAAAGGTCAAATAAGACCCCTCCTACTCACCTCTGAATACGTTGGACCCCCCCCCCCCCCCCCAAATCCAATTATTGACTCCTCCCCTTCCCCTAAAACGGTTCTTTACAATACTAGAACAACAGTATGTGGCAGTGCAGTTCCTGTAAAGTGATATACAGACTAACATGTACTGAAAAGGATTAGGTTACGGACATGTAAAGTAAACAATAGGCCATTGTGAAACATATTTATCATTTGATCTCTGCAGGTGATTGGGACCTACATACTGATGCACAGCATTATTTCATTGTGTTCACATGGAGAAGTTTGGACGTAAACATGTTTACCCCATAGATGGAAGGCGCAGGCCAATAACTAACCAACATTCCGAGGTCGAAAAATTCCATAAACATAATTGCAAATCGGAATTGAATTTGAAGACACAGACGTCCAGAAATAAACTAATCTATGTTGGATATCGTATTGACCTAGTCGTGTCTGTCGGTATGATAGTTAGTTAAGTAATGTGATCTGTTGACACGACCAACATGTAGAATATAATGCGTTAGATCATTCTTTTGTACAGTATATAGTAATGGAATATCCTCGTGCAAAGTACATTATAGCCTATACAAGCAGAGTATGTTGAAAGTTCTGTAAGTTATAGATTGCTGTAAATGTCAATCTCTTACATCTAGGATAGACGCATGTCGCTGAGTTAACCTTTGATAAGCACAATTCTTACTGCCCTCCCAATTACAGTCCAAGTGGGGCGAGGTGCAGTGCATCGTATGCATCATGTCAACCATACAGAGGTACACTCGCAAATAGTCCTATTTTGGACCAAAGTTTATTTGTATACAGGTAGACGACGTGTATATCATCTTGTATCCATACGACATGTATACATGTATATGCAGACTTTACCTTCAAAGCAGTTCTGCCATTGACAAAATGTGAAGGAAGGTATATTGTGACAAATGGAATTGCTAGATTGCTAAGAAGTAAGTCACAAAGAACCAGTGTACTGTAGCAACCTGTCGTATTCCCTGATACATTAAGCCATGCACTTTACATCAAAGCACATTTTCATCAGCCTTTTCATCGTACCTGACATAACAAGACCCTGAAATAAACTTCCAGACAAAAAGGGACAAGATATGAAACATGTAACCGCAGTTATGTTAAGTATGCCTCGCATGTGTTTTTTGGGATGATCCAAGAATACCTCCATACGGTTATTCAGAACGTTATAAATGCACACGTTTTATCTTACGGAATATGACAAACATGTCATCTATCTCAAATATCCAATCTGTTTCAGGAGGATCATGGTTTGGTACATGAGTCTGTTGTGTCTGCCTTCAGACAAACATTTAGCCGTGTGTGTGAGACAACCTGAACCCCATTAGAACTATAGTACTTAGTCAGGCGCGTTTTTTTCTGAGACTACATGACGTCTTAGTACATGTATTATAGTTGTTTCGTCTCTGGTTGCCTCGTTCTTATGTCTTATATCCCTATATCCACATAATGTACATGTGTTCAGGCTATTTGTGCTTAAATTGATGGGACTTCCTGGTGCGATCAGGCTTGAGTTTTGAAACAGAACTAGGGTCATGTTCTCATGTGATTGTCTTCCAACCATGTGTCTAAATGGGGTTATCACGCAGAGCGTGTGCGGTGAAAGCTTTCAAACTGAACCTAGGGAGCATTCATGTCTTCTACAGTCTCATGATATAGAGATACGACATGTCATATTGTGCTGGATGTTAGACAAGCTACTATTTTGCACAAAAGTCATATATGTCAGCTATATATTATTTAGTTGTGTTTATTATAGGCTACTAGACAACCATATCTACACAACTGTGGTCGTTAACACATGTATAGGTGCACTAACTATGCAGTAAAAGCCTAGCTGAATTGCAGATAATAAGTTAATGTAGATACCGACACGACTGAGCTGCATTTCTTTATGTATTCATATTCATTGTTCATTACCAGACGGTGTATTCCCTCTTTTCCATGTATATGCAGTGCATGAAGGTATATATCAACGTATATATAACGAGTGTGTTATATTATGTCCGTGTATGCTTACAGGGTGAGCGAGAACGAGTTCTCAATATTGACACCACGTTCCCTGATTAATGCCTTTATTCTTCTCAAAATACATTATTTATAACTTTGAGATCAGCTGACATTTGAATAACATTCCAAGCATAACGCGTCCTGAAACGGAGCATGAACTGTGAGATGGATGGTATGCCATATCCCTCCTCCCAAGGTCACAGCATCAGACGCCATATTGGACAGGAAAAGAGCCACGACAGGTCCCGGATGACCTCTACAGTTCCCAAAGCAACAACCGTCCTGTTCAGACTCTGGTCGCAATTGAAAAAGGGTCCTGGCGGTATTACACTCCTTTTCTTGCTGGTAACCATCCCAGGGAACCAGCTAGAAGCAATGCTGTGTGGGTGCAAAGAACAATGACCTAGCTTCACCCCAAGAGGGAATTTCTAATAAAATGGCTGTCAAACTCCACAACCCCTTAATCGGACAGAACGGTCTGGTGTTTGACTTGACACCCTCTAGTCTGGGTCAGGGCCTGGTTGGGTGGGCACCGACACCTAGTGTTATCTGCACTCACTAGGTGTCACTCTTATCAGTTAAGCCTGGAGGATGGGGCACCTTATCTGCTGTTGGAGGGTCAACACCCGGCGTCCGACAAGGCCGGCCAGACAGAGGGCATAACACCAGGCTGATCATAGAGATCTGCACTCACAGGGAGGAGTGGGTGGGTGTTTGGGAGGATGGAGCGGGGAGGGAGTTTAAATCAGGGGTGGGGGAGGCAACATTGCCTGTTTGGGTATTTTGAAAACAGAATGCTGTCACAACCTGCGGCAGCTGCAGGGTATTCAGATTATCAAAGTTTCTTCAATTCCTGAAAACTCCGATTTCAGGTTGAAACTTTTGTAACAGAGGCGAGCTAAAAGGAGCATGTCAGACCATATCAGGTAGTCCATAAGGCAGATACGGCAGGTCGTTGAACCCCGGCCACATGGCCTTCAGCCAATAACTCATGTATCGGATATACATGCAATCTTGGAATTGAAACTTTTTTCTTGTTTCCGGCCATATCAGTTTCCTTTCATATTATGTTTGCGATAAGGTTAAGCATGAAATTTGGTGTGGGATGGACATGATCTTTCACCAGGTAGGCAGACCTGGCTCAGCTTATTGAATACGATCCCCTTTTCTACCCGATTCATCTTACCCTTATTTATCGCATTTCTGAAAACAGCTAGGTATGGTCGGGTTACCGGAAACATACCTTCATTTACCAGGCCTAAAGTTATGTAGGCAGATATATTATAGGGATCCCGTCTGGTGAGGGGCAGATAGGGAGGTGATTGGCCCCTACTTATATGGCACAATGGCTCAACAATGTACACTTCCGATAGTGGACCCCTTCCTCCTTTTTGCCTGTGAGATCAGGTCGCTTGTATATGCTGTCTCAGAGATCACATTAGAACGCACACAACCTGGGTCGCGTGTCACATTTATTCATTATTGTATGTAGCCTACGAGACAAATACTTCTACATAAACTCAGATTTCCAAATTTGGAAACTACCGGTAGTTTGTTTTAGATCAGTCGGAATCAGTAGCATTTTCCGTTTCTATTTGTTTCAGATCAGATAGATACCAAAACAGAGAAAAGAGTTTTATAAAATGAGAACAGAGACAGAGGAGGTCATACCTCCAAACCAATATCAAATGTCCCCCTCCCCCCCTCCCCATCGCCCACCTCAATGCCACACCAGGACCTCTTCATACATGCGGTCTGAGACACTCTACATGACAAGTCCAAGTTCTACTAGTATAATGACACTTGGTGAGGTGGTGTGGCAGTACTGCCGTACCGGGTGGATACCTACGAGCTCCCTCCCCGGCCGGGTATCAGACGGACAGCACGCGCCCTACACCGGACATTGCCGGTCAATGCGGCGGAAATCAGGACCACAGAAGGGCCTAACCCCCTCCCATCTCACGCTGCCCCGAACGCCACCTTACCCCCTACCCTGTCCAACCTCACCTTTGAATACCTCACAACCAGCCGTGTCCAAATCACTCGGCATCCACCAGGAAACAGCCGACAGTGAGTCTGGGGTTTGATAAAAGAGCCACCAGCGTCCCAGTGACAGGTGGTGTCAACGGGATCCTCATGCTGAATCCCCTATGCAGTAGTAGCTAACAGTACGAGAGGCTGCTTATTGGTAATGTCTTTTGAGAAAAACGATGTAATTCTATAGTGAAATTACTATTTCCTATCTTGAAAATGTAATATCCCATGTAGATCTGTGACTCGATGTGAGTAATAGAACATTGTGTAGATTTGGGGCAGGTATTGACAGTAGTACAGGGTGGTGTACAGTTGTATCAGAGACATGTAAGTAGTATAGGGTGGTGTAGATTTGTGTCAGGGACAGGTGAGTAGTACAGGGTGGTGTAGATTTGTGTCAGGGACAGGTGAGTAGTACAGGGTGGTGTAGATTTGTGTCAGGGACAGGTGAGTTGTATAGGGTGGTGTAGATTTGTGTCAGGGACAGGTGAGTAGTATAGGGTGGTGTAGATTTGTGTCAGGGGAAGGGGAGTAGTATAGGGTGGTGTAGATTTGTGTCAGGGACAGGTGAGTAGTACAGGGTGGTGTAGATTTGTGTCAGGGACAGGTGAGTAGTATAGGGTGGTGTAAATTTGTATCAGAGACATGTAAGTAGTATAGGGTGGTGTAAATTTTTGTCAGGGACGGGTGAGTAGTACGGTGTGGTGTAGATTTGTGTCAGGGGCAGGTGAGTAGTACAGGGTGGTGTAGATTTGTGTCAGGGACAGGTGAGTAGTAAAGGGTGGTGTAAATTTGTGTCAGGGACAGGTGAGTAGTACAGGGTGGTGTAGATTTGTGTCAGGGACAGGTGAGTAGTATAGGGTGGTGTAGATTTGTGTCAGGGACAGGTGAGTAGTATAGGGTGGTGTAGATTTGTGTCAGGGACAGGTGAGTAGTATAGGGTGGTGTAGATTTGTGTCAGGGACAGGTGAGTAGTACAGGGTGGTGTAGATTTGTGTCAGGGACAGGTGAGTAGTATAGGGTGGTGTAGATTTATACCAGAGATATGTGGGTCGTAAACGATTCTGTATAGCTATGACAGAGATATGTAGGTACATAGGTTGTTTCGATTTGACATGGAACATTCTCTTCTCTATTATCTATAGTCCCTAATAAACCAGATATATGACCCCCCGTCCTCTTCATGTCCCTCGCGGTATACTAAAGCTGTTTCATGATCTACGGTCTTTTTCGATGACTGTCCTTGTCTTTCTCAATAAAGGGTTACCTTTGCAGTGTTGTAGATCTAACATACTTCTGAGTGCAAGGCTTAGCCCTGTAGTAACAAAGTTGGCCTTGGAGGTAAAGTGACTCTAAGGCAGCAATAGAAGATCACATAATTCATGAAAGCGGTAGGTACATAGGGGCGGGCGTTATAAATCATGAGTGCCCTACCGCAAAGGGAGGTTACATCTCTGGTATGTGTACCTCCATAGTAATGTGTGAAGCATTTCGATGTTAACACATAGAAAATACTAATGAAGTTGGAATTAAGGTTCAAAATCGAGTGTTGATCTATATGAAATAGCAGGGGCGTTGTATGCATATCTTAAGTCCATGGATGGCCCCCTCTACTTCTATAGACAATGTGAAAAGCTCTGAAATATTCGGATATAGCCAGCAGTGCCTCTTACAAATAGCACATTTAAGTAGGCTTATACATGGTCTTTAAAAGGGATGGCGAGATACTTCAGGTATTCGGAGGAGGCATCCTTAAAGTTCAACTAGTTCAGCACTGCGCTAGCTGTGAGAATCAATTTAATGTGATACCATAAGAAGCTGCCTTAACTGTGGACAGGAAGAACATAATGAGTGGTGATCCTCGTCATATACCCTCATCATGCACAAATAGACGATATACCACTATTGCAATGTCCGAAACTAGTACAACCTTAACTGGTATGCGTTCTTTTTTAAATACTCTTTCAAATAAAACCAGAAACTCATCTTATTACATGCATTATACAGTAGTGCTCATTTATAGAAGGACAGTTAATTTGTTTTAAGTCAGAATGATCGATGTATACAGGAAGTTACCTCCTTGCTGTTAATTTCTGCTCTTGTTTTAATAGCAATAATTCTACCCCGGACATCAATTTAATAATAGATACCCGGTAGATAGATAGAACTTCTTTGTAGATATATATTTCTTTGCTCTTCAAGAGGGGCGAACCATCTACACACATCGGACAACAGAAACACACCAAAATATTTTTGACTTGAATATAAAAGCCTTTTGACGTACCTGGAGTATCTTGCTGACGACACGTCGCTTGGACATCTGCCTAACGTGCACGCTGGCCACATTCTTGTTGGCATTGTAGCGGCGTGGCACGAAGGGCTGTGCGTAGGGGTTAGGCTTCCAGTCCTCCATGGTAGCAGGTGTCTGAAGGAGTAGACTCAGGTATGGTCACACATGGATGCTCCAGCACCTAACCAGCGGTATTAACAACACAGGTACGGTGGAGGTTAGCATCTAGTCCTAGTGTCGGGCTCTGGCCACATCCCAGGGTGTTCTGTCCAAGTATACTATATGTAAAGTATGTCCACTTGACTTCAGTTTGGATAATGTATAGGCTGTTTTGGTAGGCAGGTATTGTCTCAGGTTTAGTCCATGCAGCAGAGTCCGGTTATGTCCAAGCTGGTAGTAGCGGCACAGACACGTCTATGCTATACAAGCACCACTACCACTTTGATGATCCACTTCAGCCTGTGTGTCACTAACCCTCCCGGCAGCGGCTGCAGCTGGAGGGGATTAACACGCACCTGGCCGACCCTGCCTACCGACGCTGCTCCAGGGTGAGCCGCCGCCTCCGTATCCGTGCGTCCGTCGGCGGCCGTGTGCAGGCCTGGAGTGGTTGATGTAGGAGGATGGTGCTCACTGCCCGGTGCTGGAGAAGGCCGGGAGCAGCTCAACCTGGTGTGTGTGTGGGAGTGTAGGTAGTCTACTCCTTGTGGTGAGCAGTTCGCCTTAACCTAACCTGAGTGGCTCATCTCCTGCTCATAGCAGTAGGCCACAGGAGGAAACTGTCGTCTTGGCATTAGTACAGCCTCCAGTAGGTTGGCAGGAGGTGGGTGTGCGTGTGGGTGGGTGGGTGGGAGGTAAGGTGAGGAGGCGTGGCTACAGGAGGACCACAGGACGTGACCGCTTGACGCCTTAAGCCTCAAACCCCGCCCTGGAGGAGTGAGTGTGTAGGAGTAGGAGGAGGCACCGCTAGTAGCGCCACCCCTGGAGATGCTGGAGGAGTCGGTCACATACCCAGTGCTCCAGACCCTAGCCTCTTCACTACTCTAGGTTTCCCCGCGCTCTCTTAAGATATACACCACCTCTCCTACTTGATCCAAGCCGCCCTACTGCGCCATGCACCAGCAGTCTCCGGTCAGGAGGAGTGTGCGTGTGTATGTGTGTGTGACAAGCAGAGTGGGGGGGGGGGGGGGGGGGGGTAGATCCTGATCCTGCTACGCTGGAGGAGGAAGAGACGTCGGGTAGTTGTGCGGCTGCGACGATCGACACCAATTTCCGGCGCTCAGAGAGTTGACCCTGGAGGAGAAGGACAGATAACAGAGGTCAGTACAGGCAGTACTCAAACACAGGAGAGCGTCTTAAAGGAGCAGATCTAAACACATGGGTCGGCATCTTGGATGCTGAACATACGTATACACATGTATACCAGAGCATTTAGTTTACTCGCCAGTGATGCAATCATGCATCATGCCGATCTTGCGAGGTTGATACATCCGCGAATGATCTGCATGATGTACATTTGTACCAGTGCATAACGGATGAATCCTGATGAGAGAAGCCTTGAGGCATAATGCCGTCTTTAAAGGCTTAAATACAGTCCCTAACTCGCTGTTACTAAGAACCTTCCCCCTCCCACACACACATGTTTATGTGACACCTGACCCGCTGCGACCCGCTGGTCATCAACCTTTTAGGGACTGCATAGCACTTTAATGCGATATGTCCATTGTCTTCATGATGCATCGATGCAGCCCTGACAGGTCTACTCTCCAGGCTTGCATTCATGCAACATTCCAACTCTTTGGAAGTATGATGCGTGAATGCAACCCTGCCGAGTTACTCGCGAGGGAGGCATTCGTGCATCATGAAACTACGGGCATAATACATGAATTTAAGCACTCTGAGGCCCTTAAAGGGTTTAATGTGGCCATTCGTCTGTAATTTGACCACCCTGGTGCCCTTTCCATCGCTGGGTCCGTTTTGTCAAGCACACATCAATAAAAGTTAACGTGATTGGTTCTTAATTTAGCCTCCTATCATTTGAATTATTGTTCATGCAGTTTAAAGTCTGGCGGGGCTATTCTGGGCGACCCGGACCTCGACAGGGGAGCGATTTTCGCTTACTGAGTGATCGAATCTATGAATCTATGTAAATATATTTGCACCAATTGCATCACAAGTAATCTATAGGAGGGACCACCGAAGCACCACATTTTAATGTATTTTCGCAGGACCAGTTTGGAATCACCACTGTAATTACCGCCCTAAATAACATGTTGGCTAATGATCAGGTCTATCTTATTTGACTTTTATTGCTATACGTTCTGGTTAGCATACTCTGGTAGATACTTCATCGAAAAGAGGCATCTCATGAAATCAGCCAAGCGTACTCAGGTGCTATACACAGGGGTGGTGTTTTTGTACTGCTTCTCACCCACCTTCCACATTGTTCACGTCCGCCGCCGGCATTAACGGTGATCAGTGGCTGACTTAAACCCTGCTAAACCAGTCTTATTCACACCCTAGGTGCCGCTAATCTGCACAATTCCGCCGATTTAACTACATCTCCATGTTAATTAGCTTCCCGAGGACACTGCTCATATACCACACTAATCCTAGCGTTCGGGGACGGTACTAATCCCTGTAGCACCCCTCAGTGCTGGAACACAGCTTCAATTAATTCTCTTTCCGCCAGAGGGCGACACTTAACGATGACTGCCACCTGGTGTCAGATTATCGAACTACCGCTCACGTGACAGTGTCCTTGCGTCATGTGACGTCACGGCATGCTGACGCACCAGCGGCTGACTGGAGTGTTAAAGGTAAATATGACTGTGTATCATCACAAACTACCTTTTATGGTACATCCCCACAGAAGGGTTGGATTGCTTCATGTTTCAAGGTCTTATATGCCTCAAAGGGTTCATTATAACTGGGTACCTGGCTACAGTGGACCATCTGATCTTATAATCCTGACACCTACCTCACAGAGCTTTGAATAATTGTATAGCTGACTTTGTCACTTTGTCTTTATGTGTCTGAGCAGTTAATTGGGCCTTTCCAGTCACGTCACCTCTGAATACAAGATACTATAAGGGTTGTAAGGGGGCCTATACATAGCTTATATGCAGTGCGGCCATATGGAAGCCTATACCTCTCCCATCTTTGGGGCATTTTACCTCAAGTTAATACTATCAATTACGAGATGTATACCGAACAAGGACATAAAAGCAGTATAGAGTGGCGCAGATTTGTGTCAGGAATATGTAAGTAGTATAGGGTGGTGTAGTTTTGTGTCAGGGTCAGTCGTGTAAATAGTAAAGGTTATTGTAGATTTGTGTCAGGGTCAGATTTGTGTCAGTGACATGTAAGTAGTATAGGATAGTGTAGATTTGTGTCGGGGACATGTGAGTAGTATAGGATGGTGTAGATTTGTGTCAGGGACATGTGAGTAGTATAGGGTAGTGTAGATTTGTGTCAGGGACAGGTGAGTAGTATAGGGTGGTGTAGATTTGTGTCAGGGACAGGTGAGTAGTATAGGGTGGTGTAGATTTGTGTCAGGGACAGGTGAGTAGTATAGGGTGGTGTAGATTTGTGTCAGGGGCAGGTGAGTAGTATAGGGTGGTGTAGATTTGTGTAGGGGACATGTGAGTAGTATAGGGTGGTGTAGATTTGTGTCAGGGACAGGTGAGTAGTACAGGGTGGTGTAGATTTGTGTCAGGGACAGGTGAGTAGTATAGGGTGGTGTAGATTTGTGTCAGGGACAGGTGAGTAGTATAGGGTGGTGTAGATTTGTGTCAGGGACAGGTGAGTAGTATAGGGTGGTGTAGATTTGTGTCAGGGACAGGTGAGTAGTATAGGGTGGTGTAGATTTGTGTCAGGGACAGGTGAGTGGTACAGGGTGGTGTATATTTGTGTCAGGGTCATGTAAGTAGGATCCGGTTGAGTAGATTCGTGACTATATGTGAGAGGTAGGCCTATAGCGTTGTGTAGATTTAGAACATTCATACATATAAGTAGTATATGGTGGTGTAGATTTGTGACCGGACATGAGCCAGTGTTATAGGGTGGTCTTGATGCGTGTCATATGTAAGTAGCATAGGGTTTTGTAGGTTTTGTAGCAGGGGAATGTGAGTAGTTTATTCTGGTTATGTAAAAGTATGATAGGGATATGTATTCATGTTCTATCACTCGTTTTACTTTAGCAAGCCTTGCACTGTAGTTGGCCATATCGACCTGTCTGAGACTCCCTTAATCCTCTCCCATCCACTAGATCTTCACTCAGTCAGACGACAGTTCTCCCTGCCGTTTGCCGTTCATCTTCTAGCCAAATTGTGCTGTCTGGCCGGCTTCCACAAATAGGCAAAGGTCGTGGAAGCGGCAGAATCAACACAGTGTTTACATGGAGCCCACCAGCCCTAAGAAAACGTGTATTTCACGTTACGGGAGTTAGGACCATGTACATCACCTGCCTGTACCATTCAAGGTTATGGCTGTCTCTCACGAACTTGGACCAATGTTTTTGTCTCTGACTGGGTACCGTCTCTGACTGGGTGCCGTCTCTGACCGGCTGTCAGAAAAAAAGGTGTTTTAAAAGAAATTATACTCTACATATAAGGATTTGTAAAAACTTCATGGCGGTTGTTATATAATTATAATTAAAATTGGCCTCCTGCTGTTGGTATTTTGACCTCATCATGCCAGACCACTCAGAGACGGCACCCAGTCAGAGACGGCACCCGGTCAGAGACAAAAACATTGGCCTAAGTTCGTGAGACACAGCCTTATGGTAATGGTGTTCAGGGACTCCTATATCCTACCAATAGACATTTGTCAGCTTCAGTTACAGCCAAAATGGAAGGGTGCCATTATCACTGACTGTTTTCTATGTCACGTTAATAGATTCCTTAGATATATTTATAAAAGGACCGCACTACCCCCTTGTCCTTATAAACACCAGTATGGATCTGCACCTTGAAAAACAACCTCTAGTCTATCCACCAAAGGACGCTGCTATGACACTTATAGTTCCCCGGGACGCCGCTAGAGGCGGGCCACACCAAGCCCCGTGGCCGTTTTGCCACCACTTGCTCCCGCGCTTTTAAGACTAACCCCGCAGAGCGGCGGCAAATTGATCAAAACACCGCCACAAAGCTGTAGGGCTGAGGACCATAACAAGTACACTGTTAGAAGTAAGTAGTGTTCCTGTACAGCAACTATTGGGGGCAACTTTGGTTCCAGTAAATTCTGCTGTAGACCTACAGTAGAATCTACTGTAGATGCAGACCTGAGTTCTAAAAAGGCTCACATATTCAACATCTTGGAGATTTGAACCCCCAGGTTCCAATCCATAGTCCCAAACCATGACCACTACGCCAGTGAATCCTGCATGCCAGGTGCATTGAAACACCTCCTACTTATGTGTGAATGGTAATGAGGTCAACACAGGATCCCTGGGGACAATTTTAGAACTAGACTGTTCATGTCTTAAGGGATAATATGAAAATTACCCTATTGCAGTAATGTACTAATAAGGACTGAACTACCATTAGTTGAAGTGTAATCTTGATGGCCTATAGATGTTTTTCAAAGTAAATTTTACTATCTTTCATGCAGATTGTTGAGATACATTGGTCTTATCCTCTGCATATTTTCAATAGTAACATTTCAGTGTACCAAAATATATTATACTTTAGAATTGCATCAGGAGAAATGTAGTTTGTGTGAGAGTTTCCTGCCGGGACTCGAACCGCTGACCCTCAGACTACATCACCCACGGCTCTACCGACTGAGCTAGAGGGGCAGTCACTATGTAGCCTGCATCATTGGGCTTTTGAAAAGATCAGGTCATATTTCAGCTGTGGAGTATGGTATTCCCTCCAACCTCTCTGCTCTCTCTCCCTCTGGTTGCTGGTTATGGGATTCGAACCTGCATCTACAGTAACAGAATTGTATGTGTACAGCAAAAGTTGCTGTATTATCTTTTACAGCTAAAGTACTGTATAGTTACAGCACATATTGCTGTTCACGAACAACAACTTTTTACAGTGTAGCGGTATAGGCCGACTCTAGTATCTATACAGGTTGTAGAATCATATTATGTACACACAGTTATCACGATATAGTCATGATATCGCCGATAGGGGAATGTTTTAACTTCTACATTTGTTTTGGTAGATACATCTCAAACTGCATTAAGCCTCACTAAACATTCAACAAAAGAATAAAACTACATACTGGTTTGACTCAGTAGGACAAATAGCCTCGAAAGTCATGCTTTTGATAAGAAGATATTAGCAAAATGAATTTGAATAACAAAGATCACATTTCCTATGAGGAAGATGAACTTTTCAGGCGAACGGCCAGACTCATAGATGCATAAATCTAATATAAAATGTCAAGATATTTGAACGTTAATATTTGTGGTCTTTGAAATTGTTACCAGAAAAGCTATGGAAAGTCCTCTACTGGATCTGGGGACCGTTTCACCAAGAATTAACTTACGGCTCCCCATAAATACACTGTAGTTTTTACTTGTACAGATAGCTAGTGCAGAGCCTATAAAAGTCCACATTTTTTGCCATATTAAAGGGTGTTATCTTTGTACCTAACAAACTCAATAGTTCCAAGAGTAACATCTAATCTCAGCAGGGTGAATGTCATGGGTTTAATACATCCACCTTCCTCCAGGGAGAGAATATCATGTTACTATCTGGGTATGCAGAAGCACCTGTATGACCTGTGACAGACCCTATGGGGATGGGATAACTTCTACCTAAAGGTCGAGTCATATAGTGTTGCCAGATAGGGAGGGTGACTTCATGGATTTATTGAAACTGTTGAGCAAGGCGCAGGGTGCTTGACAACATTTACAAGTTTAAGTAGTCCATTCTGTTATCCAAAGCTCCATATTACCGTGCCCAAATCTGCAACTAGTCGGGTTATGAACGACTTAAGAGCGGGGTGGTGCTACAATGTGACTAAAGTATCCCCTTGTATTTAAAGCTGCTACACAGCCGCAAATAATAGATCTTTCACTATCTGTATAGCTATACCACAGAGCCTCCTTGTTGGAGTGTACTGATAGCATTCAACCCTATGTAGTGAATTTTAATCATGCTAAACGCAAGGAAAGAATCTAGCAGTTAATCACCTGGGTCTAGTTGTGTCATCTATTGTCACACACAAGCCACTACATGTAGCAACATTCTATAATGTCCAGTCATGTGCCCTATGACCTCCCATGAATGTAATTGTGATGATCTTGTGTATATCAGCTTTAAAGTCATCTCCCCCTTTAGACACTCCAGGAGGCAAGTTATAGTTCATTCAGCAGGTGTAAGTGTGCATGTTCTGTGGTGACAAAGAGGAGTGACACCCCAACCCTCCGACGAACATGAAGATTCCAACCCTGGGTTCCAACCCCTTTTAACTCGCATATCTTATTCCCCCACTCCCATGTTTCCTCCCACATGCCCCTTCCTTCCCATTTACCCCCTCCCTCTCCCACCTACCATTACATCCCTCCGACAGAAAAGAGCCTGTCTGCTTATCCCTGAAAGATTCACACGGCTGCTTTGGCTTGAGCCTATAAATGGTGTGTATGTGTGGGTAGGGGTACTGTGAAGCCACCTATAGCCTATAGGGAGGTATAGGATGTGCCGTGGGAGTGCGGGCGGGTAGGTGCGTATCAAAGATGTATTTCACTGGAGGAGGAGACACGTCCTCCTCCTGGGCGGACTGACAAGAGGCAGCCACTGATTGACACTGCGTATAGAGCCTGGAGCAGGGCAGCTCAGTTCTTGTACACCTTACACACGTGGGGAAGGGTCCAGGCAATATGTCAGCGCCATTTTGGTTTTGGTATCGTGGCGGTAGAAGAGTAAATATATGAATATCTGCTGGTACCGATCCTGCACAGTATGCATGCATAGGACCAGATATTGAATAGCACAGGAGGCCTTCGGCCTCTTGCAAATACACTGGCCGCCTACCCACTGCCCTGTCAGTCTCGCTGTTCTCTCTGTAGGTGTACCCCCCCCCCTCAACACACGCAGCCCTGTCTCCTTCAGACCCCACTGTAGGACCTACTGTAGGTCAGACCTATATGACCCATCTCTGTCCCTCCCCCCCCCCCCCTCACCCTGGAGTGGCTATGGGCAGTGGGTCCTATGAGGCAGCGGAATAGGTCGTTTAGCATACAGCCACCTGGGAAAGAGGGAGAAATCAAACATGGCGGCCCCCATGGACCCAGGAGGCCTTGAGACAAAATAAGGAACTGAGTGATAATCACTTCCATAGGGAATTTCCTCCATAAATGGCGCTACTACTCCCCTTTCTCGTATGCGCCTCCATAACCCAGCAGCATAACCGCTTATGTGAATAGACTATTCTACCTGGAGGGTGAGAGTATGCGGATGTGTATAGGGATTGTAGGAGAGGGTGGGGGAGGGGGGGCAGGCACTGGAGGCGGTTTACTCATTTAGAGTATAGCCCCAGGAGGAGGGAGTAGAGGTCGCAGGGTTGGACAACCAAGGCTGCTGTATGAAAAGGTGTGGGTGCATCTCGGGGTGAGACGTATAGAACTTACGGGGGAGGTGCAGGAGGGAGGAAGCTCTAATGGTATAGAGGTTGTGTTTATGGGAAATGGTCGGGACGTCAGGCGCTTGGGACGAAATGCACATTGAATAGACATGTGAAGAATTAATTTGGATGTAATTCTTGAAATACCTTCCTATTCCTTGGTCATGTTAGTTTTGAACAACCACCGAGGAATTTAATAAATCGTGATGCTCTCAAGTCATTTCCATGCATTGGTTATTTAAATGATGAAGTGATCGCCCACGCACCCACGGAGCAATCTCATAAAGGGTGAGGTGTAGGTAGCTGTAAGTCGCGCATCATGAGCTCACAGAAGAGGCTCACGAGCAGCTCGGCGCCTTTTATAATATAGGGCACTCACACAGCTCACACCGCCTATAGCCTTCCCGGATCCGTCCAACCCACGCACACTATTTTCTCTCCTTATCGCTGTATATAACTATAATGTAGTTATTGCAAAGTGCCTAATCTAGGCACGGCTATATGCCTAGATGGCCACTTGTATCGATTCTAATGCCGGATCTTCTTGACCCAATCCACGTTTAAGTCATATAATGACGTCAAACTATAAGTGTACGGACAATGTAGTGGCGACCGCGTAGGGGTATTTTATTCTCATATACAATAGGTTGGCAGCACACGAAAAAGAGTTATTACTGCCAACCTGCTGCCTCGTATCAGCAATAAAGATATAGAGTAGGGAAAAGCTTTTTATTTTTTGAAAATATAAGATCTCCTATGCTTAAGTACTGGAAGGCCGTATTCAATGCCCCCCCCCCCCCACACTGAATACAATGTGGCTGTATTCAATGGGCTAAGAAAAAGTGGTTTTTCCTTCATTAAATGGCTTCAAATAAAAAGATAAACACAAATGCCAACTGCATTGATACCGCTCTGATGTATTTCACTCGTGGGGGCTGGGGTGCATCACACTCAGCCTGCGGCTTCGTGGGATACTGCCCCAACTCCCACTCGTGAAATACAACAGAGACGGTATCGATGGGCGTTGGCATTTGTCTATATATTATATCATAGATTACCGTCTTAAAACATGAAACACGTCATGGTATTATCATGTAGCGATACACAGAACATTCCAATGAAGTACCCCCGCCTCTCATTGCAGCTTTAATAATTAATCCATAATGTGAAAGTACTTGATTAAACCATAATCCAAGTTAGTCCTCCAGGATAGAATACACACACGCCTGTCTGCCCAGTCTGTCTGTTCACAGCTGGATCTGGTATGATCATTCATCCTGCGTATAAGAACATGTACATTATACATTATTACTTTTGATGATGGAATCTGGCTACAAAGTGAATGATCGTATGAAATATTAGAACATCAAACTTTGCAGATAGGAACTCCACTGCACATTTCAACTTGGAGAAGTTCCCTGCATTCTTGTTTATGTGTGGTGTATATATGTGGTAAAATACTCTATTATCGCCTCCATCAACGTGGACTTGGGTTTGACATATAATATGGGATAGGCACCCTGTGCATGGGTTTCATGGGAAATGTCAGAGTGGGATAGTAGGCCTAAAGGACATACACGGACCCAAATACTGGCACACTGCATGCTTTCTGAGTAGAGCTTTTATTGTGCGAAATGTCAAATACTGTGCAAACAGCTGAATAACCTAATATAGTTGACAATAGCACCGTAGCTGTGGCACGAAGTAGCATTATGCACTCTATAATGTAGGCATACAGGCCCCGGACAAAGTGAGTTAATGGTATGTTTAGCATTGGACACTTCAGTGGATACAAGCTATCTGCGTTTGATAATATCCTGTCATACGTTTAATATGTTTGTCAAATCGTATGCTCTAGTTATGTATCTTGTTTTTTTGTTTTATTTCGTTGTCGTCATTGTTGCATTTTAAAGATCTGTTTCCCCTGTTAAAAAATATCTGGGGCACCATAAATAATTTGGTCTGATGTGATTCATTTGAAAGCCCTAAAGGTGACCATATATGGGGCTACACAACCTTTAGACACCTCCCACCCTCCACAAAACCCCTGTTTGACAATAGATCAGGTACGAGACTAAAACACGCCTCCACTACATACCTAATCTCACCCTAGCCAATAGATCACGGCTCCCTATGGCCATTGTCAAGTCGTCCAATGACGTCCTATTATAGAGGAGGTGGGGAGGGCGGGGCGCCGATAGACGCTCCATGAAAACACAACCCACTGAGGCTGTAAATCCTGAACCCACGTGCCCTGGGCTACAGGTACCCCCCCCCCCCCTGTACAGGGCATCCTCCAGGGTGTGCCCGGGGCAGGGTGCTGCCTGTACGTACCTGGTGTATGGCCCCCACACCTACAGGCACTAGGTGGTGATGGGAACGGGATGGGAACACACCCCGTGTAGGTTGGGTACATGGGGGATTTGTGGGTTGGGTAAATGATCAAAAGACATGTACACTTGTAGCACCTGCATGGTTGACTCTTAACCCCCCCCCCCCCCCAACCCATTGCATCGCATGCTGATAATGAAGACAATAACATAATTCGCATTACCCGATTATTCGGTATAAATATCATTCTATTGTTTATAAAGAGCTTGCCCAAACCGTGTATAGGTAGGAGCTGTGCGCATTGAAAAGCCATTCCACACAAATATACAGTACCCTATAATTCGTGTCGCCTGTACACAAAGCAAGACATCGACCCACAACCCAGCACTAACGGCAAAAACCATGCAGTTGATGTTCATTCTACATGGCATTATGGGTCTACACCATTGAGCTTCTAGGCTGCTTTAACGGGAGTACTCCTGCCGCATTAGCCGGTGGTGTAATGTCAGGATTGATTATTGGTATTTAGATACCTATAGCCCTGAAAGGTTAGGGGTGAGGGTGGAGGGGATGCATGGCCATGTTGCATGTAGGTTCCCCATGTAGCTGTTGGTGGACAGTAGGTGGCCCTACACCAGCCATGCCGGTACGTCACAATAAAGCACGCGTGGTGACGTTTATTGCCGCTCCTGACGTGTAAAGCCGTCAGCGCCCTCCTCGAGCTGCTCCTCACACAGCCTAGTAGTTAGTCTGTCACACACCTGCTCAGTCCTGGTATATAGTCCTGTAAGTAAGGACAACAGCATGGCATTGTCATAGGAATCCCCTACGGAAGTAATGTACTTCCCTGCAAAGTTGGCTTTGGCTGTTAGAG
Source organism: Harmothoe impar (assembly GCA_947462335.1). Classification (NCBI taxonomy): domain Eukaryota; kingdom Metazoa; phylum Annelida; class Polychaeta; order Phyllodocida; family Polynoidae; genus Harmothoe; species Harmothoe impar. The sequence continues at coordinate 74,973,968 of OX381705.1, forward strand.
CACAACCAGCTGATTGTCCGTAATGTAGGCTTTATGAGAACCACTACTGTTGCTATTCTCGCTTTTAGTCATGGTTATATTGAACTTCGTAATTATACAACCTACTATGATGTCATAGATGCCCTGCATTCATGTCATTTTCTGGTAGAAACAAACACATGGAACCTTATGATTATGGTCTACTGGGATTTACTGGGAAAGGACAGGTTGGAACGCCTGCAATTAAGAGCAGGGAAGGTGGTACCTTTTAATGTCACACAACTACTGATATAACAACTAATTATACCGTGTAGATCCTCCACCAGGACCCTTCCCTAACTGTAGAAGTGGACCTGAACCAAGTATTGTTCACCTGGAGGCTGACAAATAATGGGGAGACAGGGTGACACATGGGCAGCAGGCACAAGGTAGGACGGAGCCCCCTCCCTCCACCCCTCCTCAATGGTGCCATCCCTACCCCTGCTTCACGGTAGCACCCTCCCACCCCCTCTCCATGGTGGCTGTGGTGGAGTGGGGTGGGGGAGATCAAAGCACCAGCCTCTACAGCCACTAATGGAGCAACGACCCGTGGTAGAAAATAAGGAATAGTAGTGAAACAAGGGCGCGTGCTAGCTGAGATAGGCAGTGTCTTTTAATAGTGTTTTTTTCTGATTTTATTGTCAGTCTACTCCTTTGATGTGTTTGTATAATCTGTACGTCAACGTTATCCGTCTTAGACGTAGCGGTAAAGCATATGCGTTGCAGTGGCCAGTTCCACAAATAGGGTAGAGTCCAGACATAACAAGATAATTTTAAGCGTGATACCTATTATATACAATATATCTATGCCTCTTTCAGACAACCCCACCGCTGTGATCTCCCTCAACTGGGGCCATCTTGGAAGTGATCGACTCCTATTTCTTTATTTCTTCGACACACCCTAATAATAGCACACCGCATTTAAGACAACCGTTCAATTGACTAAGCATAGGTTACGAATGAACATTGGAACCGCATCTTCTCCGTCGCGAACTCCCTACAAAACAACGCTCATCCGCCCAGTCCCTTCCATAACCCAGTGGAATGGTCCTGTTTAAACCCGTCTACAATGTGTGATGTATACGAGCTGCTCACTCAGTCTCAGGGGCCCTCCCTCCTCAGTAGCTGCTCAGTAATGGCTCCCGGTGTACATGTCTTAGCGCCCCACACCCACAGGTGTTACCACCACCTATTAGCTGCTACAACCCATCCCATAGCTGTCAGCAAACCACCCCAGCACCCTGGTATCGCTGTGCCAGGTATCAAGTCATCTACCTACGTCATACGTCCTGGTAACCTATGTCACTCGTCGTGACGTGGGCCAGACTACGTCGTGCAGGAATCTTTGCATGGCATGTACCTATGGTGGCGCCACACGTTAGAATGGATGACGTCACAATAGCATAACACGTCACGTAGTGCGTTGGTAGTTTACGTCACATAATGTAACTGTCTACATCATCTAACAGTTAGATATACCACGTATTACATGTTCAAATAGTGAATGATCGATCATGCAGTGCTACTACGTCTATATCATCTCCTATGTCATGGCGTTAAGGCAATGCATAACTTTCTCAGCTCTCCATTTTTATCACAGAATACATGTGGATTCCTGGGTACAAACTCAGATCAACTTGGGAAATCAATCAAATGTTAAACGGAAATCCAGTGGAAATAAAAGGAATTCCTACAAAGGGGAGGTAATGTTACAGCTGTGAGTTCCACACCCTACATGAGGTGGTGAATATGACTACCTGTTTACATGGCATGTAGATCGTGTTCACACACCTGAGGCTGTCGGCATAAGTATTTTTGCCTGCACATGTGAGCAACATGCACCTTCCCCAGCACGTTCCTGCCCCACTTCCCGATTAGTTTAGCTGCATTACATTTACTTTTCAATATGTATATAACTAGTTTGATGCATGCATGTGATCTCCCCTGTCGTGCCTCGCCCCGCGACAGATCCGGCTCACGACAGATCCAGTCCCATCCCCATTCCTACTACTTCTAATGTCACTTCAAGTTTATTGATTGTTAAGTGTTTTCAGCATACTCATGAGAAGCCTTGCTCTTGTTTCAGATTGGCAATCTACACAGAATTGTTCCTATGCTTTGTTATGTGATAGTGGTATTGTTGGCTTCCCTAGACAAATCCCTATACCGCACGGTGCTGAATACCAGATCACAAAGGGGGTGGTCTAAGTCCATGTACCCAGACTGTCCATCATGAAACATGCAGGTACAACACGACTACATGTAGATCCCCCCAACAATGCTGTGGTTTATGTTCCCATGTGGCTCATTGAGGGTCCCTCTAGAGTGTTGACAATTGCCAGTCGGCCCTAACTAATATTCAGACCGGAGATCCATATTGCCGACTTGGGGGAGATCGTGGTGATATTCTGATGAGGCTGGGTTGAGGGATGATGACGAGGTTAGGAGACAGAATCCTGATGATAGTGGCTTTATTTAAGATTCATTTGTCTTCAGGAGGCCCTGGGTGGTGTGCCAGGATATGGCTATCCCTACCCTGTGAGCTGCTCATTGGCTGCTACAGGGTGAGCAGCTCAGCAATATAGGAGCCGTAATAGGCCTTAAGTATGTGGATCTGGCTTGTCATAATAAAACAAGACTTACAGTGGCATGATCTGAGCTAATCTCCCATGAACACGCAATAAGCCCTTCTTCTCTGCACTGATTTGATAATTAACCTTATCAGGCAGGCACATGAACTTTTCTCCATACCAGCTCTAGATGACATGAGTGGTTTTCTTAAGATGTTCTGATACTGTAAAAGTGCTTATCTTAGCAATAGAATATAGTATTCCTAGTATGTGTGACCTGGCCTTCATCATAATACAATAAAATATGTGCTTCTATTGTGTCCATTCTCAGACTCAATTCAAACATTTGCCTCTCACACCTGGCACAACAGCAGGGTCAATGCCTCCGACATCTGACTACCTCGCTTCTAACCTCTCAAAGTCATCACTTCGATCGAGCCAACATTTCGAAGCACGTCCTTTGTGTCCACTACCCTCAGAACACATATCCCTTTACTGTGAGACTAAAGACATCCAGACGCTGTCCCTATTGTGAATTCTCACGGCCCTTTACATTATACACTAATAGACCCTTTCCCAGCCCACATCTAGCCAGATTAACTACATCGAACAGCTGCCATCTCAAAGGAGGATGCATCACAGGCAAAGTCTAGGGGGAATACACAGAGAAATGAATAGACATCTTTCTATTTCTTTTGTTAAAGTGGCCGTTAAAGTCACAGCCAGTTTGGAGCAGCACTTTATTTCCACTTCTCTAGAGATAGATAAAGTCGTGGGAGTCTACAAAGACCTGGCCAGGGTTCTCTATTTTCTACACATTCCATTGTTATATGCCTACAAGTATGCTAGTGGGTGGCCGAGGCGTATGACAGTTAGCATTTCTGTAGACAGGTATCCCATGGTCTTCCCAGTTCTCCAGGGCAATAAGGCACGCCGTTTCCTTTATGACATTAAAAACGTATCACTTATCAATATAGAGTCATGCGTTATCAAATAGCCTAAATATCTACTGTAGATGGGAATTGTGAAGATGGAAAGGCTGGCTAATCAGGTTTAGATGGCATTTCCATGAGTCAAAAATTAAGTACAGAGTAATAACCATGTGTGGTTGTTGATAAATAGTTTTTTTTAACAATCACCCATAACATCCAATTTGTATCCACAATGATCATAATGAGAGGAGAGGAGAGGTGGGGAAGCAGATAGGGAGGCAGGGGATGGATAGAGAGGCGGTCAGAGTTGGGGAGACAGGGAGGGCGGTAGTACTGTTAATCCACTACCTGTATGTATAGAGCTCTGCCCTTACAGTAGCCTTGTTGTTCTACACAGGTAGTACATGTCCTCCTGCACGCACCATGCAGACATTGCCACAGGTGGGTTGTATACTCAGGCACAGGAGGAGGCAGGGGTGGCGTGTCTAGGTACAGGGGTACTTTGGACAATACCAGGTACAGCTATGGTGAGGCTCTGTTGTATTGAGATGCTGCTGTTTTACCCCTTCTAGGACAGCATCTATAGTCTATCTATGCACTATACCCTTTCGTCGTCATGATGCATAATTGCAGAAATGGTGAGAAACCCGTAAATATTTTGCATCATGCTGACGTGACAGGGTTGAGATGAAATGCCGGAAGGGCCAGCATGATGCACCAATACACGGCCGGTGACAACAAATGAATATTCTCTTCTATCTCCAAAGGTGCCTCGAATATGCAAACTTTTAATTCTGTAATACATTCCACCTTTACACATGTCCATGTGGTGTTAACATGAGAAGTATGTTGTTATATGGCACACTCTTTCTGGTAGACAAGGAACACCTGTTTATGGAAATGCAAATCTCCTTTGTGTCAAGGCCACCCACCCTCTTACAAGCATTATGCAATGGATATTCTAGAGAGATAAGAACATTTGATACTCATTTCATTACTCATCCAAAAGGAGCTTTGGCAGTCAGATTAAAGTGAAATCACAAACCAGCCTATACAGTATTTAAAGAATGAAAAAAACTGGTTACTACATTCACATAAAGAACAGGGAAATCAATTTTTCCTCTTTGCATATTCCTCCTAGACCCTGCCTGTAATGCATCCTTTTTGAGACGGCAGCTGTTCGATACAGCAAATCTGCCTTTCTGTGGGCTCCATGGAGCTGGGTTATTAGTCTAAAATGTAAAGACTTTTTCTACTATACTGTAGAGGACTGTGGGAATGCACAATAGGGGCCGAGTCTGGATGTCTTAGTCTCACAGTAAGGGGATAGGTCCTCTGAGGGGAATGGACACAATGAGTAGATTTTTGATGTTGGCCAGATCGAAGTCCAGGCTTTGAGAGGTTAGAAGCAAGGTAGTCATTTCAGAAGCGAGGACGTTATTTGTCACACTGCCGTGAAAGTGTGACAGGCAGATCTTTGAATCAAGGATAGCGATGAATAAGATAGGACCACCTGTACTGGTGGATAGTGCTAAATGCAGTCCTGTTGTCGGCTATGACATAGATTTACAAGTGCCTTTAAATAAGGTATGATGGTAAATAAGATATGTAATGCTCAAAATCGACCATTGCATAGTACCAGGGGAATCAGACTTCTTGGAAGACGGGGGGAGCCTACAACCTCTGAAATTTAGTACAGACTTGTAGGAAACTGTCTCCCTCTCCTCTCCACATCTAGTTCCTACAAGGGAGCCGCTGTATAAATATGATAGCATTTCATTTTATATCATGTATGTAGTAACAATTCTGTATACTTGGAGACGGTGCCATTGCATTATAATATAAAACATGATAGAACTACAGTCTGCCCTTCTGCACCCAGACCTACATCCACGTTACCTGCCCTGACTGCTGGACAGTAGTACGACATTTTGGGGCCATGCCTTGAGTCCACCTGCACCCAGACCTACATCCACGTTACCTGCCCTGACTGCTGGACAGTAGTACGACATTTTGGGGCCATGCCTTGAGTCCACCTGCACCCAGACCTACATCCACGTTACCTGCCCTGACTGCTGGACAGTAGTACGACATTTTGGGGCCATGCCTTGAGTCCACCTGCACCCAGACCTACACCCACGTTACCTGCCCTGACTGCTGGACAGTAGTACGACATTTTGGGGCCATGCCTTGAGTCCACCTGCACCCAGACCTACATCCACGTTACCTGCCCTGACTGCTGGACAGTAGTACGACATTTTGGGGCCATGCCTTGAGTCCACCTGCACCCAGACCTACACCCACGTTACCTGCCCTGACTGCTGGACAGTAGTACGACATTTTGGGGCCATGCCTTGAGTCCACCTGCACCCAGACCTACACCCACGTTACCTGCCCTGACTGCTGGACAGTAGTACGACATTTTGGGGCCATGCCTTGAGTCCACCTGCACCCAGACCTACACCCACGTTACCTGCCCTGACTGCTGGACAGTAATACGACATTTTGAGGCCATGCCTTGAGTCCACCTGCACCCAGACCTACACCCACGTTACCTGCCCTGACTGCTGGACAGTAGTACGACATTTTGGGGCCATACCTTGCGCCACCCCCACCCCCACACCCCCCACCCCCACACCCCCACGTGTGCCTGTCCTGCCTGCCGGACAGGGGTGACGAGGTACAGCCACTTGACCGCCGCCTGCCAGACATGCCTACTCAGCGTTCCGGCTCAACAACCCTGACTTTGCACAAACAGACTAGGCCCAAAGCAATGGTGATGAAAGGATCAAAATTCCTTATTAAAATAATTAAAATGTATATTTCATTTTAAAAGGAGGTGCTTCCGGTGGATCTCATCTACATGCTGTCTGAACAAATAGATCATATCTATTTGCAAAGTATGTATAAAATGCAAATCCCTAAAGTGCTAGTGCAGAAAAAGCTCCCCCATTCAATCCAATGCTATAAAAGAAAATTACCCTATTTTTTACCACAAAACACTGAATATCACCAAAAACGTAATTGAAATGTGAACTTTTGAAAACATGTCCAGATAGATATACATGTTGTGCACACAATGATCATACTGAAAATATCAAAATGAGTTTCTATCAATGTGCAATTTGACCATTTAGATGACCAAACCACCTAGATCCAGGATCAGACCTCAGTGACTAGTAAAGAAGGTGCCATTCTCTATAAAGATACAACACTATAAAGATCAATGGCACCGTCTAATTATATGGGTTTCTTATATTGTATGATGAAGGCAGAGTAGAAATATTGATTACATTTGCCATGCAGGAAAGGCAGCCTATTACATGCATTTAGAAAATTAGCCCAGATGATACCTCAATATGTCCCTTCTTACGATGACAAGCCAGATCCACATACTTAAGGCCTATTACAGCTCCTATATTGCTGGGCTGCTTGCCCAGCAGCAACCAATGAGCGGCTCACAGAGTAGGGGATAGCCATCTCCTGGCACACCAACCAGGCCCTTCAATCTTAAATAAAGCCACCATCATCAGGATTCTGTCTCCTAACCCTGTCATAATACTTCAACCTAGCATCATTAGAATTTCAGCAGTGTCCCCTCAAGTCGGCAATATGGGCCTCCAGACTGAACATAAGTCAGCAGAGAGTAGCAGGCAATGCTGACGAGGTTCATTATACACAATTTCAACTGTATCACATTTCCATTTTCCCTTAAAGGCTTTCTACAAACTCTAATAATTCAGAATGTCCGAGGTAAGGTGATATATAAGGTATTGATGAGGAGGTGCACCACAATGCATCAAACCTGCTTTTTGGGCCCACACGTCTCTAGTTATACCCACACCCTGCAGACAGGTTATTAATTATGATGATCCACTTCTAAGGCTTCCAATCCATACGTCCTCTGCAACACCTGGCTCCTCTGCAATCAACCATATCTACTCATGGCTCATCTGGGTAACATGTAAGGGCAATCAGGCTGCCGTGTGGTCCCCACAAGCCTCCATTCTTATTACTCGGCCTACAAACAAGACAAATTAGGCTGATCGCGTGTCAACCTAGCCTAATCACAGCGGCCATACTGCCAACCGAATACACTGGGCTCTTGTAGTAATCCATTACCACTGGCCACCGCTTTTCTGCTCGGGTTGGAAGAGACTACTAACTGAGGTGTCATCAGCTGCTCCCTTCTCTACAAATAAGATTCCTACGTTGTGATATATCGGCGGGGGTTTGTGATTCTATTCAAATTTTTCTTTCAAACGTTGTTTCTAATGCTGCAGTTACCTGTGCCTCGTTAAGTTGAAGGCACAGGGAACCAGTGTAGCGCCTACAGTGAGCTGCTCGTCTAGGTACACTGGTGTCTGTGATGGTTGTGAGCTGCTCTAGATCAAAGAGGCTGATTAAAGACATAGCACCGTGTCACAAGGTAACCCCCTCAGGTCTGTGTGCAGTACAACTATGCCTTATGGGCGTTATGTCGCCTTCAAATGATGTAGATATTCTACTTGGTTACTCCTTTTAAGGGTGTAAATGTATATAGGGAAAGTAGCTTATAAATTCACAATGTGTGGATCATATATGCTCTACAGTCTTGCTTTACAAAAGGATAACCTCAATGATAATCAACTTAACGTATGTTGCACTTAGTCTGTGTCAATTCAAAAGTATAACCCCCACCCTCATGTCACTTATTTCCCGGTCATGGCGTCATTTGTCTTTGTTTCCTTAACCCGTGGTAGAGTTTAAAAGAGATAGAAGAAGCAACACAGTCAACATCCACGTCCATGTTATATTTATGACAGCGACATCATTGTTTAGTAAGATACAACTCCTTGCATGATGGCAGGCCTCTCATGATAAAACCGGCTGCAGTGGAAGCATTTTCTTGCTCTGCGATTTCAGTTGTGTATTTCCTTTCCAATAAAAGCTATAGAATTTCTTCTCATATTTGTAGGAAATGAATTTCTATGAATATAAAGTACCCATAGTAAATATTCTAGATCTCAGTAGAACTTTTCTATCGGCCTTTCTTTTCTCTCCATTCCTTTCACTAATTAAATTCTCGGTTGGTAAAATACAAATCCTTATAATGAGAAATGCATTTTTAATTTAAAGCGCAATATTTGATCCAGATGTAGTGTGTATGGCTGTTATCAGACAACCAAAGCTGTGCAGTAGTGTTCTATGTGTTGGTATAAAAGGCACCTATATAGCTCTAGCTATTCGCCTAGGAGGAGTACTGCACTTGTTGAAGTTATTGGAAACTTGAGGACCATACCCAACACTGTAAGTAAATTCCTACTTAGTCTACACCCACACGCTACTGGAGAACCAGGCAAGTAGGGGGCAATTGCCGCAACCGGAAACCACTGTAAATATATACGGTAGGCTGTATATGTGAGGCACGCCTGAGTTTGCTAGGGCGTTAGGTAGGATAAAAATGGGCTTATCATATCCCAATAATATTTAGCCATCTCATCATATATGAATATTTGAAATGAAACAAATCAAAGATGATGGGCGGTCATGGCTAAATAGTTCCAATATTTACAGAAAATAAATCACAGTGCAGTGGTGACCATGATAGGTCACTGCTATGCTGACACGCTTATAAACTTTAAATTGATACAACATATACTAATTATGGTAAATTCTTTCTCTTTTGATATAAACAATTTATTTTCAGTGGCATTAAAGGAGGTGGAGGTCCCGGAAAGATCCACCCCCATGTAGGTAAATAATGAGCACTGGCTAAGCACATTTTCTTTGTTAGATCCATCTAGAATATGTACATAATATATGCTAGTGGATATTCCACCCACCATTGGGTAACTAATCCATCTCTTTACCCACCCTAAATAGGACCGTCTATACCTAGCTAAGACAGGCTGCACCCATTAATTAACTCCCAGCGTCTCCCCCACTTGTCAACGTCAGGAAAGGTATTCTCAGAACATGGCAGCCATCTCACATCCAGGCTATACGTTGATGGTAGTGTTACGTCTAATAGTATAGGTAGAACAGGCATACCGAGGGCACCAGCGTTATTCGCTTATTTACCTGTGACAAACACCTTTTCCTTGGCTCCCTGTCACGCAATTGCACCATCCTGTTTTAATTAATCAATTTTGTCAGACCACTTGTCTGCCAGCACTAATGCACTGTAAATGAGGCAGCCAAACCCTGCTCTTCTCTTCTGTCCCCGACAGCTTCTCCGTGCTATTGCAGACCTGTTATCTCAGATGTATAGTTGGTGGGGACAGAATTCCATCAATGTTTCGGTTTGCTAAACTTTCTCCAGTCAATTTAGCGGAAGAGCGTCGAAAGGGATAAGTCAAACGATCTGGCAGGTGGCACCGTCCTTCAACTGATATTTCAGCTCAAATGGACAAAGGTCTAGTATGGAATATATCCTTGCCATTTACAGAGTTTATACTCAGGGGGACGTATTCAGAGAAGAACTTATATTTTCTGGCAGTTTCAAATCGCTTGTTCTCCCAAGACTCAAATAAAAAATATCCTGCCAGTTTACTGCTCACGCCAATCACACACACATACGCAAAACCTTTTCTTTTGGGGAAATGGTTCTACATACATCTTGAATAAAAGACTTTTTATGCTTTCAAACAAATTGCTTTCTATTCTGAGACTTATAGTCCCATGTCATGTTAAAAGGTTTTGTCGGTTGAACTACGTTTCGGGGTAGGCTATTTGATAGAGGAAACCCCAATGTTGGATGGCGCCGGGAAGATTATGGAAGGCAGTGCTGTGATCCGCGGACAAACAACCTCCAAGTTCCCGCATCAATACAGTCACGCCGACGTGGGCAGGAATAAATTTTGTCGGAAATACTGGAAATTGGAAAGTGGGATAGGTGAGGAACAGGAGAAGGCACTCCCGGAATTGTCAGATGCTGAGATGTGGCCGGGGCCTGGCTGTCACCCGCCATGGGGGCTGTACATCACCAGGGTAAAATAAGAGAGCTGCCTCCCAAGGTGCCCAAACCAGACATGGTACACAATCACTGCAAACATACAGGGCGCTCAAACAACGTTGATATAGTGTCATGCCATAGTACATAACGTAAAAACAACGTGCGAATGTTTGTATTGTTTCAACAATATCAAGGTTGAGACAACTTTGAAATTGTGTTTCAATGTTGACAGTTTAATTATTGTTGATACGCCTTTGAAAATAAATGCTGCAACAATATTGATTTTCAGTTGTACCATGAGAAACCAGAACTATCGAAACAACAGTTTAGTGTATGATAACCTTGTTTTAACTATGTTGTACAGTAAGAAAATTTCCCATTGCTTCTGCCAGTTTCAACCATGTAATATCAACGTTGTTTTTCAACGTCGCCGTCAACTTTTATAAAGACGTAGCCTCCAACCTAGGACTCTCTCTTGTCATGGAATAGGACTATACATTATCACTCCTCCAAGAGAAGATTCTGCTTGGAAAGCGCCCGGGGCGACTTTGAAGATGGATGTCGTCTGCTACCCGAGTTTTGCCGCCAAAATATGTAGACGGATTGAGTGGAAGGAACTGTCAGTGCAGCAGTTTCTCATGGCACTGTTAAGAGGTCTGGCTTGTGGTGTTAATCGACTTTCTTATAAGAAACATAATTCGTCACGGTGTAACTACTGCAGACACAATTTGTGTAGGTCATACATATTATTTGCCAAGTCAACACACACTGCGCATTAGATTAGTAGTTTCATGACAGTTGAAACATTGGGGAGTACTACTAAGTCTTGTACGGGCATTAAACAGGTTAATATCTGGGCAGCACCCATACATGCCTCTCCTTTACAGCATTGCACGTGCCTTTATAGCCATTAGTCTAGGGACTTTAAAGATGGTGTATCAACTAGTACACTTCCAAAACTTTTTCCTTAAAGGAATGCCATGGGTTCTAATATAATTTTAGCTGATAATCATTACTCAATATTTGCAAGATATTTGGCTATAAATATATGATTTGAGATAATTAACAATGAAGCCTATTCACCTCACTGACTCAGTCACTCCCCCAGGTGAGTACAGGGAAAACTAGCCTGGTAGAGAAAGCACTGAGCCATGCAGTACCACAACATAGGGAGTTTTAGTGTCGACCTACAGCAAAAGTGATCGCCATACTTGTGTTAATCTTATGGATTTAGACATTGCCAATTGTTTTACAATTTAGGGAGTGTGTATAGGATAGGATGTGCAATAGTAATATGGCATGATTAAAAAGTCACGAAATCATAGCTGATACACCATCTTTAAGCTTTAATGTAATGTGCTATAATCATCAGTGTTTCCTTTTTGATAACACTCGTCCTCTTCCATAGTGGAGGAACCTACCGTATCATGATATTGTCGGTTACAACAACGCCAAACGACACCAAGACTATATATCCCCTGAGTCCCCTCCATATCCCCGCCTTTCTGTCCCCTACCAGCACCGAGTTGATTGGCCATTTAGGGAAGGCATGATACCTCGAGGCTTCATGTTGATTTGCTGAATTATCACTGCATCAACCCCAGGGTCGTCATGATTCATTCTGCAGCACTGGTGGGCAAAGCTAGTGCTGTATTCATGCATCATAACGACAAGAGGGCGTACTGCATTAAAATACCGCTCTGGCATTAAAGGGTTAGAAGAGCCGAGGGAATCGGATTTGGTGCTTGTAATAGAGAAGTCTTGGTGCGAGCGGCGGCGGGCGCGCGTGACTGTCTTGTCCCTGTCGGCGCCGTGATACATGGCCACATAATAGCGCCTAATAGCGCCGGCAAATGTAATTACAGGCAGCATTTTTCAGCTGGGACCTCCTGGTAATTTCTGATTCTCCCCACTGCATTGTCACATCCTGGCAGTAGCCTACGCCACAAATGGGATTAGTCTCTACAAGAAAAAGCTACTAATTAGCTATCATAGTGCTGGGGTGTCCTACGCATGCGTGTCGGAGAGGATCACGTGCTTCCGTGGTGCCTCATCTGACCTCATCCCTCCCCACCGAAAAGCTGACACCTGAAGAGTGTATTAACAACCACATATAACTTTACTTCATCGCCCTTTATACACACATAGGCCTATATCATACAGGCGTATACATACATTTGTAGCATACATTAAACCACGATGGACGGCTATCACAGAGACTTTACTCCTTGGCTATATTTCGTACCGTTTAAAGCATATAGACAATGGTTATGAAAGGGTATTCGAATTAACCACTGCACACTGGTAGAGCGACTTGGGCTTCGCCATCGTCTGGCCCCAGCAGTCTGCTGTGGTTAATTCTACTAACCCTTTCATAACCACCGTCTATCTATTACATGTACCATACTTGTCCATTGAACTTGAAGTGCATGGGTCTCAAAAGAGTGCAGGTTTTTATTCTAGCATAATGGTAAGACACCATTGCATTATTTTAGCACACTGGTAAGACACTCCTGACACCAAAAATGCTTCGTAAGCTAAGGTGCACTTTAACAGGCAATTACCTTATCATAAAATCAACGGCTTACACACATTTTGTTCAAGCGGTCCTTCCAATAAGCGCCATAGCGTGGTTTCGGACTTGGGTAATACTGCAGATATCCCCATATGTGTGTGTTGAACTGAAAGAAGTTGAGAACCAAAACGTATGCAATATCTATAAAATGCACTATTATCACAATCGAAAACCACTTGCAGTGAGCTCCTCAACCCTGGTTCTCATCGTGAGCTGCTCTTAACAACTGCTCACATCTAGAGTCTGAGCACCCCTTCTGTCACAGACTCTCTCCCACATGTACACTCCAGTAAACACCCTACTGCTGCGTCTCTGCCTGATGCAGAGATCTCCTGTGGACGGAGGCATGGAAATGAGAGCCAAAGCGTCTTCCCTCTGAACGGCAGCACACTAACATCAATATACACTAAGAAGTCTATTGACGCTCTAACATGTGGGCCTCTAAAGAGTAAACGCTTTAGTTTCTATCTGTATTTACAAAGGCATGCCATTCAAGCCTGGGATGGCAGGTACCCAGCACTATGGTTCTCATCAGGTATTTATCTACACTCGCCCAGCGCAATCAAGATAACTCAACACATTGAGGGTCCTGCAACAAGTTTTTGATATAACCGGTGCTGTATAACTCGACCATCTATCTGTCTCATACCTTAAGGATACGGTTGGCCACTACTATTTTATATACTGGTAAACGACGTGATCTTAACCCAGACTCATGAGGCTTCAGTCTGGTGCAGAGACATGTACATCTAACAGCAACAAAGTAATGCTTGGAGAGCGCAGCAAGAGCCGCAATGGTGCCAACAGAAGATCAAAAACTGAAAAAGTCGTCTGCTGAGGAGGGAACGCGCCATACGAGCCATACGAGCAGCCCTGAGCACCTCTGACGGATCTTTACAATCTGGGTGGGGCTGAAAAGGGCCCTTGCCCTTCTGTGCTGCATGGTCTAAGGCCCTTTTTACACGGGTGCTAATGACTGGTGACTGACATTTAGATCTGGTCTGTCATTCAGTTCTCCTAAAGGTAGATACAATGGGACTCAAGTGAAACATGCACATTTATTTCTTATTATTAACATTGTATGGTCATTGAGGGGGTGTGCCTTTTATAGAACTGGAATGATTCATACAAATGCTGGTGTCATTAATCATATTTTAATCAATATGGGAATCTGTGGAAGCTTTTATTTGTTGCTATTAATTTTGAGGTGAGAATGCCACCACATTGTATCAGAACAGAGACATCGGATTAGCCTACATTCTGAATGTACAGCAACACATTGACTTGTTCTCATGGAAAGTGGGGGGGGGGGGGGGGGCGTGTCGGTGGGAAACTGACACAGAAGTCATTACACATGGCTAGTAACTCTTCATTGCTAAACTCCAGTGTTGTGATTTTCTAGGTGGGCAATTATTTGAGAATAGAACCAACTATAGCACACAGTCAGCACCTATGCATACACCTACAAAGTGGCCTCCTAAAACCGTTACAGTAGTGTGCAGCATTACTACAGCATCTCGCTGTCACAAAAGGCCGGTACACTGCATTAAAGTACAATGTACATCTTTAACATGTCGGACTTGGTCATAATGCTTGTAGGTTTGATTACTTCAAGGTAATCCCACCGACGCCAATTCCACTGGGACCCACCCCGCCCTCTTAGTCACCCACCACCCTAAGTCCTGTAACTGGGCTATAACCGGCTATCAGTCCCAGATACAACCCACCAACTTTAATACGGAACACACCGACGACATTTGTCGGCTGCCGATTCCTTCACATGCTCCTAGTAATGGCTTTGGCACTAGGATTACGGTCCCCTGCAGGTGGGCTCACGACGGTCGTGACATGCCAGAATTAGCAGTAACAACTTAAAAGGCGGCCTAGTGAGATTGCACAGGGCCAAGGCCATTGTTAATATGTAGCCGTCATTATGGCGAGAAATGGCAGACGGCATTTTTTCTTTTCTTTCCATGACATGGCGATCCTCGCTCCCTTCCTTCATCTCCCTTTACACTCTGTTTCCAAAGACCAGCGTTGTCCTGTTTTAGTATATCACTCTTACCTCTGCCTCAACCTGTAAAGGGAAAGTCTTGGTCGGATATCCATTACACAATGTGTAAGGAGAGTGAAGACCTCAGCTGTACATTTGACCCCAGCATAGAGACCGTGTGATCACTTATCTACTGTGGAATGCCTACCAGGTAGGGCCTATATTGTACTGTTTGCTTACGGGATATCACGGTACTACTTTCTGCGAGTACGACGTGGCGAGGAGGTAGGACAAGTAGTGTATGATCTACTTCCAATATCTTTATTTGAGGGAACATGAGGGCTTAAAACGCCTCATATCCACCCCTCAAATCAAAGGGTATCCATAAATGAGTTGTCTATATGATACAGCCGAGAAAGCTATCGGAAATATACATTTCTTGACATTTTTATTTGCCTGCATTAGGTAAACGTAGTGGCCGAGTTCGACCTGGTGCAGAGACAGAATGGGAGGGTGACAGGTACAAACACAGTGTTGGGGAGTGTTCCCTTTCACCACTGACACACCTATAAATGACTGCCACCGTATGGCCAGGCCGCTTGATGAAGTATTAATAATTTATATGGACATCACGACATAATACAAACAATTCACTGCAAAAACAAAGCAGGCCGGACGGGGAAAGGCACTTAATACAAAGTTTGATATTGCACGCTCAGCGAATAAATAAATCCAGCCCGCGAATGACATTTTCCATTTTCTTCAGGTGAGCCTTCATTCGAATCGGCTCACGATCCAAATTTGCCGATGAAGGAAAAAGTTAATTACACGACCAGGTTTTCGCAGGGGAATTAAACTGATTATACAAACTTTAGATTAATACAATTCAAAAGCCGGTAAGTTCTCCTATCTGATTGACGGCCAAATAGAAAAAGGAAATCCTGTCTGGTTACTCCTCGGTGAACTTGGTTGTGCTGCGACTCTCCTGCATTGGATCTGTTTACCTCTAAACTGGTTCGCGCTCGGTACATGTTGAAACTGTATTATAGATCTCGTATATAATTATAAGCTGTGGTTTAGCTTGGATTTATGGATTTACTAATGGAGTAGCTATCAGATGGACTAAATTGTGTTTTGTTGAGAAAATACTCTATGTACTGGAGAGACCACTTTCCGACTGTGGGCCAGCCGGGTGGGCTGCACGGTGACCTGAGTAAAACCACACTTCCCCCATCCTACTTACTACCTTCTGACCTGTAGGTATCAACAATAACCAACGTTTGTAAACACTGAAATTGGGGCCCCTGGTGACAAATGAAGTACATTTGTATACCGTTGGCTTCACATGTTGTAGATACATGTCATGGTTCATATTGTAACTAAGATGCACAGGGTACATAAATACCTTTCCTCATGTGTGAAGCGTCTAGTATGTTAACCCATTAAGGCCAGCATTGTGCACTTTGGACTTTATCGTCATGATGTATGGCTACACATCGGAAAGTAACTTGCCAGCACACCATCACAGAAGAATCGGCATGATAAACTAAAAGCCGTGCAAGCAAAAGTTACTCGCCGGTGCTGCGGTGGTGCATCAAGGCCACACATATATAGATATGAAGTATGCTGTCATTAAAGGGTTAATGTCAGAGGCTGACTGCTTGTGTGGGTGTGTGTGTAGGTGTGGTAAGATACAGATTGGAGAGGTTCCTACTCAGGACTGCACTCCAGGAGGGGTAGCAGGGGAGGCAGCCTATCAGGCACCCTGGAGGAGGCCACACCTGACGGCCCACCTGCCCCACACGGCATCCACCCATTACCTGTCCGCTACCCCGTCACCTGTCCATCACCTGCCAATCACCTACTCGCATGTGTACACCTACACCTCTTTAGTCTTGCCCTTATAAGGCCACACTTGCTGATTGTTCATACAAGAACACCCCCTTTCTGCCCCTCTCCCCAGTGTTGGTAGTTGGTTGGGAGAGCTACTCACACTGTGGTTTTTGTGGAACCCTCATGAGGAGTAGCTCACAAACAGAACTCACTCACCACTGTAATGTACCATGAGCAGCTCATTTGGTTACATCTAGACTATCATATTAATCCATGAATTATAGCACTTTGTTCTATCCAACAGAACAGACCCCCATAGCTTATCACTCTGGATGCTTTCTGTGTGGGTGTCGTATGGAATATCCCATTGAGTTTGAGTTTGGAATAGTTTTATTGCATTGTTTGTGTTTTCTTCAGTCTGCCCCGATATATACTTTTCGATCTAACTGCATGGCATGCAGGATAGGCGATGTATCTATTTGGTTCTGCTACTCAGTACCACTCGTTGCACGACTCATGTACTATGGGGATAACAAACAGGATTCTGCCATTTTATCGTGCTACATAATACTACATGTATTATAACATCATGCTCATAAGATACAATTCGGCATATGCACTACATAGTACCACGCTATGGTAGAGGTCTATCTATTATCTGACTGACTGTTAGGCTTATATAATATTATACAACTACAAGATGTTTTCACGATTCCCCTTCAGCATTGGGGAACGTCCCTTCCATGAGTAAATTCCGTATGAGTGCAGCTTATCCCAATGTAGTCTAATTAAGACTCAAGAGTACCTGGCACGCACAATGTCAGGGGAACTCTGAAGGGACGAACCATTTATTGATAGGTGGAGGGGGTGAGTTTGGTGAATTTTCTTACGCATCACATTTGTCCACCACCAGACCACAGCGATATTGAAATTAAATGAAATTGAAAGGAATGCCCCATCCATCCAAGATTCTCTCAGATACTTCTCCCGATACCCAGCCCCCCTTCTGACAATAAAGGAATCGTCCCTATAAGTAGCTAAGGCCAAGTGTCGCTGGTCTGTTTCCGTGACAACATCCACTTATATTTACCACATAAACAACATGGCGAACCTAGAGACTACATTTGCCTTCCGTGCTGTATATCACTTATACAGATCATATAACTGTTTGTTACATGTACTCACTAAACGGTACATGTTTTATGGCACTATTCCGCCATAATTAAAAGCTCATCTGGGGGGATAAATACAAAGTGGAATCACTCTAAGCTGACATACAGATGGGTTCTTAACGAGACACCATCTCATTCTGTGAGAGCATTACTTGTATTTCCAATTTCCTCCCCTGTCTACCTGCCCCTCTCTATAGTAACATGATGCATTATCGATAGACTTGTACCGAGAACCACAGCCATAGATAAAACCAAAAGCACTTACCCCGTCTGTTGTAATACTTCATGGAAGTTATGACGACTTTCTGTAATTATCTGGAAGGAATAAAATGAAATGACATTGTTACAATAGGAAGTGATGCCAGAATCAGGTAATAAATGAGTAAAAACACATAACCTTGAGACAAAGCATTGCTGCTGGGTGTTGGCTGTTAATGGGCTGCCACAGGGAAAGCTGGCAGAACGTCAATTGATCAATTCCCGTAATGGCCCCCGGGTACAAAGGGCTCCTGACCTTTACAAAGCCATTCCTTCTGTTGTAGTTATTCCTTAGCAGCTTCCCTAGAATGCTGACGGCTTCTTACTGGCATGTTAGATACTACATGTAGTACTAAACGGTGTAAATGCCAACGTAATGTTCTCAATAATTTACTACTACAGTGTCGTTTTGGATAGTTGTTCATGTGTAACTTCCATAGAAATAGGCAGTTACCATCAGCTGTGGGCACTGTTTCACAACTGGATGCTGAGTATGCAACGTATAACGCATTGAGTATCAGAGCAGAAGCAATGACGGAATCAGCTTGGTTGAGAATTAACACATTGAAGGCAATACTCTATGTGTTTGGTTGCATACTAAACAGTGGGCCAGTGACTGGTGACTACAGGCATAATAGTAGAAATGTCCCCCTCTCTATGAAAAATAATTGGTATCATTATATCATTGTACTTCTCCGCATTATGAGTGGATGATTGTATAGGAATGCTCAGAGTTCCTACCTAAGTATCTACCTATACTTACCACACAAAACTTGGAACATTGTTGAAACTGTGACGCATAGATAGAGCTCTCCACACCTACTTCTTTACCCATGTCCATGCCTCTCTCTCTTTGCCCCGACACCCTACTGATCACCTTAGGCGTGAACACACTAGACACAACATTGCCTTCCATAACTAAAACCTACTTACCTCATCACTACAGCAACAAACTAAGGCAATTCGGACGCCACACACTCTGTGTGCTGTATACAAGTGGACTACAAGCAGGTCCCAAAGGTCCCAAGGAAACAGTGGAGGGTAATTTGTTTGGGGAGTTGAGGAGACTACAATGGCGTGAAGAGACAGTTTGGGGGAGGGGGCCGCTGAAGCCACCTGAGAAGCCAGGCCAGAGGTAGGACCACAGGAGAAATCAGCACGGCCGGGCTGTCGTGAGTGCACGCAGCCGGAACGACAAGTTGGAGGGGTCGGACGCGCTGAAACTTTGAAATCAAAAAGGTGTGCATAGATCCCAACTCCTATACACCAGAAGTGATGGGAAAGCTCTATCAGGTTATCGATCTAGAAAAGGTTGTGCTCAGTCTAGGCCCATCCACTAATAGCCTGAAATGGTTTACAATGGCCATCGCTAGGCCTATATGCCGTACCCGCAAAATATTGAATATACCCACTAATCATTAGTGAACGTCCTCACATCGTTGGTGAACCTCACAGATGACCTCTAAAATTTACAGAAACACTTTCCTGTGCAATGAGGTGGCGCTAACTACACAATATACCATATATTCTGATTTCACTACCATATGCGGACCCCCCCCCCCCCCACCGGTGATTCCAGCTTGCTTACGTAGTTTGGCACTTGATAATTAGCCTGGTATAACTAATGAATGTCATCACGCATGCATTTCTTCTAATCCAGTATTTCCTTTTGGCACGATTGTGAATTGCACTAGGACACTAGTCCCATTGCATGCAATGGTTCCCCAGCAACACAGGTCCTACATACATTCCTAACATGGTATGCTGAGTGCTCCACTAACATTTACCTGGCTGGCTATTAGTCTCAGTCTTTTCTTAGCTGAGACAGTCGCAAATATAACCCACCCTGAGGCCACTGCTGGGGCCATGTAAAGAGACTTAATATGGGCGAGTAGCTCCTAGATTAGTCTTGTTACTGTGCGAGCTGCTCTGACACTGCTCCCCTGAGACACTCCCTCTGTCATCAGCTACTACTTTGATGGGGAGGGGCATGTGTAAATACACCATGCTACAAAGAGCAGCTCACTGTCAGCTCAGTGTCTAAGTAGGCCACACCCAGATTTAAATACCATTTAACGCTGTTATATCTTGCCCTTGTTAGCATATCCAATTCAATGGAGCTCTTGCAGCTTTTATACGCAGCATAAATTCACAATCTCAAGTTTTCCTTTCTGTTGCTTTTTAAAAAAAAGTATATTTATTGGATCTAATCGACCATAGGCCGAAACTAGCTCCGGCGCATTGCCCTTCTGCCGCCAGCACCCCTATCTATTACATTTTGTTTTAGCGGTCTTGTATTTGCTATGCTATGACTCCCATACTTTTACAATTAACAAATTTCCATATGTATGTATTATAAAAAAACTTATACAGTCACTTATAGGTATGTAATCAATCAATGGATGAGATGAGATGAGATGAGTTCTGATAATATGGTATTCAATGGATTAAACAGTATTTATAAAGCAATTAGGGTAGTCCTTATTAATGGCTGCCTTAAATTGCCAAAGGGTCTCTATCATAGGGCCAAATGAAAAAAAAGCTTTGTTTCAGGTAACATGGGAAGAAACTCTAGGGTCGGTAGGTCGGATTTTTTTTTTTTTTTTACTTTTTTTTTTTTTACTTCCCCTCTAAAATTGACCCAAAAAAGTGTAAAAATGGGGAGATTTTCCCCAAAAATTTTGTAAACCTAAAAGTGACCCCAAAAAAGTATAAAAATATAAAAATGTCTTCAAAATTGCATAAAAAAACGTAGGGTCGGCCCTGTTTAGATAGGGTCGGTCGGGTGACCTGAAACAAACCTTTTTTTTTTTTTGGCCTAGTATATACAGGTTTCAAACAATTCCATCTTGCCATGGCTCTATACACACAACTTCTAATGGCAATAGGTTTTAAGGATCTGAGTACACGTAAACGCTTTCCTTGATGGAATCTGGTATTAATAGCTCTAGTGTCTAAATATCTCTCACATTGAGCCAATGTTAGATCAATGTAAAAAAATTGAATGTGTGATTTACATCACAAATGACTCAGGGTGAGGGTGATTAAGGGATTGAACTGATTGATTGAGAGACTGAAGATGTAAATTAATTCAGGAGCAATGAATTATTTGTCAATTCTGAGAGCAGAAACATATTTCTGCTACAAAATTATTTTCAAATCACATTAATCTCTAATCACCTTTCAAGCGAGCAGGTGGGTGTGGGCAACAGGCGCCCTCCGGTTTCCATGCCGATTGCACAAGCCGAAAACCAAGTTACTTGGAGCGCAAACAGCAGCGATATCCAGGTTTCCATTTTCTCAAACCCAACTCCATAAGTTTTGGTTTTGCAAGAAAAGGGCTAGCTTGGGGTTGTCCAGAAATGAATAATGTCGATGGTCATTTACTGGCCCTCATTGACTTCTATGTTGTGGCAGATAACCACACCTTTTTAAAGAAAATGAAGTATTAAAATGGGTTTCACAAACTTTCAACCTTTAGTTTCAATCTTCTCAAAAGATTTGGTGGTGGGGGGGGGGGATACCTTAAGTCTGCTTTTATAAGTTCTAAGATGAAACATAAAGTCTTCCCAAAGTCACTCATATGACCCAGGGTTAGTAACGCTGAGTCAATTTAGACATTTGTGGGCTATTTCTGTGCCCATATCAGGACTTATGCTCCTCAGATGTATATAGGCCCGACCGCCTATCCCAGTGGGCACAGAACATTGAATCAACATTGATAAATGGTTTTCAATGTTAAGTCAATGTTGATTCTACATTGAACTGCATTTTGTGCCCACTGCCTACCTGTAGCAGTATGGAATGCACATCACTTAGTCTTACCTTCACTGTCCACACTGTAATTACCATTTGTATCGTTCCCGGATATCACAATGTGTCCAATGCAATACCATCTTCTTTTTTATAGACGTCAACTAACATTGTTGTATTTTTATATAAGATTGTTATGATAGTATGTTATGATAGGACCCTACATTGCAGCAAACCCTCATTCAGTTTGTCCTGGACATTAACATAATTATAATTATCAATATTGAATGTCGTTCCTTCTTTCGGTGACTCCCATAGACATTTATTGTGGGTCTCTATAATCATTGCAATACACTGACAAAGGAGAGCAATCGGTCTATACAGCGTTAACCGGAAGCCACAATGACTGCAGTTTCCGTATTCCGATACAGGTGACTATCAGAAGCCATGTCATGTGTCCCCTTCAGTTATGCGTCCTATGGATACTGTAGGGACCATTCAGGGATGAATGTAGCTAAGCTCTCTCAATGGGAGAGCAGGCAAGGCCATTTCAAAATGACAGGTGCATCCAGAAAGCAGTCGGAGTCACAGTACCACTCTGGTACTCTGGGCCATCTTTAACTATATAGTGGACAAAGGCTATGGTAACCATAGTTGCGGAAACGTAAAGCTTAGCACTTGTGTAATCTGAGCTGAGATGTGCTATACACGTCGTATGGCAATTGAAGCCACACTTACGAATGGCATTGCCTAGACCAGCAGCGTAGACCTTACAAGCGGTATCGTTGCATGGGTAGGTTGTCCACACCAATAGTTGAGCAGTCACCGGTGGTATTGGAAAAGAATCCAGTGTATACCCAGACAAATGAATTTAGCATTTACTAATGGTATTATATACCACAGCCCAGTGTATTCCCACACCAGTCATTTAACAGTTACCATTGACGTTGTATACCACAGAACCGAGTGCATATCCTTCCCAGTCATTTAGCAGTTACTCCTGGTAGAATGTACCACACGATCCCTGTATAGATCAAAAGACAACATCTTAAGCCGTAACCTATTCAGCCATAACCGCCATCCTGCAGGGTGCCACCTTAAGTGCTTCCCCAGCCTACAAAGACCCCTCTTATCACCTTCCCTATACCAGTGCCCTCCACACCCTGGCCTCTGACACCTCCTCACCCTTCCCACACACCCCATCCCAGGCAGCCATGTAATTTTCATCGCCCTAGTCAATCTGTCGGCGGGCTGGAGGAGTGATTGATCTGCTATTAAGTAGTGCAGACCCCCTCCGTTCGCCTTTCCTCCAGTGGGTAATCAGGCGTGGGGCATATGGTGGGCAGCAGCCAGCCATACCCATACACTGGGTTTCTAACCTGCTGGCGAAACCCCTTTCAAAGGTTGGGGGTCAGTGGACACCAATGTACTACACTACATGCATAAGACGCCTCGCATGACGGAAGATTGTAATAGCATTAGAATTATTTTCTTAAAGGAGGGATGGGCGGGAGGTGGAGGTAGCCATACTTTATGACCATTACACATCACATACCTTACTTACTAGAACTCTGATATCGTAATATCTAAACATGAATATGAGCAGAAGCATTTAAACAGTAGAAATCAATATACCATTGGTATCATACTGCCCCAATGTTGGTATGACAGTGTAATACTGTTTTGAGTTGGTGAAATCCTTGTCTAACTCGCCATCCCGTGAGGAGTAAAGTATACTGCCCACATCATCCCTCTCCACAGCCCAGGAGGGAGAGCCTGAACGGGTGAAGTCATCCAAGGACTTAACAATACAACGGGGTGGCGGTTTCATTAACCCAACCACAGACTGCCTAGTTCTAATTACTTTGACTAACCAGCCCACCCTTGGCTGGCTCTCTAGTGAGCGGTATCATATGGCGTGTGGTTGGATGTGTGGTTGGGTGTGATGCTTGTCCAACTGTTATTATATTGGTGCATGTTTCCCGATTGCCCATTTTCAGCCGTGTATATGAACCTGAAGGTGCCCATGTCCATATGCCAGGGATCGAAATAGATGAATAATAATGACAACACCTCGTTCAAATGCAATATAGCTCAAGTTTATATGGAATTGTACCCAGGCTCAGAATCAAGCGAGGCCTATCTCTTTTAGGCATTCGGAAAAATATAATAGACTTATAAATGTTAGGTTTGATTTCGGCATGGTGATTTTGATACTTCTCTCCTCTTTTTTGAATGGATTTCATGCGGAATCCAGGCTAGAGATAGCATGAGTTTGATCTGGAGAGAAGTTAGTTTGTGCATTATGGATGACTGCTGCTAAGTGGGGGTAGGTGTGCACACCATCAAGGTGAAATATTGAGTAAGGTGACAGTAAGGTGGTAAGTGATACACCCAGCAGCACACTGGTCAACACAGATGTTACCTGTCTCACCTTGGTATAGCAGATAAGGCTAGTGTCTACGGGTAGTAGCTCTTTTAGGGCGGTGTACTGATACCCTAACACGTCGGGGCCGTTGATTTGCGTCAATACAGCACCGGTAAAGGATTAGCTGGTGCTGAATTGCTGCCTCATGATTCTGGAGTGTACCAATGTCATCAAGCATAAATGCAACTCTGGCGAGTTACTCGCCATGGCTTCATCATGACAAAAGTGTCTAGTAGCAGGAGGACTAGGAGATGGAGATATGGGAAATATGGCGCTAATGACCAGACAGGGAAACGCATGGTGTGGCCATTCCTGCACTAATTTCGTGAACATAATATAGGTAAAATCCAGCTTATATAGCTGCTATATGGATGCACTTTTGATGAAGTAGTTTCCTCTCCCACCTACATACAATGCTGAATGCCACATCACTCTGTACCCTGCAATGGTTTTCTCTTTTTTTGGCAGCAGGTAGGCGGGAGTTTAAAAACATGACCACTGCCTAACAATAAACACCTGATGTGTATGATATGTTACATTTGTGTTCTATTTGATCCTACTTTCCAGACGATACTGAATTAATCTCAAGGGCAATCCTCCTGTAAATATAATCCTGGTGTTATCTCCTCTATTAGATCCCCTTTTATTAGATGTGTTGCTGGCTTAAAGCATAAAGTCTACTTTACGCGATGTGATTTATCATGTGAGAACCAAGTTCATACAACTAATATATCTTTGTAAGCCGTGATATTATGGGACTACATGTATCTGATCCCCTTACTTCCCCTCGTGAGGTAAAGGCACACTACATTAGTGCAGACATTAGATGGTGTAACATAAGTAGACTGTGGGTGGATAAACCATTTGATGCAATTCATTTTATTCATGGTATAAGCCACAGAAGATCACGCCTATGCATTTCAATTCTGGCCCATGCACAGATGGACTATAGACTTAAGTCCATCTATATAGTGAAGTAAAACAGAAGAGAAGAATTGGTCATGTGTATTCTGTCAGATGTTATATTGACCAGCACTAAGACATAGCCTAGAGGAGGCGGCCTGTCAGTGTAAGCAGTATAGACAAAAGGTGGTCGTTACCAGGCGGCATCAGCCACCAAGGGGGTTCAGACTGTGGCAAAGGAGCCAGCACAAGTCTTTGTAGTTCAGTCCAGTGTTGTAAATTTCTGATACCATCCCTCACTCCAGACTGACAATTCTGACAGGGCTTTTGAGCCGGTTTACAATCATGTCTGATATGGATGAAGACCTCCTTCTCATCCACTGCCCCCTCCCCACCCCACGTCCAGCTACAGTGCTCCCACCCCTTTTCCTCTACCAACCCTACAGATACCATATCTGTTTGATAACAGCGACATGTTATGAGAAACAAGTCACAGAGGGGATCAGTGTGCAGAGTGGATCTTTGAAACTGCCAATGTTGAGAGGGCATTGAATCTACCTGTCATCTGTCTCTGTTGCTCTCAAAGTAGAGAAAAATATCAAAAAGCTTTGTTCAAAAATCAAGACACAAGCCAAACATCGGACCCTTTTGTTGTGCATCCATAGGCTTTTCGCTACACCTGTAAGTTTAACGATAGCTGATTATTCTATCTTCATAGGGAGTGAATTCACACATAATTTACTCTCATTTCCAAATTTTTACTTAGAGTGCTGCTCAGAGCTCAGCGATGGGATTACCGTTTTAGACATCAAAGAACCTGACTGGGACTGCTGATGTCATACAACCATCCTATATGGTAGTGCACTAAGTGACAGAGTGCATGCACTTTGCAAACAACAAAGTGTTTTTATGATAGTATCTAAGCTATGTTAGACAAACACATTTATACAGATGGATGAACAAATAGGCACTGTCTATCTCGTTTCAGTACCAATGTTCTCCCCCTACTAATGCAGTAGCTTTTTGTCTTGGCATCATCTAGAATTCCTGTATCAGCGGTTCCCTCCTTGATCTATAGATGTCTTACATACCCTACTTATGAACCTTCTAACTTCGATACCGTGCAAGTACTATGCAGGCATAACAGTATATTGTAGATAAACGAGAGGGCTTCGTGCGGACATTTGGCGAGCATAGATACCCATCAATGAAACACAGCGATCAAAGCAAATGCGTTCATTCTAGAAATTCGAGGAAAGCCTGCAGTTTCGATTCACTATTTTATATAAATCTTTAACAAAAGCCTTTCTCCATCATGCCCACACGAAATTGCAATTTTGTAGCCTGTCCTAAAAGTTTGTCATCATAAAGTTGAAATGGACTTGGTCTCCGATTGCCTCAGGGATAGACATTGTATATTGCATGGGATCCTACGTGGAATGGAATTGGATTTATTGAGAATATTGCCTCTCACAAGTGCCTTTTGGTTTGCCCATGTGTCTTAATAAATCTCTGTATGCAGCCCGGGGCTTTCCTTGTTATGGCAAATAAAGGTTTGTTTCGGATAAACATACTGCTGCTAGAAAAACAAGCCTCTCTACATTATGGATGATATAAAATGTAAATTTAAGCATTATTATTAGCTGCCATGGGCAATTTTATCCATAAACATGTTCTTATGGAAAAACAGTTAAATCCGTAGCCTCAATTATCTGACCACGGTACTTGAAACACACTTTTTGTCTTTGGCCTAAAGCAGTCTGAGTACTACCAAGATGTAAGGGCTACATATAAATCTCTCACAGCAATTAAGGCTGTCTTTACCAGCAGGAGAATGATATAGAGGATACCTAACAGATCCCTACGAGGGACATGAGGATCGAGATATTACAAGTAATGTTCAATGCAAGCTATCTATGACAATGCTGTAACATCATTATGTGCTCACTGAAATGAGGAAAATATTGGAATAGAATATTCATATCAACTGAAATGGGTGAATAAGGTTGAGATGTGTATTAGGTCAAGTGCAATATCATCGAAAAGAAATCATGGGGAAATCCGTGCACACAAAGCTCTTATACATGAATCAGCCATATGTTGTGCTATGGAATCGGTGTAAAATGGAAACAATTAAATCCCAAGTGATATTTGAAGAAACCTGCACGGGGATCAAAACTAGTGGAATTCTATCCGATTGAAAACCATTCAGCCTATATGAGCCTTCTTGAGCGGACTGGGGACCTGCACTTAAACACACCTGTAGGAATGTGCAAAAACTGAGTAGGATGTGATGGTGAGAGCCAGGAGAAGGCCGACCCTGGAGGAGGCATGTGATGGGACCTGCTGTAGGTTACAGCCATGGTGACATTTCTCCTGTCACCTGCGGTATTTACTTCCTAGGAAGCGAGATTCCCGACACTCCAAATGAAAATACCAACCAAAGTTACAAACAAAAACACAAGGAGCCAGGCCATTGTAGTGTAAGCTATGCTGGCAATGAAGGCATGCACAAGAGTGAACAAACACTGGAGGAAATGTCTCATTCTGCTCCCACAGCTCTGACATAGTGAGACTAACAGGAACAATGACATGTGTAGACGGTTAGCCCCTACTCTAGGGAGTAATGACTATTACATTCAGTGAGCCAGCTTAGGTAGTCTATTCTGTTAGGACGCGCTGAGTAGGGAGTTTACACTCCTACCCTATCTTGACAGGAATTTCCACTTGATCCAGAGTACATTGCGTGCCACTCATTCCAATTAAAGTGAATGCCTTGGAATAAAGAGCGCTGCTTCTGGTTACAGTTTACCGAACTTAGGTTGCACCAACAAACTAATCAGGAAGTTCCATAAATTCTTATCAATGTCTACTATTGACAGTTCAGACATTGGTTGGACCCATCGCTATGTGACTTGGCCGATATGCAGTCTAGTTTAAGCAGTGGTCAGGGAGCCTTCTGCACTAATTGGTGGTAATTGTTGGCACCTGGCATTAAAAACACTTGTGTTGGAAAATGTCTGGTATGCAACGCATGTCCTGGGCGCCGGCCGCCTGATGACATTCCCTAGGTGTAAGGTCTGTTTTTCTTCAATGTCTGAATTGTCAGGGAAGGAAGTAGCACTGCAGTTGTAGAAAATGAATGTCATGTACTTATTTCATTCTAAACATAAAACCTGACAGTGTGAACGATGCTCCTGACACACTACCATATATTCATTAAATAGCTGTTATTGTAACACTTTGTACTGGCTAACTAACTAGATTTAAGTGCTACCGGGTAATGTTCGGGCAGATAATTGTGATAACATTGCTGAACCACGCAGATGATGGATCCTTAAGATTCATTTAAGACATTGCTTTGCAATATTGGGATGAACAGTATTTTGCCCACTGTTGAGCCTTTGGGAGCCCCTTTCTATGATAAAATAATGATCTCGCTTACACCAAAATACAATAATAGATGCCTGGCCACAAAACTCGGACAGATACAGATACAGTTTCCTCCAGTGAGTGGAGGACCCAGGAGGAGAGGTCGGTCCAGTGAGAAGACTGTAGACCCCGAGGTGGATCCGCAAATTACAGGACTCTATCCCATAGGTTTCCAAGCACATTTCACACTGACAACCCTACCAGACAATAGACTAATAATCTGGGTGGAGAATGAGTTCCGCTGACGCCCTCTGGTGAGAGGTGGGTAGGCTAGGTGATGGATGGCGGGGGGTCATGACACATGCCCAGACGGTGTCAGGGCCACCAGGCACAAACTGCTGCCGTAATTTAGTTTGGACACATACAGTTCATCCTAGTCTAGTTCCCTGTCATTTTGTCCCAAAGAGGAGACGTGTTCAGATAGTACAGGGGCTATTTTCAGTAGGGAACTAATCACACTCATGGTATTTGAATTTTGAAAGAAACCGCCAGAACTCCTATGCAGAATGTCTACAAAGTACTATGGACTGACGTCAAATCCATAGGAACCTCCGATATATATTATATCCACTTCCATGATTTATCCAAGCACCAGAGTTTGTCCTCTCTTATCTAGGTAATACTAGTCTAGGAGGTATTCCAGTACAATTAAACTTTGCCATATTTCCATCTACACAGAAAGTATGCTTAGAATTTCCATCAGCTTCCTACAGCCAGATAGTAAACAAGATGTTCTATAAAAAGCAACAGATTGAAGCCCATACGGGAGACACTAGGGTTTCGGGTTCTGCCCTCAGATGAAAAGTTGATGTCTATGCTATGTTGTATTTTGTATCATCCTACTTTTCAGATGGTAGTGAGATCAAAGGCAACTGTACTGCTGTCGCTTTGTAAATACATTGTATCATTCCGGTGGCTTCTCATCAATCTGCATCTTTTTATATCTATTTATTTACCAGCTTGAAACTTGAATATGCTTTATATGAGCCGCTATTGCATGAGAAACCCGCCTATCGGACTCATAAGCCATGAGCGTTGTATTTCTTATTGTGTCTTATAATCTTTGATCGCTTTAGCTCCTTGACTCTTTTGTAATGGTATATCATACTGTAATCTACAGTACCTGCCTTTGGCTATTGTATGCATTAAATAGAATACAATTATTTTGATTGACCATCTTATTTATTTGTGTATGTGCAAGGCATGGGTCAGGTTACCCATAACATACTTGTGGAATCAAGGCTTGAGGGTAGTTATATAAAGTAAAGGAATAACAGACGTGGAAGATTCGCATTTGCTTTGTCTGATATTATATTGGCCAGCACAAAGACAATCATAGACTAGAGTGTAAGTAGTATGGACTAAGGATAGTTGGTACCAGGCTGCGTCATCCACCAAGGGGGTTGGCAAAGGATACAGCAGCAATTCTTTGTAGTCTAACCCTGTGTTGTGCCTTTCTGATATCATCCTTCACTCCAACTGACTGCGTTGACAATGTCTTTGAGCCAGTTTACAATCTGCATGTCTGATATTGATGATATAATATGAAAGCTGCACCTCATTTTCAACCCCTCTGTTTTATGAACTTACATCTATAGTGGTCCCATCCCTTTTCTCCTGTATCTGCTCGACAGATACCATACCTGTTTGATGAAGCAGACCAAAGACCTGTGCCAACATGTTATGGGAAACAAGTCACATAAGGCATCAGTACACAGGGTGTATCTTTGAAAAGGTCACTGTCAAAAGGTCCTTCCTTCCGCCTGTCATCTGTCTGACCCTTTCAGAGCAGATTATGCAGAAGAAAGGAGAAAAATAGGTATTTTTCTGAATCAAAGGCCCACCAGAAAACCACTGGCGCTGCATCCATAGGCCTTTCACTGCACCTGTACACTTAAATGCAACTGTTGATGGTTTCTCCTGCGGGGTGAATTCCGACAGCATTTCTGAACTGTTGGCTAAAGGCAGCTGTAAGATTGCCATGGGAGACATCAAAGAATCTGATCGGGTAGTGCTTTTTTAATCTGTAGTGACAGCTGGAGTCATACAACCATCGATTATGGTATAGTATACAAAAAGGTATGTCTGATACATCACATTGTTTCTATGTCCTGGAACAATGTATCCACTGTGCTCTCTCATATTCATATTAATGTACAAATAGGACCACCATTAGTGCTTTTTTTCTTCAATCAATTTTTACGAGTACCAGTAGCAGTGTTTTTTACCACCGTAAGCTCCTGTGTTCAAAGGTTTACTGGGGGTGTATCTGTGTATTAAAATAAAAATCTTCAATAGCATCTTTTTCACAGCATAAACACTCTTTTATAACCCTAGCTCTATTACAAGCAATGCTTGAGCTTTCCCATTTGTCGACCTCCAAACATGGATCCCTTACAAGTCCGATGTAGGCCCAAACGATATTTTTTGGATCAACAAGAGCAATCCGATGGACATCCGTCGAGTGAAAGGCTAAGGAGATTAAAGATTGAAGCAAGTGACTTTCCTGCTATAAATTCAAGCGAGGCCTGCACTTTCTATCCATCATTTGAGGTATATCTTTAGCAGACGCCTTTTCAAAGCCGGTCATCATACAATGAACTCTCGAAGATTGGTGTAGGGATATAGATTCTTTATTGAATGAGATCCTACATCGAATGCCATTGAAACTATTGGGGAAATTGCAGCTCAGAAGAACCGTTTTGTTTGTCGCCTTTCAGCCGAGGCTGAAATCTCCTGGCAATTGCGGTTATATCCCAGTAAGATCACGATGTAGGGGATACTATGCAAACACTGGGTAGGATGTGACTAGTGAGAGCCAGGAGAAGACTGATCCTGTAGGAGGCATGTGACGGGGCCTCATGTAGGTTACAGCCATGCAGAATTCCCATGGTGACATTTTCTTCTGTCACTTGTGGGATTTACTTTCTCCGCACCCGTATAAACAAAAACACACGAAGTCAGACGATTGTAATGCAACCTTTCCTGGTTGTAGACAGCTGTGTATGTAAGCACAGATATGCAGAAGGAGCATTTCTAAAATTCCTTAAAACTCCTGAGATGACCAATATTAAACATTAAATTTGTTGGCTTCAAATCTATGTGACATAGACAATGCATAGGCTAGTTTAAATAGTGGTCGGGAAACCTCCAGTACTCATTGGTGGTAATTGTTAGCAACTGGCATTAAACACTTGCCACCAGGAATGTCTGGTATGCTGCACACAAATCCTGAGTGCCTGATGGCATCTTCTTAGGTGTGAAGCCTGGGTTTTTCAATGTTCATATTGTCAAGCATAAAGAAATCAATGTGACCCGATGAACTCATTTTAATCTGACTACTTTTAGACATTGGTTAATTGATTCCCTATGCTACGGAAACGAATTTCAATTACGAAAGGACTGAAATGATAATTCTCATTTCAATACTGTACACCTTTGCATACAACTGCAGCGGCATTATTTGATAAGCCATGGTTAGCCACATATCATCCCTTTACAAGAATTTCAATCTAGCCTTGAACGGCACAACGATTAGACTAAATTAGTAAGAAAGCTGACCCGGGACATGAGCAGTAATGAAGCCTTTCAGACATGATAGGAGAAGGAAGTGCCTTGGTGCTTTTTCTTACTGTAGATGATAAGAGGAGCACATATGAGCAGCTCTCGTGGTGCCTAGGTCAGCAGCAGCGACATTTGGAGAGGACAGAGACAGGACACGATGCCTGGTGATCAACTGCCAGATGGGCTGACACTTGGTGTTATTGTGGTGTCTTGATATGGGTGACATTCAGCTTGTACCCACACAAGTCGTGCCTGCCCTGCCCTCCTCCCCACCTACACACACGTCACCTGCCCACCCACCTAGAGCCAGAAACCTGAACCAGCTCCTTCAACACGTAGGTACGGGTAAGGTCCTGGTAATACCACAGGCCTTTTGCTTAAGGTACCAGTCTATATAAAAGTGCAATATTGCCGGAATGGCACACATATTTCGATTTTTGCTGTAGCAAAATCCCAAAATCCCTGCATTGAATTAGCCCAACATATCCACATAGAATTGATAAAAGCTGAAGGCCTGGAACTAAATAACATTATCCTGACAATACTCCTATAGGGAGCACCCCCCCCCCCCATGAAATGGCGTTGGTGTCATCTGGGCCTTATATAGCGGTAATAGATCCAGGTGGACAGAGTATGAATCACGATAGACCAAGAATCTGTCAGCTGAGATAGGGCATGTTACCACACTGCAGCGGCTAATGACTGCCTGGGTTCTCTAGTCATCATGTAGTCATATTACTGATATGGCTGTCTAAAGAATTTGGTATGTATTCAAGGTGTCTGTATGCAGAGGTTATCGTTTTTTTGAACTATGTAATTATGATTTTGATTGTAATGTGGCAAAGTATGATGAAGTTATGATATCACAATAGAACTAACTTTCTAGAGACTTCATGACTTAGATGCCACTTTTCTTTCCTATACTAGATACAGAAATCATAGTCACGCAAGTAAAGAGAAACACGCTCCTGCTATTTCAATCAAATTGTACCGACACACATGTTTAGTATCACAATACATCTAGTATAGTCCGTGGTACATAGCTAGTATTTGTGTA
Source organism: Harmothoe impar (assembly GCA_947462335.1). NCBI lineage: Eukaryota > Metazoa > Annelida > Polychaeta > Phyllodocida > Polynoidae > Harmothoe > Harmothoe impar. Next base: position 75,007,393 of record OX381705.1, read on the forward strand.
TAATCCTACATCTTTCTTGGATAAAATCTAACATCCCACGCTCACCATTGCGGCTCTGTCGCTCTGTAACTGCGCTGAAGTAAGTGTTTCTTGTGTACTCTCTAAATATGGAGCAACCGACGGTCTCCACCAAATGGCTTTTATTTCCGTTCCCGTCTGGATGTGCTTGGAATCCCAATTTAGCCCCCACCACTATAACACTCCTTCCATGAAGCCTTCCCCCTGCAGCAATCCCCAGCACCTAGTTGTGATCGTCTGCTACCGATCGATTCTATCAAAGTAGAAATAGAGAGAGGAAAATGTCGTCTACAAATTGCCGGTAAAAGTCAGGAGGTTGTTTTTATCATTTCCGTGACATTAGACGTCTTGAGAATCAAATACAAACCATAATAAATCGTGGACTACACGAATGATGTGGTTATGAGACCTGAGGAGAGCTTCTGATAGTTCTTTCTCCCGTTATTGCTCCTTGCTCACATAAATACTAAAAGGGTTAAGTTGAGGCGGTAGACAGATAGTTAGTGGCACCATGAAGGGTGTCTCGGGAGTCCATGGTTGGCCAACCTGAGAAATCCCTGCTATAAATGGACAAATGGCTACTCACCACAAAACAGGCCAGTCCAATACAAACTCATTGGCACCAACTCTCCTCATACTGTATCAGCAGGGGATCTTGATATACAGAGTACCGGTAGTTCTCGTATAAATTTGGTGGTGATGAAAATAACATAAATTATTGTAATATAACCACACAGTTTACCAGTGCGTTTCTATAAAACAAACCCCTAAATAAGATTTAATTTAAGAAAGGTGGGGAGACCAACTTTGAGCTGACCGGTCCTCTGTGGGGTTAAAGAACCAGCTTGGAATGCTTAACACCTTTTTAATAGATCCCCTTTAGTGACAGTGTAGACCATAGTGTACCATAGTGTGACAAAGCGTCAGAGGATGCCCCCAAAGAAGAGGGTCGTTTACTGGCAAACACACCGAAAACAGTGTACTTGGGCTGACTTGGACAGAAAATCTAGGAAAGCTCAGGACATTTTTTAACGCTTTGATGCAAACTTGCAACATGAATGAAACGGTGAATATTCTAACCTTTAAAATGAGCAATGTCTAATTTTAAACTTCCTTTACTGTGGCGAAAGTAAAGGAGTACATGTTGGGATACAGGGTTACCCGAGCTAAGCCTCTTTTTATTGACTTGAGTAAATAAGTATAGGAACAGCTCGGGGGAGGGTGTTTAACGGCCCGATGTAGGCTTAAAGGGATACCAGCTAAGTCACAGAAGGATTGGTTTATAATTGAACTTCCCTACTTGAGTGAAACCTATTTCCTCTTACCCTCAACAAGGGACACCTTACAATTCTGACAAGTAACATAATATGTCTTTACTTAAATGGAAAGACCTTACAGATTAATAGTGAGCGCATCTCTTTTTGATTGTTTTTCAATAATTCCAGCAATCGGTTTACAAAATGGCTTTGTTTTTCAATGGTTCAATTTAAATTGAGACTGGCAAGGAAACTGATATCAGCGCATATAAATGTCAACTTACTTATAAAAGGCTGTGTAGGCGTACTGGTTAAGATCATCAATCCTGAAAAGATGGGGGAAAAAAAAAAAATTATTAAAGAATGTGAAGAGGAGTTACTGTACATATCTATTGGAGTCTAATTAAAGTACCAGGAAGAGTAATAATATCCAGCATGGGAAGATTAATTTTATTCACTGGTCAATGAACACTAAACCTATTATAACGAAATTAATATTTTTCATCTGTCCTCAAATACATTTGTATCTACGTTTGGTGGTACTACCCTTTTTCCTCATGAATTATATGCTAGAAACTTACACAGCCAGTTTATCACATAATATATGGGTGCAGTTTTCAAACTGTATACGTTGCTAAATATGTTCTAGAGCGGTATCTTTTAACATGTTTTTTTATAACATACCGTACGGTATACATAAACAGTAAGTGGTGTACTAGAGCATATCAGGGTTTAAATGTGTTGATACTTGTGGTAATGGTTGTGGCTATACATACGATATAGCGTGTTACACCTTGGTACTCAAATGATATAGATTATAATTTATCTCATGCCAGGACTTCTTTAGGCCATGGGGAGCTAGGTCCCATCTGTAAATGGACACCGTATTTCCCCATGTCAGTATTGAAATGGTATTTTTCTCATCCCCTACTTATTTTCCACATTTACAAGGTGTAATAAATGCTGCACAATAAGTGTTGAGTTATTGGCTGTACCACGTATAGTGTTCTGCCCCACATAGAAACCGTAAAGGCCCTTCCATAGAGCCTGTCTTATCGGTGAGCTCTACCAGCGTCAATACATGATCAGCAAGGCTTTGACAAGGAACAATTTGGTACCGGAAGTGACGTCACTAGCAGCGTCCCTACAACCGGAAGCAGACGGTAATGATCAGTGTACGTAACCCTTTGTGGACTTGTAGCCGGCGGCGACATGGCCGTCTTACGAGGCTCGCCGGCCATAGGCAAGCATTGCAGCACAGCCAATGAGGCGGATTGTTAGATCTAGCCAATCAGGTGGGTCGTTAGTGTTCACCGATAAGAAGGCCCACTGAAAGCTTGATTATGCTAATCTGCCCACTTGTCGACGGATAAAGGAGCCAAGGTTGGGACCCTAAGGCCGTGCCCGTCCTTGGCGAACAGTCTCAAATGTATTTCATGTTTGACATTGCTTAACAATGAGAGCTCTGCATTGTAAGGGCACTGTAAGGGCGGTATAATACTTCAACGCTGTTTTTCATCACGACACATCAACTTAGCGCTGGTGAGTAACTCACTGATGCTGCAATGTTGTACCATGCTGACCCTCCAGTGTGTTTTTAATCCTGTATTGGGTCGCTGTGATGCATAAAATGTAAGCCCTATGCCTTCCTTGATGGGTCAAAAGCCATTGACAAGCACAGAGAAGGTACTACTGCAGCTTATCGGATTGCGATAAGGCCACAGCAGGATTCAACACTCCCAACAGATGGAATGGGAAATGATAACACGTTACTCCTTTACGTGGAGACCTTCAACTACAGAACACCAGCCCCACATAAAGACATCACACACTGGAGCAGCAACATTCATCTAGCTGCAAACAACAAGTGCCTTGAACCCCCCCCCCCTCCCACCAACCCCTACCCACCCATCCACCTTACTAAAGAAGCAGGCATGCAACATTGTGATGACCGAGCTGCTCACTCTTTCACTGAGCTGCTCACAACAGATCCCAGCCCAGGTCGATGCTTATCGCAGACACACTGAATCACAGAGCCCCAGTGCTGATACCCCGCTGATAAGATTGCCTGATGGGTTTAGCACTGGGGTAGTGGCTGAGTGGTTGGGTGGCTGAGTGGAGCCTGTCTGGTATGGAGAGCCCCTGCATGTCTGGGAGAAGACCTTTTTGTGTGAGGGAATGGCGGGGTGTTTTTTGTGCCTGGATAAGCAGCTCCCTTTGGCAGAGTGTGAGCTGCTGCTCATTTGAGCTGCTCGTTTTCTCCAGGTGGAAACCATGGGCTGAGCAGCTCCAATCTGATCCTGTGCAGGGTGGTGGAGCAGGTCGGCTCGTTTTCCGGCTGGTTAGACAGGCCTCTTTGATACCATTGATGGTGCTGGGATGAGATTTCCAGCCTCATGAACAATGTATCGACTGCTGCTGTACTGGCCTCACCTGGGCGCCACTAGGGGGCGGCAGGGCGCCTCCTGAGGCAGCATAGCGGGGCCAGGGGGGATCCTCCAGGGTGTAAGCCACTCAAGGATACGGTTAACTTTACTCTTCCAAACTCCTCTTGACGTCATTTCTGATGGAACTCAGATGGCACCGCTATAGCAACCAGGAAAAGAAATATATAAACGCTGGGGTTACTGTTCTTCTAGCTATTTAATGAAAGTTGTGGAAGAACATAAACACGGCATCTGTGTAAAATGTTCTTGTTTCTTGTACAACTTAATTGGCTTACTCAGTATTATTCACATTTGTACAGCGTTTATATCAGAATATGTGAAAAATATATATGAGCAGTTCTGCTATCTATCACTTTCCTCTATATATTTGTCCAGTGACGTTTTGAATCATTAATTGAATATAGCAGATCTCTCTGGATTTTCTTGACAATTATTCATCATTAAATGATTTTCAGGAAATGAATATTTATAAATATGTGGGCACAGTATTTACGGGACATATCTCATTGCATGGCACCAATGCAATTAATTCTGAACTAGTTTAAAACAAACTCTCCGTTAAAAGACAAACAAGACTACTATGAGAAATGGGGGTATTTCTGACCAACTTAAAATCAATCTTCCTCTTTCTGTCAGGAGACCATCCTTATTAACCAATGATTCCAGAAGATAAAAGAGCTCTGCGGTAAAATATATTGCCTACTTGGCTGATTATGTTCGACCCGGCCGTAAATCCACCGTCTCCATCCCAGAAAATACAATTTAAAAGCAGGATGCCGGCTTCCATCGGATTATGCCTTTCAATTAACTTTCATCATGGATGCAAAAACTGACATATCCCCCTGGTCCCATCTGAGGCGGGGTGACACCCTAAAAACACCACCAACCTAATTGACTCCCATCCTCACAGTTTCTTCACTCAAGACATTGCTTTGCAGTAAATATATTTCCATCGCCACTGGCGGTATGAGTGATGCCTTATCAATGTTGACAGGCAGCCAGTTCGTTTTAAGCCTAGCATTTTAGCTGAGATTGCCCATAGGAGCTGTAGAGATTTGTATGGAGGAATTTATGTACATGTAGTAGGTTCTCACGAAAAGACACGTTACTGGAGATGTAAGGTCATCGAGAAAAGTTGCAAGCCCTGGGTTGCAAGCGTAACTGAACCTTTGCGGACCTCTCTTGGACTGTCGTGTTGTCTTAGTGAGACTTTTATAGATATCACCATATACTTTTGACACGCATGCACCCCTACGTGGCCACTTATACGGGGGTTACTTAGCTTACAGGCATATCTTTGTATATAAAGTGCCACATGTATGTGGATATACCCCAGTCCTGCATGCAATCAGCATCGTTGCTTGCATGGCTGAGAAGTGAAAGCAGATTCCTGTCATTTCCTACAGTTGTCCAGAACTTTCTCTACATTCTCTGTGCGTCTCTACACCACCACTCCCCCTTTACTTGGCACCCAGAACACACATTTGTCACAACCCCAGTCCCTCTTCAACACACCACTCCGTCATGACCGTCACGACGCCCGCCTCCTCACTACGTCACCTACGTCAATGGGAGAGGTCACGTGACGGCGCGCGGGCCAATCAGAGGCCAATACAGACAGGTCATTAGCATCCGTTAGAGGGCGCGGCGAGTGACACACTGATTTCCCAGCAGGCGCCGCGCGGACTGACCTTGACGTGGGCGGCGTTCACATGACGTGACGTCTAGCACCCTAAATCTACGTCATCCCAGTTAACACTATTGGGTTATCATATTTAGGTATTGGGGACTGGGGCCATAGCAGGTAAGGGTCCCAGCTGCCTTATGGTTGCCCCTAGTAAGCACGGCCCAATGTCCGCCCAAATCGGTGAGAAAGGTGCCCCCAAAGGGCGACTATTGACACTATACATCTCCTTTGGTTGCTAATGCCATAAACGCCGGAACTCACCGTCTCCCCTTATGAATTTATGTATTGAGGGGTCCCCTACCGGGGCTTTTATGTAATAGTCAGCAGAGTAGGAGTCACGAAGAGGCAGTAGTACAAATAATTCCAATGACACATTTGCTCGACATGAGTATTCCCATTCTCTATATTTCAGAAGAGTAGTGGGAAGAGGGAGTTTACTGTTTAAACAACGGTGGAGGGGTAAGACAAAGGAACTCACACCTTGGTTATTTCTCCATAAGACTCACATAACCTTACAGCCGTGGTTTAACACATATAGACACTGGTTATAAGAGGGTAAATAATAAGGGCCCTTTAGGTCTCAGCGAAGGAAATGCTTCTACGATATACTTTAATATAGCGGAAAACCCGATAACTGCAACCAGGACATTTACAATTTCTGAAAATCACCCTTGACCTAAAAGATACATTCTTTCTTCAAAACATTTCCAACCAAAATTAGCTACTGACCATGGAAAATCGGAACACTGGTCTGTAGCGTAAAACCACCTGAATTTCGCCCGAATTTGCACTGAATAAATTGCATTTTCAGTGATTCCCAATCTAGCCTTTGAAAAATATGGAAACTCAATGAGAATCCCTTTCCTATTATTTGATTGAAATTGGCAGACATTCAGCAGCATGTGTGTAGGTTTTCATAATATTGGCATCATTTCCAAATTATTTATGGACCATTCAGTGCTCCTGCAGTATTCACTTCTGACCAGAATCGTATATGACTCTCAGTTTTCTGCGGGATTACCCTCTATGAGACCTATAAGGGCGCCAGCCAGTTTACAGTGGTTATTATAACTCATAACCATAGGCTATCTTTTACATAAATGTATACATATATAATTCACAATAAATAGAGGGTGTATATTATGTGAATGTTTTTTTCGCCGCGTGCACAAGACTAGACCTAGCTGGTTTAGATGAAAAACGTATTTGCACTTGTTTGTGAAAAAACGGAACAGCATGGCTTAAAATATAATCGCTTGCAAAAACTCTCGTATAAGCCGCATATTATATAGATATTTTTGGTATCAAATTTATTATAACTGGTTCTTACAAGCCGCGTCTCCTCCGTGAGAACTTACATTATTGAGTTTCAGTATTCATTCTGTCATGCTACCACCAATGCTCTATATAACAGTGAGCCTACAGAGTGGAGAGATTTTACTCTTGGCATCTTGGTTGATACTCATAGGGGGGGGAGGGGGGTATTAACCGGGATCACGACGACAAAGAGCACTACGATTAAAGCACCATGTGTTCCTTATAGGGCTAACCCAGGTTAATGCTGTGCATGTGTTACAGACCACACCGAGCTAAGAGTGGCACAGGTCGGGTGGCTGTCTGTGAGGACAGCTGCACCAACATCACATGAGCAGCTCGTGTCTGAGCATGTCCCCACATACACTGAAAATAATGGACATTAGTCAAAGCTAACTTATGCTAGTGTAAGTGACTAACCTATCTCAGTTAGTAAAACAAACTATTAAAGAATTCACTAATTTGTGACTAACTTTTAACTAACCAGCTTATTTCTTTTCTTTTCTTTTTTGCTAATTTTAGATAAAAAAGACATTATTACAAATGGACAAATATTTATGTATTTGGTATCAAATTGAAGCTTATATTGCCAGTAGTGCAGTGGGATAGAAATAACTTACATTTTAACCACTGTTAAAGATCAATAACTTCTTAACTACTAAAATGTGAATCTTGGTAATGAAAAACGTATATCATCCTATACATTTTAGCCCGCGAGTAAAAAAAAAGCAACCCTCGTCATATTTTTCAGACCTTGGTGGTGAGAAACCACCTTTTTTAGTGGCCTTAGGAGCAATAATTCGCCAGCGAGGACATCTATATTTTGCTACCAGAACCTTTCCATATTCGTAGAAATAGGTGGGCCTGGACTACACTATTGCTTGAGCAACTCGTGAGGGAGAGAGAGAAGCTCATGAGCAGCAGCTTAAAGGAAGGTGGGAGAGAGTTTTCTGAGAAGACGTTCACATTACCTGCAGTCCGATAAACACGCCTGCCGCTTAGGTTTTAAGATATTAACCAGGACGAGTTGAATTACCATCTCCCTCCTCTCCCAGCTGCACAATGTACAGTAGCGAGTACATGTTAGCAGCTCTGTCATGTCGTCATCACAATACCCATGTATATGTTTTCTCATACAAGGTTGGGGCCAATTTGCGTGGTTGAATTACAGCTCCAGTTCCACTTCTCCCAGCTGAGCATTGGTCTGTAGCTATATCCCTATCCTAACAGGCCGTAATACTCACTTTATACAGTATGGTACGGTGATAAAAGCTGCATATTCCCTACCCAAGCTGCCACCTAGCTCGAAAACAGATACCATTTAGATGGGGGTTATTTCCAGAATAATGTCACCCATGTCTAGGCGGTTACAGGCTGTAATCATAGGGGCATTATGCGTTATGGAAGGACTAAGCTTAGAGAGCAACTCGAAGGTTCAGAACTGTGGGCAGGCGTTGATAGGGCTGAGAGAGGCAGGTTGGTATCACCTATCCCTATCACCTGTCTTTGGGAGATAAGATAGGGGAGCATGCAAATCAGAAACAATCTCATCCCTGCAACACTATCTGGGCATTGCACTGAGAGACAACAGCGGGTTTCTAAACTAAAGGAGTGGGTGTGTGGACTTGTTGTCCGAAAGAAGTTCTGAGAATCCAGAATCAATTTCAGAAAAAGAGAGAATAAGAACATTTGATACGCCCACCAGAGCTTTCCATTACCGAGGACGCCTTTAGATAACAAAAGGTGGTGTGCATTCTTACACCAATGTTGCTGCCGTGTGGACTGCTACTACCATCGGCTGCTACAAAGACAATGCTAATCTCGGTTTCAATTATCACCTGCAAACTGGCTTCACTAAATTAGTACCAATGTTTAACTCAATCTCAAGACGAGTCCCATTTTTAGTTTTACAAACGGTCAATACAATTGACATCATAATACTGTTTGAAACACGTGGAATATTCTATGAGAGATCGAGGCACGCGCTTTTTGGAAACATGTTTGTTTAAGCTTTCGCAAATATCAAATACGTGTCTAAATGGATTAGAAAATAGGTCTTGCAGCAAATGAAATCAATTTATGAGACCTATCGATATTCATGTTTACACCTGAACAAGGTGATAATATTATTGAGGTTATCTTACTCTATTCTACCAGAGACTGTGTCCTGTCGTACTGCACTCTTCCAGGCAATGCAAAGCCTCCACTCAAGCTGCAACTAAAAGGACTGCTTCCTAAGAAAAAAACACTGTAAGGCTGACGGCTTAATGCAGTGACTTGAACTGCACGCAGAGAAAGTCTCTGCTGCTCCAGTTACCAAAGAGCTATAGAAACATGCCTGTGTTACACGATACAATACCACATGGAGTAGTGCCTCTACTAAAAACCCTCAACGGAAGGCCTTGTAGCCATGTTTGTTCCTTTGAGCTTAGAGAAAGGTATAGACTGTTCTTGTGTACATACATAAGAAACCCTTCCTCCAAGAAAATAGCTACTGTGGACCATTGCTCCGAGTGTAAATATTATGATACTGACCTTTACCAAATATCAATAGTTCAATAGTTTTGGGTTACCAGTAGGCATTGTAACAAACAAACAAATGACCTGAATTGAGATATGGGCCGAGATATGATGTCGATTATGCGTTCAACCTACAGAGCAAGAAAGGGAGGCCTAAACCACATACCACATACCGGCAGTACATAATGAAAACCCAGGCCTGGATCAAGGTGTTCACTGCTGACCATTTTGGGTGTTCATACCCAGTTGACCACCTGGGGTTATCATTGTGATGACCCAAGGTGGTCATTGTGATGACATAGTGTCTCCACTAGGGGGTCCTACTATACAACAGTGTAATATACAGCATCCAGGTGATCTTTTAAGTAATACCTATACTAATCTGGATCATAGGTGTCTATAAAATGGGGGATATAAAGACTATTTGGAACATTAGATGATGCAAGTTATTCAAAAGAAAAACATGCCAGAAACATCTGTAAACATAGACACTTCATCCGTCCCAGAAACTATTATCTATAAGTGGGAAGAGTGGCTGATATACAGCTATACACATGTATGCCTTGTTGGGCCATTGATCAGGGCTATATTGTCTCAGATGTGGATTGACGGTTGGAGGATGGAGAAATATGAAAATAGTTGAAAAGTATTCCTCATTATGCAGAAAAATATACTACCCCGCAAAAAAATGTCTGGGTCAGAAAGGTGTTAACAGGTAACCACCCAGGGCACTCACCTATGACCATGCTGTAGTTAGCACCGGGTACTTCCGTATGACACCATCGCCATGACCACCCAGGTGTGGTCAGTAGTGAGCACTTTTGACCCCCATTGGGTTTTCGGTGTAGCATGGGTATACCGATAGTACATGTATACTGGTATCATGGATACAATACTGATAGCGTAGTACTAGACTGTATTCAATCTCATTAGCTCACAGTGTGCTTAACATAATTCTAAATAAAATTCTAGTCTAGCCTGAGTATTTCCTGATTAAGCTATATTGATGGCAGCATGCATACCTGCTGCAGCTTGTAAGGTTTTAGGAGTAACTCATGAGCACCACCGAGCAACTCACATGGCTTTGTTTGCACACTCTTGGCAGAAAGTCTTATTTGCTTCGACCTTACAACACTGATATCACCGGCGCGAATGTCTTTTACATTTGCTGTCAACTCCAGACCTGCCCCCCTCCCAACTAAAAGTAGCATAAAACCATGTTCTCATCAATTTTAATACAGAATATGAGAGGTATTATTGGCTAGCAAAATGGCACTGGCACAATCTAGAACATACAAGATATCAACAATATTCTGGCAGATAATGGCAATTTCCTGGACTAATCTACAAAGAGCCCCACAGCGTACAAGCTACCTCCCTACCAACTCATTTACACGTCTGTCTGGATGAAGGATTACGTTAGGGAGCACACGGCAGACTTCAGGGTTAATTAACCGACCCAGCAATCGTCTGGCTGAGCTAGCAGAGGGAAGGGCGGAGCGGGTAGGATAGGGTGGTGGATAGGTCTCTATGGAACCATGGAGATGGTTATTGGTGGGGATGAGGTTTGACATTGCATTGCTATACCTAATTTCCGGAGATTCCGACATGCTCGAGTATCCTGATGCTGTTGAGTTATTATATATGAATTAAAGTGACATCACTCATCTATTGCCGACCTATTATATTTAGCCATTATAAATTATGATACATACACCCTTCTGCAGGGACTTATTGCCATGATTGTGCGGGAAATCCCTCAGACGCCCGCATGTGTAATACACGCATTGCCCCATTAAGGGGGACCAGTGGTTGCATCGGTTTATACATATCCAGTAGGTTTTATGTTTTATGATGTGTACATCTTGTGTATTTCATTATCTTGACAATTGTTTGGGGGGGGGGGGGGTAGGGGGAAGGGTTAACATACTCAGCCCCTTTCCTCTGTAATTTGGATGTCAATTGTCAATGCCTCCTTGCTAGTATTATGCTATCTAAACCATACTGTCCTGAGTGTAACCTTTATCAGCTGATTGTGAATCAATTATTCTGGATACTGCATGTGGCAATGTAGAGGAGAAGAGAACAGGGCAGAAGGTACTCCGGTGTTTTATCATGAATAGGAAGGGGAGAGGGGGAGAGGCAACCTTTCAGCAGTGACTGCTGTTATCAGCCAGGTATTGTCATAAAGTACCTGAGGTGACGGGGCGATGGCCAGACACCTGTCTGCTTCCCCTCACCCACTTATACACCTGGTGTGTTATCAGTAGTTCAACCACCCATCTCTCACCTGACATCCTCCTGCAGCATCTGCCATCTGGTGTACCCCCACCTATATCCCTTACTATCTGTTCTAGCAAGGCTGACCTGGATAGTGTACAATCTATTCACAACTCAAAGGGTATAAGTTTTAATGTTAGTTAGCACGTGAAATATGTATTATTGCTATGTATATTATATGTAACTATTATCAAGAAATCATAATTCGAGCCATAAAGCAAAATGGCAATTGGTTTATAAATGTCGGTGACAATTTTAGGGAGACATTTCCACTGTCTATTCTAGAAAGGGTAATTTCCCGACCTTATTTTTAAAACCAGACCCATGCAGGAGTGTATACTATATAGACACCGCTTGTCCTATCTGTCAGTCCACGTTAAGCCCTACGCTGGAGGTATGACAGGAGAGGCAGAGATGATATGGTATCTGTGTATTCTACATGGCAGCAGCACACGCTATGATGATATCACTCCTGGTTATGTCCGCCAGTAGATTCCACCACGCTATAAACAAGACAGCTACAACCCAGACCATGAGCATTATGCCTGCATAATGTATGTTATGACCTTATATTACATCATTGCCTTATAGCAGGGTGGGTGATAAGCTGCATATAGTTATCAATAATGGGTATTTCAGGGTACATGAAACACTTTGGGCGGGTCTCGGGCATATGTCAAATGCACATTAGTCAAATGTCTAATTGGTTATGTAGGAGCAATACAGCCAGAGAGTATATGAGGTCTTCTGGTTAGATTGGCATACATAGCCAGTATTGTATGATGGGTTCACATCTGCCCCGTGCTAGACCCCGAGGCCTATAATTTGACCTGCAGGAAAATCAAATTGAACAGAGGTGTGCTCGTAATGGAGGTTGTAATGATAAATGTGCTATAGGAATGGGTTAATGACCAGCTTATAGACCAATACAATCAGCACCGTTTTACGGCCAATAAACACCAATGTATTGTCACTAAGCAGGACGGCTGATATGGTATCTGATATGGGTATCCAAATTATTCTATAGAAAATATTGAATGTAAATAAATTTAGATTGTCCAAATTAATTGTAACAATTTCATATCTTTAACTGACTAAATACTTCAGTAATACACCATCTGTATATTGAAGCTTCAGAGATCATTTGATGCATATGTATGATATTATATAGAAGCATCTAACACCACTCAAATTTCAGCAATGGCTTTCAGACATAGGTCTATTCTCATTGTGGGTGATAGTATAGTATGGTATGAAGCCCTTTATTGTGCTACAATGATCCTACCCTCATCCCTTCCCAATTTTCCTCTACCAGTTATGTTTGCATGCAACTTCTAAATCAAATCCCAAGCACCATTCATCTCAACCTTTTGTTAGGCTTTCACCCAGCTAGATCAATAGTACAATAGTAGGATGTTAATGGTAAGGCCCGATCTGTAAATGACTGTACATGTATTTACCATCGACCTCCCTAATCTGAGTAATACAGAAACAGGGAAAACAATATTCGGATTTATTTCAGGAATTAATGGGGTCACTATGAAAATATGCGGTATCTATGACAGCTCAGCACGTTCTTAGAGCACAGCAAGCTCCTCGATCAACAATAATTTCTCGACCCCCTCTTGAGCTTTATAAACGAACAGGCGTTTTAGCAAAAAGAAAGTGACATTATTTTACCCCTCCCTTCTCTACATGGATCAGAATTGTCTACCTCCACCAGGAAAAAAAATCCACCAAACCCTGTTGTCAAAAGGTGAGCAACCTTTTGAGTTGGCAGTATATCTGTCTGTCGCAATTCAACTTCTGCAGACATGTCACATAATATGGTATTAATCAGGCGAAGTATCATGTTTTGAATGAACTTGAACTTGATACAGACGGCCAACTCAAAACATACTACTTGGGCGGAAGCAGGATGACAAATTGAATGTCCCATTTATCAGCCAGCGTCCAATTGTGATCTTTGGCTATCATGTTCAATTTCTCTCAATACCAGACGTCATGTCTTTTTTATTTCAAGACTTCAACGATACAGAACTTACCTGTACCTTCACATTAATTACTGCAGCTGTCCGCTACCTCATAACAACAAGTCAGCTAAAATGGCTCAGTTGCCATTTTATGATAGGGCCTAGCCCTTTTGTACTGGATATTGATCTGACCAGCTGATGACAGAGAAGATGAATTATGTATAACTAAAGTTTATTTCATTGTGAATATGGCAGCTCCATTACTTTAACCATAGAACGTCAGAATTGATATTCTAATCATTATTTCATTATGCAATTGGTCATCGAATCACAATTCTCTAATACTGATATAGCGCTTTACCATTCTATGTATAATATAGCAGTGCATATTGTTGAATATAGGGAAAGCGTGTAATAAGTTTTGACTGATCCCATACTTCATCGCTAATATGACACATGAACACTACTTCCATATATGTGTATAGGGTGAAGCATCACTGGACTGCTGCCTCCCATTGACTGCCCAACACCATAGGTGGGTCTTACAGGTCCGCCTCTTTTAAGTAGCAGTTACAAGATCTCGCCTACATGTCATGGCTAACAGTTTAATTGTGATTGTGGCCAGCCTTTACACACATTCAACATCCTGGCTCAATTTTAAAAAGATTGAATTTTGAGTTCCAACCATCGGATATACTCAGCTGAAATTACCTTGGCCTATGTCCTGCTTAAACTAAGAGAAACCAACATGCATAGAATAAGTGAGGAGTAAGAATGTGAAATGGTTGGTTTCTGGTTCCAACACCAAAGTCGTGCCCAGTCTGTATGGTCACAACATGATGTCACAATGGCTCTGATGGCATGCCGTGTAAAGCATTATTGGCGATATGGCAGTGTTCCATTCAGAAGAAAACTTTATCTAGATTTCAGGGAGCTCATTGTAATTTCATTAGTATAAAGAATCGTTATCAAAACCAGTTTTAATCACGGCGCCCTGGGTCTTCTTCTAGAGTAGCCTGTGACCAAATTTCTCCATCCAGAAGGTCACCAGCCACTTTTACACCTTAGCGCCGCCGTGACTTTTACGTATATCAAGAGATTCTCGTCTCAACTACCAACATAGCCTGTGGAAAATGTCTATAGAGAGAGCATACGCTTCACAACATACTGACCCTTTTCCTGATCTTTTGATTGAATCTAGGTGGATTGGTAGTTATAAAAGTTTTTACCTTTAGGTATGTAGAAGTAAACTCACCTATAAAGACAGAAACACATGGCATCAGTACGGGTTATATTTACAATGCATATAAAGAATATACAAATACATCATGATGCAGATTAACTCTGAATTCTGTGTGAACGAGTTAGCATTTAGAGTAAGACCAGTATGGCAGCATCTGACAGGGTAACTTAAGGTTTTGGGAACCACAACCATGTGTGGATCACGGTAGAGGGTGTCTGCCCCCTACCTAGCACCTGGAAATGTGGCCTTACACCTGGATATAGTACTCTCTTTGGCGGAACTGTATGGGCTGAACTACCATGAACTGGCCTCCTGTTCCAGTAGCATTAGTGGGGTTATCTGTGAATTATAAGGTTTAAAGCGAGATGTTGAAATCGCACATAGGGATTTGCTTTGCCCCATCATTCATGTTACCTCTCTTTGCAAGTTGACCTGGATTAGTTTTACCCATCTCAGCACTGTATCCCTCGCATCCACATGAATCTATATCAATGGTCAATGTTAGGGCGGGACTGCATCAACCTCTAAGCACACTTTGATGATGCATGGGATATAGGGAATCAGTATCTATGGGCTGATGTGAACATTGGTCCATGGATTCTCATACTGTCTGTCCTGAATGACTAATATTTGGACCTGAGCGAACACACTCAGATACCAGTTTATTTGATATTTGAAGTTTATTTTTCATTGAACAGTGCATCAGACTATGGAGACCCTGCCTAACAAGCAACCAAATGTGGATAGAATAGAGAACTAGATGATGCATTGAGTTATGATAAATAACAGCTTTAAATAGGATTTATGGTTGATGGTAAACGATCCTATATTTGTACGTTTACATGCATATTCAATTCTCATAACGCCACAATGTCACATAGCGCCACTTTATAATCACAGGCTACTTTAACAATATAACAGCTCAGGTTTTCCTTTAACCTAAGGTTTGTCAGCACTAATAATAATCAGATATTTTATGCCAGTGAGTGACTATTTATGCCAGTGAGTGACTATTTTGATTTCTTAAGAAACACAATCCCTTTGCCTAACATAACAGTGTTGTCACGCACACAAACAGAATTGCATGCAAGCACATCATATTCTTACAGAAGGAGAAAGTTTTCCTTACAACCCACCCACCAAAAAAGGCCTTCTCAGTAACTCAGCTATCGATACTTGCCTCCCAAGTGCCGTGACCAGAGCCAATTAACACAGCCCCTTGGGCTCTTTCATGTAACCCCTAATCAAGGTGTTGAGGTGTGAGCGCCGTGGTCAGAGCCCCTGGTATCACAGCTAGCACACGCTTCTATGTTGATCTTGTAATCTTTTGTAGCCTCTCAGAAGTCAGCCTTGTCAGGGCAGTAAAGGATAGCTTCTACATTGAGTTGCTCAGATTGTGGGAACGGGCCAGGGGGTAGATCAGCTCTGTCTTTCTGTGGTGATAGGATCAAAATCCCTCAATTTAAGGCAGTGAGACAGAAACAGGAGTGTCCTATACTTAATTAAGAAGCAACTCGGCTGAACTACGATTCTGTGCCATCATTCTAAAGCCCTCCTCCCAACCAGAAGGTTAGAACAACTTAATTTCACTCTTCTAGAGTGAATGCCCTTGCTTTCTTCTCATATTTGATACTGCTACAGAGACAACAAAGAAAAGATATTTCCTAGCTGGTGCCTGTGTATATGCAGCAGCTGTACCTTAAATATAGGGGTTGCGCTGGAATCATTTTGATCAAGAGCTTCTCATTTTATACAGGATTGACTGAAATGTTGCTCACGACTACTTGTGATCTGCATCATTCCAGACCACGCAAAATTGTCTTCTTTACTTCTTTGTTCTGCTCACAATTCGCCTCATGTTTTCCCACTATTCTCCGTTCTGACGATCAATCTACTTTTTCTGAAAGCGTTGTTTTAAGCAGCAGGAATCTGCTCTGAGATGAGTTTCAGAGGCAGTGAGCTGCTCGTGTCTGCTCAGATGACGGTGTGGATGATGAGCAGGTCATTATGACAGGAAGCACGGTTGGCAGTGGATGGGGGTAGGGTCTCAGTCAACAGGTGATCCTTCTCATTAGGCATGGACAGGTTTCATGTACCAGCTGAAAATGCTTTGCTATTTATTTCCTAGAAAAGGATCCTTGTAAGAGAAAGACTGGAAGGAAAGATATGGGGAGGAGGCTCTTAGGCCGTAGGACGTTGGGTATTGGGCGTGAAAAGCTGTCTGCCTGAGAGTACCAATAAGTCATGCAGTCTTTCAAGCCTCATTTTAAAGTTCCTACAAACTGACAGGGGCAGCTGTAAACCCTTACAGCCCCACCTCCCTTTGCATGGGCGTGCATTCACAGTGCAATTAAGTATTCCACTACACAGGCATTCATTGCTGCTTTCTGTCACGGATTTGACCAGGATGTTGAATGTGTGTAAAGGCTGGCCACAAAAATGACCGTATCTATGACAGTGCCTTCATTGGTGCCTGGTTTTACCATTCTGTGGGAAAAGATATGATTGACATCAGAGGAAGAAAGGGACTAGGTGCGTAACTAAATATGAGAGTGAGTGAGTGAGTGAGTGAGTGAGTGAGTGAGTGAGTGAGTGAGTGAGTGAGTGAGTGAGTGAGTAAGGGGTGTGGAATTGAATGGGGTAATTGAATATGGATCTGTGGGAGGCATTGAAGGATAGGGGGAGGGTAGGATACAGGGGAAAAGTAACGAACGGAGAGAGCCAGGAATGCAGAGGGGATGCAGACAGAGGGTACAGCTGTGACAGGGGATGGCATCACAGGTGAGAAGAGGACTACAACTACTGTATGTTGTGGAAGTAGGGGCTGGAGGACATATATCGACCAACCTGCAGGCTGTACTTGTAGTGCCATCTGTCACTGTCGCCCTGCATCAGCCAAGTCTTAGGGATCCCGAATAACCTGCACTCTGCACGACTCTATGTCCTACACACCTTTAGGGACCCATTTGTCTGACTTGGCCCCTGTCCAGACGGCACACCATAGTGGTGATGTTAGTAAATCTGTGCCCTAGAGGACCTTACCAACACCTCTGAGCAGGGTGCCACTGTCCGCCAGAGAAAGGCACCACGGCTTGAAGAAGCAGTGGACAGCCATTTGTTGATTTTCTCAAGTCTACTGTGATTATATTTGAAAGAAAATAGTCTGGGTATATAGGGAGGTAAACTTATGGACTGCAGTAAGTCTAAGCCAAGTAGTATCCCACATTTTATCTACTATCATTATAAATTAGCCTTACATTTTGATGTCCAAGTACATGTACATGCAGATAATTACATACTACAAATTACAATGGTAGACGAAATATCCAATAGTGTGCTCTTTATTATAATCAAAAGGAGTCGAATGAAATAATCTTCTCTGTGCATAGAGCTATTGGCAAGCTATCCATCTCAGCAGGAGAACAAAACTTACGTGTCTCGTGGCATCAATCAGACACAAAGCAATCGTTTCCCCATAGACACTAAACATGATACAGCTTCGCCATGTAAAGTTTGAAAAGGGCTCATCCCAACTGGTCCCTTCATGCTCCAATGGCTATGCGCCTTTATGCAACACAATTGTCTCCAGGTCGGGGTGCTTACGTAATTGACTGTTTTTGGATGAGCTGCTGAATAAGATAAATAGCATGGCACAGAACGATGAATCGGCAGATAAGTTCTGCACTGCACATGTGCTTGTGTGATAACTGTGTAACCACTGCCTGTGGGACCACTTCCCTTTACCTATACTTACAAAAGAAAACGTGTTACCACTGCATATATCACACAGATGCCTCCCCCTTACTCCACTCCCAAAGCTTTGTACATCCTCATTGCTATCATAGTGAGAGTGGCTGTGATTTACCAACCATTCCCCTTTTCCCCACTGACGGTATAGTGTTGGCCTTTTTCTGTTTCTTTCACTAGAGGGCTCCGAGCTGTCTTTCTCACTCTCCATTTTGCAAGCTCACTCCCTGGAATTAGATTTCTAGTTCTGTAAATAGACCAAAGGCTCAGGCCACAGCTGCTCCCCCTAACCCATCCTAACCAGGGTACAGCAGTGAGTGCTTGCCTTTTTCTCTATGCATTTTATAAGACTTAGAGAAAATAGAACAGACAAGTGGCTTTTTGATTAAAGAGCAATAATATGGCATACTGCTATCATCCTGATCCCTCTTGGAGAACACCTAGTGTGTGTTGGTTTTTTTGCTCTACATTGCTCCACAAAAGCCTTAAACTCTATACCAAAGCATGGGGCACTGCTCATGATGGTCTTTTAAGCTACAACCCAACTATAGTTCAATTTTAAAAACTTAATAACCTCTGGTAAAGACAATGGAAATAGCATAAAGATTAATTATGTGACTACAGAACCGAATTTGATTTCTGGTGCCAGAAAGGAAATAAACATAAGTTGGCAACCATCTTTGAACAACAGAGTGGCGAAATTGGGAAGAGACAGCTACCTGGTGCACAAAGTAAGCATTTTATTCGGAGATGGAGTCGTAATTCTTGAAAAGGCGGGTATGCAAACATCATCCTAAACCCAAGGTTAATGTACTCCAACTAATTTCCTGGAGTAAGTGGTAGCTCCCATTGGAGGACAATGATTGCAAGTTCATGGCATATCACATGTGCTAGGGTAAACGCTCAAATTTGGCAGACAAATGAGAAGGTGTTCTGGTTATCATAGTATTCAACTATTGCATTCAAACCTCTTATCTACTGTCACATTCATCTTATATCAACTACAACCCATATTATTGACTCAGGGTATTAGCCCGGAGGAATATACAATGTCTCATCTCCATTTTAAGACGGTTTTGGGACATAGGAGAAAGCTCTCCAATTAGTGTGTATTGGAAATAGAAAATAGATAGGTAAGATAGGTAAGATCGGGGGACAAAGGTTTCTTTAAAAAAATGTTGAAATGTATTTTTTTCTATGTGAGATTCACCTGTGATCTTTGACAATGTATTTCTACCTTTTCTACACATGCTTAACTACTGTTAAATGACTACCCTCTTAATGAACTCTGGATAGACTTCAAGGTTATAAACCAAAGTGCTGGAGAGTGAAATGATGTTTGGACCTTGGATCTTGTGTCATTTCTCTCTTTTTGCATCTAAATTTACCCTCTAGCTTTCTTAAGTTACCATCTATAACACTTAAATTATCATCTGATTGTAAATTTCTGATTCAGATAAACCAAAGTCACTCTGTTGTTCAGCGGAGTTGGCGTGTACAATATCGCTGTCATCAGAGACGGCGGATGCAACACGTGCAGAGTGAAACTGTACCACCCATATCTTCGCCAACTAGCTTTTTTTTACAGCAACAGAAGGCGGTACATGCCCGCAGCCGCATCTGTTGCCCACACCCACCTGCACACCCACACCCACCTGCTCACCTACACCCACCTGCTGGCCTGAAATGGAATAACATACATGTATGACACATGCCTTGAGGGTACCTTTTAACAGGGAATTCATTTCTGATGCCAGAATTGACCAATAAATTAGTATAAGGGGGTACTATATCTAAATGACCCAGGTTTGTCGAAAATGGTGTTAAACATCAATTACTCACTCACACACCTAGCTTACCCTGAGTCATCTGTGAGGCCACTCACAGCCTTAATCTTCTTAAGATATCTGGGCTAAAAATACAATCAAACTACCTCCCAGTAAATGGTAAGATGATACCTCTACCAGCTCCCTGAAGCCCCCCCCCCTCGTTTGATAATGTTCAACCACCAAGATTCTAGTAGTACTACTCACCTATTGCCGACACCACAATTCTCAAGACCATTAACATGGTAGTCCCAAACTAATTGGATCAAACTAATTACTGTGGAAGTAATAAGATCAGCAGGCAAATAACTTGGGCCCACCAATACAAAGCACCATCAACCCGACTCTCATTAAGAACCATTAAAACCAGGGGAGGTGTTGGTGCACCAGATATGTGGGGGACGGTGATGACATTTGCATTGAGGAGAATACCTTTTGCCACTTCCGCTGCGCTTGGAGGCTTGGATTTCCAGTCAAGTACAGACTCCTTCTAGAAGTTCAACCAAGGATCCACAAGTTTCCTACAACTCTTTTTTCTTTCTCTCGACAATCCCACAAGGCGGGGTTGCCTCTGTGCAGGTAACCATGATTCCAAAGCCATAAGGGTACAATATACAATGGTATTTAGAACGAAATTGCTGAATGATGAAGCACTAGACTAAGCGAGACTTAGTGAAAATCCTTGGGAGACAACCCGGTAAGAACAGCAGTTCCATGTGTGAAAACTAGGGGAATAGGGATGATGTAAATGGCATGTCTCGATGGGGATCGGTAATCAAAAGGACAAAACTCTCTACCAATCAATGAGGCAGGGTATACCTACCTGTAGACACACCTGTCAGGGTGGTATACAGGTATGTTGGTGGACCCTTTTCGCGCCACACCTGGAGTTTCTGACCTTATATAAAGTTGGTCTCTGAACCTAATTGATTACCAGTTAAGATCGACTCCAAACCTAATTGATAACCAGTTAACATTAACAGATGAAAAAGACCTGTAGGCCCAATACTATTTCAGGAACTCCCTCAGACTAATTCCTACCACTCTTTTCGACCCATCAGTTAATGAGACGCCAACTGGTATTCTTCACGGCCTGACATCTAAGTTCAACGTATTAGGGGTCAAATGATAATGAGATATCTTAGAAAGAAATAAAGTGGAAGGGGAGAGCTTTTCAGTAAACAGTTGGTATCAGTCAGGCATTGCCATAAACTACTCGAGGTGACACCTGTCTGCTTCCCCTCAACCACTTATACACCTGGTGTGTTATCAGCAGTTCAACCCTCCGTCTCTCGCCTGACATCTTCCTCCAGTACTTGTCATATGTCATGCAACATGTATTATACCCCCACCTGTCTGGGTGTGTATATTTTAGTAGGGGCCTGTTCTTTAATTTAGTATCGCCAATGGATAGAGCAGTCAGTTAACCCCAGAGGAAATCCCTGGCATTAATTAACATGCCATCTACAACATAGGCTATTAGCATCACACATACACAATGTATGTTATGGATAAATGTTATATCACTTGTGTAAGACCGAATGTTGTCTGGCATATGTCAAAGGTCTAATTGGAAATTCAAATGAGATTCCCTTATAGGTCCTGGAAGCGTATGAGCTGTCAGGGCAAAAGGATATTAAGGGGAGGGGCTCCCAGTAACAGACGGCTGGATGGTTGTGGTAGGAGATTAGTCAGACCACTTGTAACAGCACCTTTAGTAATGTGTCCATCTATTACTACACATCAGCCCTGGGTGACGCCATCTTGCCAGCATTATACAGCCCTATTGTTTGTATTATTATGTTGGACTGCTAACTCCCATTGCGACCCCGGTCCCAGGGAGGATGCCTTCCATTCGTGGGATCATAACCTAAGATATATAATTACTAGTCAATATGACTGTTATACCCTGGGCAATAGTACAGTAGGCCTGCATCATAAATTTACACCAGCTATTGTACCGACCGCTAGTGGTAGGGACAATGACTTGTAATGATGGATATGTTATAGGCACGGGATAATAATTATAGCTGAGGGAGTAATACATCTCCAATACCTTACAGCTTATAAACATGATGACCAATGCTAGGGTGCTGCCACCAAGAGGACAAACAACGCCTAGAGCACATGCTTCAGTGGATGACAGCTTAGAAACCCTTCAGAGAAGATCCTCAACCCAAATTTCTCCAAAAACAGCTAGCTATTAAACACGAAAGACAAGGGTTGTCGCTCAGTAATTTAGTATCAAACGTCTAGGCCTATTCTCTTTGCCTCTATTATTGTATGTAATATATAAGAAATCCGCTCTCATCACGTACCAAAACATTATGTGTATAACACTGAACAGGTTCTAGGACAATTAATTATCAGGCATATTGCTACTCAGGGTTCTTATTTCATTATGGCAGAAAATCACCCACCTTCCTAATCTCGCACTACATGCATTATCTATGTCAAGTCCCAAATACCATGGGCCTGAACCTGTTGTTAGGCGTCCATTTCCCTATATCAATGGTAAGCTAGCTAACTATCGGCTGAACCCTTAATCTGTTAAGGATTTCAAATTTTGTTTGCTTATATATAGAGAGCTTAGCCAACTATTATCAACTGTTATTAGCTTTCTTTATAGAAAGGTGTGTCTCAAGCAAGATAGGATAAGATACCGTGCTTATAATCGCTTATATCAGGAAGTGATTTGCGTCCACAATAGCATGGACTATGCATTTAGTGACCTATCCAATTCAAAAAGTCCCCAAAACATGTCCTTCGTGAATTATCATTTTGAATTTCTCACAATTCAAGACATGATCTATCAGTTTCCTCTCCTTCAATTGAAAATGAACGAGACACACACTACAGTCAGGTTATGGGACAATGTACACACCTTTCATACAATAGCTTTTGTAATGCCCGAATATCTTATCCATGAATTGGTGTTTTCGTTTTTGAAAAAAATATTTATAGAAAAGAGGTGCTTTTGAAAGATTCTAACGAGGATGGTGTTGTGTTTGCTTATAGGGTGTGGGGACCAGGTTGCAACCCCACCATGTGGGATTAGTGCCAGTCCAAGAACAGCACTAAATGGACGCTTTCCATTTTTGTGGGAGTTGACCAAGCAGTACACTACTACGCCCCCCCCCCCCCACGCGACCAACTCCCCCCCCCCCCCCAAACCTTGGGTGGGCCTCATTAGCCCGCCTTTTTTGACTGACGGTTTGAAGTTCCCGCCTACACGTCACTGCTAACAGTTTAATTGCGGTTGCGGCCAGCCTTTTCACTCATCTTCAAACACCAAATTGGTCTATGAAAAAGGGAATGCACTAGAAAAAAAGAACACCACATTTTCCTCCTTCATAATCTGTGATAAGGAGTATTTAACCGAAATTAGCCAAGTCTACCAGCTTAACCATACCAGGAGAAGCAGACATTCATAGAATAAGTGGGGACATGCCTACGATGCAATTTGAGTACAAAAGAAATTATGTTGGCTAACCTGGCGTGAACAACAAAATAGAGTGTGAGGGAAACATCCGTTAACAGAAAGGTTGCAAACCTTTGAGGAAACAGTATAAGACTCATAATGTGCTTGCAATCCCCCGGGTAACTAGAAATTCACTTTATGTATCCATCATTTAACTATTCATGAGAAATGGTAGTTATGAGAACCTGTACCTTCGAATGTGTAGAACAGACACTCACCTACAGAAAAATGGACATTAGTAAAGAGTATTTAAAAATGTACAACTATATCGTGATACATATCAAACTTGAATTGTGTGTCAAAGGGTTAAATTCAGGGGGCTTTGGTGTGGCAACATCTAATAGTGAAGCTTAATGTTGTGGGAACGTCTAACATGTGTGAACCACCCTGTAGAAGTGTGTCTGCCCTCCTTCAGCCCAGCTGGACGTGTGGACTTACACCTGGAGGTATCCTGCGCTCAAGGGAACTTGTCTATCTCAGCTCTATGCTGGATTCTGCTGGTCCACCGGTGGGACACCAGACAGGGGACCTGCTAACTGCTGATATTCACCTCATTTGTATATGAGATCATCACCAAGAATCTCAGGGTTCCAGGGTATAATGCCCATCTTCTCTCAACACTGTATCGCATGCATCTACTTTAAACTGTCAATAGGGCGGGGCAGGACCTCACCCACTCCCTAAACACAATTTGGTGATACAACATGGAATTTGGGAAATTTGGTACCCATACAGCCAAAAATAATTATCTCATTTCAAGAAAATAAGATTATTGAACTCGTCTTGCGGACAAATCAGATAATTATTTCTGGCTGTGTTAAGCTGGCGGTCATGTTTACATTAGTCAATGTATTCCCACAATAACTGTAATGAATTGCCATCGTATTTGACGTGAGCTAATATATCCCAATATCTTGCCTTTGCAATAACTCAGCCGTCAATGAATAGCATCCCAGTGCCATGACCATAGCCTTCAGTCCCTAGAGCTCTTTCAATTGGCCCTTAATCAGGGTGGTGAGGTGTGAGACTTACTGGTGCTGCAGCTACCACACATTGGTGAGTTGATCTTGTAGTCATTTTGTAGCCTCTTGCAAGTCCGCCTGGTCATAGAGGTAGTAAAAGGAGGGCTTCTACATCAAGCTGGGGCGGGAGAGGTATAGCTGTCTGATGTGACCAGAAACGCTCACCAAATGGTTAGGGTAACTTAACTCCACTCATTTATAACCCTCATATATAAGATCAAGAGCCGGATAGATCATTGAAATGTAGGGTATTAATCTGTTCTGGTAATATTAATGGAGATCTGTGACCAACTTATCACTACTACCGGTATTTCAAGCGAGCGAATTGCCAAAAGAAAGAGGTTCTAAAAATGATGTGTATAAATAAACTAGTCATCATTCACATGGATATATAATGGTTGAATAGAAATCAGCTAGATCAAGAGACACCCACCCTATAATGGGTTTACTGTACTGCTCAGGATTGAACTGAACTGCTTGTGATCTATGTGATTCCAGACACCAAGTGTTTTGTTCACAACTTTCTTCTCATCGTAATCTTCCTAATGTTTTCTCACCATTGCCCATTTTGTCAATCAATCCTCTTTTTATGAAAGTGGTGGAATCTGCCCAGAGATGAGTTTCCGAGGCAGTGAGCTGCTCGTGTCTGCTCAGATGACAGTGTGGATGATGAGCAGGTCATGATGATAGGAAGCACGGGTCGGTGAAGGGGCCTCTCAGTCAACAGGTGAATCCCTCTCACTGGGCATGAAGTAGCTCATATACAGTTGAAGCTGTTTTAAGGTAGTATTAAGCTGGATGAATTCACATAGGCAAACCTCACATGGAATAAAAGGGGGCAGCTGTAAACCCTTCCAGCGCACATAAAGAATTGCAGCCCTCTTTGCACCATGAGGTGGGCGTTCATTCAGAGTGCAGTTAAGTATTCCCACTACACAGGCATCCATCACTGCTTTCTGTCACTGATTTCCCACCTTCTTTCTACAAAAAGGTCCTCATCTCTCACGCTGTTTCTTCTTTGGTGGCCAGTTTTACTGTTCTGTGGGTCCTTGCTGACTTCACAAGTTCCACACTAAATTATCTATCCGAAGAAAAAGCAGTGAGGGAGGGATACTTAAGGATGGAATGGCAGGCAAAGACATCTAGAAGAACAAGAAGAGAAACAGATGCACAGTCATAGAAAGAGACCGAGAGGGAGACATTGGGAAGGGGCAGACCAAAAGCACAGGGGCCAGCCCGAGCTCTTGTGTGTTGTGGAGGTAGGAGACCGAGGGCATCCATCCTCCTAGCCACAGTCTGTGTTTGTAGCACCATCTGTTACCGTCACCCTGTATCAGCCAAGTCTCAGGGTTCCCAAATGACCCAACCTCTACACACCCACCATGTCCCACACACGTTTAGGAACCCATTTGTCCGACTTGGCCCCAGCCCAAGAAAGGCACTATTGTGGCGATGTTAGTAGATTTGTGCCCTGGGGAACCCTACCATCACCCTCTAGGAGGGTGGCACACCTAGCCAGGAAGAGGCGTCAGGGCATGGAGGAGCAGCTGACAGCTATCTGTAGACTTGCTCAAGTCAATTACCATGCTACATGGCAGTGCACTGAAAACCTCAGGGTCGTCATTTTGACAATACCTAAATTGACGACTTTGGGTAGTCAAGGTGACGACCTTTGGTCATCATTTTGACGACCTAAGGTAGTCACATCTGATTCATTCAAAAAAAGTTGTCATAATGACGACCTTAGGTAGTCACATTAATTGGGTAGTCAGAATGTCAAGTTAGGTATTGTCAACTTGAAGACCTAAAGTCATCAGTATTGACAACTCTCAAGTCCTAGGTTGTTCCAATGACTACCCCATGCTATTGTACACAGAATGTGCAGTGGCACAGAACTGCCACCCTGTGTTAACATCTGTGTTAACACTGGGTGGCAGTGCATAACTATTTCAATCACAAGCTATAAACCAGTGACAGGGAGCAGAGTGGTCTCTATACCTTTGGGGCCATCATTCCCATCCATTGGCAACTTATCTATAATAAGTAATGCTACTTAGTTCAATCAAGAGTACACCAAATATGTAAAAGTGATGCCTCTCATTAAGAGGTGAACTAATTAGAGACTATATTCATATGCTATTTTACAGAGCACCTGCCATTATTCATTATGACTACCTAGGTCGTCATAATGACTAGGCTCCTGCCTCTGGGTTTTCAGTGTGGAGGGTGGGGGCAATTGAGAGGCTGAGATTTAATAGTCTAGGAAAGATGCATAGTCAGGCTCTGTAGTCAGTCTGAGCTTTATGTCATCTCATCTACTGAGGCCATAGTCAACCCTTGAGGAATTCAATAATATAATTATTCCATCCAATGCCTGAGTCCTTTCTAGTTTATAATACATAGACTACAATGCAACCGTGTCAAGTTCCAGTGCTTTGTTGATGAACATAAACTCATTTCTAACTATCTAGAATACTTGAACATAACCCACTTCCATGAGTTTAAGGCATAGAGCTAACATACAAAAGTCATTCATACCAGTTCTACTATTACAGAAAAAATAGTACATGTCTGATAACACTAACATCAATCACACAAAGCAATATTTTCCCTCTCAGACACCAAACATGACATAGCTCTGCTAATATAATAGGTAAGAAAAAGAACCATCACATCTGTTCCCTTCATAGTCCAATACTTCTGCCCTTTATCCACAGCGTGTACAAGCGCCCGCTATGCCCTACCGCAATGGCTTCATCCTCTTTCTATCAGCCAAGACCTCTTTTTTACAAGTCTTTATGACTTCAGGATATCTCTGCTTTCCCAGGCCTTTAGCACCTTGTCCCTCTTCTGTTTTTCCATTTACAATCTGGTATTGGTCTTTTTCTGATTTCTTTCACTTAAGCAGTTAAGGGCTCCGAGCTGTCTTTTTCTCGCTCTCCATTCTGCAAACTTACTCTATGGAATTAGATTTCTAGTTCCGCAAATAGACAGCAGGCTCAGCCCACAGCTGCTCCCCCATCCAATGAATGTATGGCATACAGTGCCTGGCCGTGGTATATTTTTCTCTACACAATCTCATAAGAAACAAGGGGAAAAGGGAAACGATAACTTGCTGTCTCTTTGAGTCAAGGGGAATAACATGGCAGACTGCTATCATCCAAAGGATCTCTCTGGAAATGATATATTAACACTCAAACTTCAGGGTTGTTTCTTCTCTTCTATATATTAAAGCTGTCAGTTCCAAATTTAATTTCTAAATCTGGTTCTAAAGCTCTGCCGCAATGGTAAAGCACTCCGGCACAAATAGCAAAAACAATTCTTACAAGCTATTAACATCTGTGCCAAGCTAAACACTTTCCCCAAATCCCCCTTGAGACTTAAATTCAATTTTAAGACTTAATACCTTCTGGTTAGAAATAATGAAAATAGCATTACAGTAAGTGGCATCAGGAACAAGTTCGATTTCTGGTATCAGATGGAGAAGAAGAAAATGAGTAGCACCATTACAAATTGTCAATCATCTTTGGCAAACAGAGCAGGATAGTTTCTCCCACGGTGGACCAAAGCCTGTGCTGGCTTCTTCATTCATTATTCTGTCAATGTTCAGAGGCAATGAGAAGAGACTGCTATCTCCACTTGTAACGCCAAAGTGAAGATTTCTTAGGGATGTCGATGTGAAGTTGTAATGTTCGCTGCTACTTTCTCTAAAAAGGGGAAAGTATGCAAACAAGCTAAAGCTTAAGTCATTTATTTCTAGTAATTTCCTTTGGCACAAAGTAGCTCCCATCGGGGTGAAAATGATTGCATTACATTGAGTTGCATTTCTTCTCAGATCTGATGTTAATAGGCAGAAGGCTATAAGATCAGCATTACTGCCAATAGAGCTTAAAGAGAAAAATACAATGTGCTCATGTACACTGTAAAAAGTTGTTGTTCGTGAACAGCAAAATGTACTGTAACTATACAGTACTTTAGCTGTAAAAAATAATACAGCAAATTTTGCTGTACATGTACAATTCTGTTACTGTAGATGCAGGTTCGAATCCCATGACCAGCAACCACCCAGTAAACACATCTACGTTACATCCATTTTGTGAACGTTATTATCAGGGCAATTGAACGTTATTTCCACATTTAATAACGTTATGAAAATGTTATCATGTGGTTTCGAATCCTGTAGCCAACAATTATTTTTAGTATTTTGATTTTATTACGTCTATACCAAATAGACATGTACATATTAACCTATAGTGCATTTGACTACATGTGCTATCCCTATGATAAATCTGCCTCTCACACTCTCTCATGTGAATTCCGGCCCCCAAATAGGAAAAGGAATTGCTGGTTACAGGATTCGAAACCACATGATAACATTTACATTTCTTTAAAAAAATTCCAATTTTTAATTTGTGATTGTTGCCTGCTCTCGGAAGGGAACTCTTGACCATGGGATTTGAAGTCTAGTGCTCTACCGACTGAGCTGACCGGGCCAGTGAGTGTACTTGGTCAGGACAGCAATACACATAAAATACACAAAATGTTTTGGCCCTCTAGACCCATGGCTACACGTACCGCTGTGTACATGTAGGCAAAATTGCATTAAATAAGAGATGGCTGTATGTATAGATAGGGTTGCCCAATTGTGGAGTAGGTATGCGAGAACCTACTGCAGGTGTAAATTGCTTTAAGCATAATTACATCATTGTCTAATTACCTGTTGCCCAGGCCCTTTTGCCTACTCAGATTGAACCACATATTTCAGGTGATGTCAGTGCTATGTAGGCCTACATATCCTTCACCATTAGACCTGTACCTGTACTGAAACTTGCACTTCTAGCCCTTGCTGTATTGGTACCAGCACACGTTCTCCAATCTTAACCTCTCTACTGATAGGTACCTTTAGGAAACCCGGGGTAGCTCATAAAACATAGAAGTTAGATAATTCTTTACTATTGAAAATATATCCAAGCCCGGTTAGCTCAGTAGCTAGAGCAGTGATCTGCACATCCATGCGTCTGGGGTTCCCTTCTCAGAGCTGGCACTATATCTACTCATGTGCACAAGGCCTAAAATAAACTCACGGAATAGTTGACAAAATAAATGGCATTTTTAAATAGAACTAAAAACCATTTATACATTTTTGAAAAGAAAGCAACAACTAGAACTATATTGGCATAGAGCTAAAAGTGTTTCCATAATATTCAAGTTTCCAGGTTAGATTTACGAAAATTAACTAAATAAACCTGGAAATATCGTTCACATCACGTTTATAGACGTTAATCAACGTTCATTCAGTTTTAATAACGTAAAAGAACCCTTACATTTGGACGTCATTTAACGTAGTAAAATAGCGTAATTCAGACATAGAAGTAGGGACCTTTAGCAAACCATGTAAAAGCTCATTAAACCCA
Organism: Harmothoe impar; assembly: GCA_947462335.1. Taxonomy (NCBI): domain Eukaryota; kingdom Metazoa; phylum Annelida; class Polychaeta; order Phyllodocida; family Polynoidae; genus Harmothoe; species Harmothoe impar. The sequence continues at coordinate 75,037,621 of OX381705.1, forward strand.
GACGTAAAAGCTTAAAAAACGCAGACGTAGCAGTGCTGAATTCATAGGATATGTCTGTGTTTAATGAGCTTGGTTGCTAAAGGTCCCTAATGATGTCCTGTGAACGTTAAATAACGTAAGTGTGTTGACCTCTTTACCAAGTAGGAGGTGTTCAATGCACCTGACATGCAGGATTTACTGGTGTAATGGTCATGGTTCGGGACTATGGATTGGAAGCTGGGGGTTCAAATCTCCAAGATGTTGAATATATGTGAGCCCTTTTAAAACTCAGGTCCGTGTCTACAGTAAATTCTACTGCAGGTCTACAGCAGAATTTACTGGAACCAAAGTTGCCCCCAATATTTGCTGTACAGGAACACTACTTACTTCTAACAGTGTACTGGCAAAACAAACTCATAATCTTCCGCAATCTTCACATTAAATCAACTACATCTAAAGTTTGAATTCTCTATCATATATTTATGCACATTTAAAACCTTACTGATTAAGACTATCATAATTTTAGTGACATCATATTTCCCAGCTTACTCTGCAGTGCAATAATGTTCAACTATCAAGATTGTAGTAGTAGTTCTGACATCAAAATCCTTCAGACAAGTAACAAGATAGTCCCCAAGTTATTGGATCAAACTAATTACTGTAGGAGTAATAAGATCAGAGGGGAAATAACTCTGGCCTACCAACACAAAGGGGCACCGACGGACTCCCATTTAGCACCATTAAAACTAGGGGAGGTGTTGGTGCACCAGATATGTGGGGGACGGTGATGACATTTGCAATTGTGGAGAATACCTTTTGCCACTTCCGCTGCCAACGACTACAGCTATGTGTTTCAGCTCTACTCGAACTCTTTCCTACAGTAGGAGTCATGATAGTACAGCAAGCATTCCTGTGCAGTAGGTAAGCATGAATTGCAAAGCTGCAATATGTGTACGGGATATGGATCTTAAATACTGCCAAAAAGGAGATATGGTGTCTTGATAATACCAGTCATTGAGTTACCAAATATTGCAGCAATCCGACAAACACCATAATAAACTTACTTTATATTCATGAAGCGAATCTCAAAATGGCAATAGTACCGCCTAGGGCTCACTTGCTAATAGTAGAGTCTTGTAGGTGAATAGTTACCCACTAGGTTATACTGGAGTTTGAGCGCACACACTGGAGGGACAGACACGCCAGGAAGAACACCTCCACGTGTGAAGGTTAGGGGGTAAGGGCTGGGGTGCAGGGAGCAGGCAGGGGCTGGAGGTGAGGGGCGTTGAAAGGCCTTGGATCCCAGCCCTTCACCCCCAGCGTGAGACTGTGAATGTGGCAGTGGCATCCAGATGACGTCAAGGTCTATAAACCTGGAGATACCAGCCACTGCAGACATGCGCAGTGTTGTAAGATGAAAACGTCACTGTTTCGGCTAGTTTCCCCAATTTCAGTCTAAAAGCGTTGGTGCCTTTCATGAATTAGTCGCTCAAATGATGGCCATCGAGATGAATTATGATGGTTGAACTAGCCTACTTGTTCCACTATCAAACACGTCACATTTACAAATATTAGTACAGACCAAAGTCCATAATAATTATATTATGATGATAATAAAATACAAGAGTCAGAGACTCCCAAAGTCTTCAAACGTAGATCAATGCAAGGAGACAGAGCCCCCGTATTAGGCATTGGCATACTTAGTTTGAATTGAATTGCAATTTCTTATACTAAATAAAGATAGGTCGATGACCTGTATTCTCCAGTCGAGTGAACATTGTATAACTGAATAATGTAGATAGTTGTAAGCATAAATTATAATGAAAGAAGGTAGGCATTGGCTTAGAGCCATGACTTAGTCTAATAGGACAGATATTAGTTTAGATCGATATTGTAGTGGTGATGTTATTACCACATGAAAGATGTTATTTCCATAAGATTGGACTGATGGAATAGTCCATGTTAAATGATGGCCAGTCATTCAACAGTAGTCATATGGTCAATAAAGGTATCTGGGTCATGTAATCAGCAATCAACATATGTTTAACAATTTTAAACATATATGTATCAATCAAGTCTCTGTGTGTTTTCTTGTTCCAGGAAGTGAATTTGGTACTCTCTCTAAAGGCCCTCTCCTCCACTGTAAGGGCATTCCATGCCCCTGCTAATCTGTACCTCAGACTTCTATAATATGCAGGATGTTTTGCCCTCTTCTGCAGAAGCAGCCTTTGGTCCCTTCTTCTAGTACCGGTAGCTACATTAATGATATGTAATTCTTCTGGAATCAGGGATTTCTTAAAAGCAAGTTCCAAAATATGCATATGCCTTCTATCTTTCAATTTGTTAAGTTTGGCTTTCCTGTGCAAGGCTGCAGTGTTCAATATTCCTGTTCTCCTATAGGCAATTCTGAGGCACCTATTAACTAGCCTCTGAACATTTTCCAGGCTAGTCTTAGAGGCACTTTCTCCGATCTACAAAACTCAGACCTTCGGACTAGATTAAACCATAGAAACTGTTTATTACATGCTTGAAACACACTTTACTTCACCTTAGTGCTGTTTTCTGCAACACCACACCCCCCCCCCCCCCCCCAGTGAGAGCCAAAACACTTAGCCTTCCCGGTGCCAGTCCCCAAATCCCCCGACACCACACAGGGAATAGAAAGAAGCCATTGGCATGGCTAGAGTCAGTCGTGCTGGCTATATTTCTCTTCAGACAAAGGCTGTGAGATGCATGGCAGGCCGGGTGAATGTGCCAGTATAAATGGGAATGGGACTTGTTGCGCCGCCCTCCATGTTAACTCTTAATGGGGGCCTGGCGCCGGGGCTCCTCATCGTTGGCACCCTGCCTCTGCCTCCTCTATAATGCCAACAGCTCAGCAGAAAGGATGCACCGCGCGCGTCCTTTCTGTTTTACTGCTTACCTAAAACTATTCCGTCGGGGGGATTTATTTTAGGTTAATTTGTTTAGATGGCAGTAGCCACACAGAAAGGATGACCCGCGCACTCTAATACAGAGCATCCTCTTTGCGTGGCTACTCACATATATACCTCCTCATTCCCTGGCACCGGGGCCCCTCCTATAGTTGGCACCGCCTGCATCTCCTCCGCATCCCTCCTCACCCCCTCCTACTTCTCCTATACACTGAATCGGCTCACACTCCAGGACTGACGTTTACGGCATTGAAAAAACGCCAAGACACCTCCTCCTCCTACTCATGACTGCAGGGTTGCTGGTGTTCTCCCCGCTCTTGTTTGTGCCAAGAATAGGTGAAGACTACCTCATTTTAGCATAGCACTAGCAGGGAGATGGTGTCGATTGTGGAGCCTACATCCGAGTTCACTTCAAGAGGAGGAATTACCCTCGACAGTACTATGTATTAGCTTAAATGTCAACATTCCAGGCTCTCTAAAAGATTGTTCCCCACTTAGTTATCAGAAACGGTGGAATGTCCGATTAAACACATCGCTCCCTACCTTCCCTGCTCACCCATGTGGCAAATTCCTGAACTATTCTCATGCACCATACATAGCAGGGCAAGTAACAAGTACAAGTAAGGGAATTAGGTGGCAGGTGTCAAATTCTTTCAAAACTACTTAAGCTTTGCAATAATTATATCAAGAGTCTTACATTCAGCTGGGACGTGAACCGCCTACATTCAGAGCTGTAGCGGTTGTGGGAGTGCTTAGAAGGCTATGCTATGTAGGATGTCAGTGGAATGTGTGTTGGGGGATATCTTGTCCGAACTTTTATTCTCCTATATATCATAACTATTCTTACTTATACATATCTATTAATGCAATTCAAATAACAAAGGCACAGTGATTGAGATGATAAATCACCCAGTAGCTACAATCAGTAGGCCTTAGTATCAGTGTAACACAGTATAGCTAACAGTCACCCCTGGTCAGGCTAGTTACAACTTGAGAAGTTGATATACCTCTCTGATAGCCCTACTACCCGCAGTGTATGTGGGAGCAGCTCTATGTTAATACGTGGACCTTCCCGGGATGGCGAGTATGGCCTTAAGTGAGGATACATTAAATGGCCTGTGCCTCAAGGTCAACTGTAACTCCTTACTGGTCAGTGGAGCAAATAATTATTACCAATAGTGTTAGCTAATTATCAGATACGTATAGAGATCATGATATTGTTATGTATACCGGGGTATCTCTATAACATGACAGCCAATCTCCTATGCTTTTGCTTTTCCTTTTCAAATACTACCATGTTTTTTTCTTTCCTTTCTTTAATACTATAATAAATAATCATCTACAAAAGGAATACATCCAAATGAGATCTCTTTATCTGCCAACATATTGCACAGCCCTGAGCTCTTCCCTACTCATGTATGTTCATATATCAGACACAAAGACTGTTTCATCTTTGTAATGATTTCCTAAGGGGGTAGAGGTCCCCTTCTGTGATGGCTATACAGGAAATACAACGCACTGCTTAACCCTATAAGGCAATGGTAGACCAGCAAGACTTAAAGTTGCGATATGATTTTGGGATTTTATTGTGAAATATTTCTATTTAATGTAAAATGACAATTTGTCGCAATTTATCTTCAAATCATACCAGGGTATAGTGGCATGCGGAGGTGAGAGGGGGGGTCTCAGGGGCCACTCAATTATGATCTCGTCAATTCCCAGAACCCAACTCCTCAATGGCGTCATTATTTTCTAAAACACATTAGTATTATGACAATGTCATCAATCCCAATATATAGGCCTTGCTCAAACGGGTATCCGTCATACTTGAATATAACCTCGAACATATAACATTGTTCCCAATATAATAAATGTAATATTGGGAGTATGCATTTAATAAACCAACTTTTAACAAAGGGGATTATAATTATGGTACAGCCTCCTTTCCCCTGTTTGACAATGTGTAACATTTGGAGAACAGGGCATGAACTAGTCATGAATCTATGGGGAATCCTGGGAGTGGTGCGCTCTTTGGTTCGAAAATGTCCTCATAGAATCACATAGTTACGATTCATCTCTTTCTAAACGCTAAGAACCTGAGACCCCTTTATCGAGTTTTTCTGTATCCCCATGTGATACTGAATATCTCAAAACGAATACTTTGAGGATCAAAATGAGTTGAAAGGTAGTGCGCGGTTTCAATATTGTGTAATAGAAGCAGCAATGTCTGTTGGGTAGAAGATAGTTTTAGCTGCCTACTGTGAATGTCCTAATATGTTGGACCATCTCCAAGCTGTCTACCAGTGGTCTAAACACTCGGGACGTCTTGTATATACAACACCAAGTCATGGTATAGAACTATGGCTCAGGCTGACCCACACTGTTTGGGTACTATCAACTATTGGGACAGCTGGCTTTTTCTGATGAGAAAAAGGGAGAAGATGTCTCATATTTGTAGGTTTTTCTACATGGACAATTATTGCAGTTAGTGTTACAGTCTACATGTATTGCTGTACATTTATTTATTTACATACAGAACCAACACACGTTCTTACTAAGCTTATGCTTCATCATTATATACTTGCCGTAATGGAAACAACCAAACAACTGCACTTGTCTGAGATCCTGTTGATAAATAAAGTCATGTCAGTAATAAATAAAATCTACTCTTTGGAATCTAGATCTGGTTTCCATGTGTGGCTCTAAGAGGGTTGTAGTACTTAAAACACATATGTTCTCACCCGACTTATATTACACTCTAGGAACCATCAATAATTCTGCCCCTATAATATAAACAATAATGCTCATTTGAGCAGGAAGACCTGCTGTATGTTGGATGTTGTTGGTACAAGGAGACCCCGGGGAGCTTCCTTCCGTCTGGATGCCGCTGAGTACCAAGCTACATCTTCCACTCCTGATGGTGCCTTTTGACCTTTAACCTTTCACGTCCAGACCACACCGAGGTCTCCCGGCCATTACTGTACATCAGGGACAAGGAGGCTAATGTTTATATGTCTGCCTTTTTATTATTTGCATTGTTTCTCAGTATGCCCGTCAGTTTAAATATGTATGTAGTCTCAATTAATATAATCAAGAGTTAAGAGTGATTCCCTCGACACTAAGAAGACACGATGCACGCGTTTAATCAACTCTTGCCAAATGTGTGTCCAACTTAGGGATGGGCATATTCTTTGAGCAGATACATGTATCATTGTTTATGGGAAAATAATAACCTGTTATTATCATGTTAATGTAAAGATGTGCCATCAAATTATTAATCAAGGAATACAAAAAATCTGAAAACATGGCGAATGGCCTGCTCTAAGTTATATCCCTTACAGATGATTCGGCACAGGTACAAGTGATACGACATCAAAGGTAGTCTACACGGAGGCATTTTCACTAAATGATATCGTGAGCTTTGATCCACATCCTTACATCCCTACTCCAATAGCTTCATACTACAGTAGTATAGCACATATAGTATGCATACCCCATTCATGGACTATACTGGTCAATTCCACTAACCTATATCATATACATGTCTACGTCCAACCCTCGCCCACCTATGGCCACCCTATACCGTAGCAGCAGTGTCTAATGGTCCCTGCACTAAGATAAGGATGGAGATAAGGGTCTGCATGTTTTTGCCCATAGTGCACATGTTATCTACGGTACCACTTAGAGTAGCTCCCCACCTGAGGGACTCAGGCTGTGTCAACATCTGTTGTTGGACCATGAGCTGCTCTCCTACAGAAATATGAGCAGCTCAACCTATAGACAGAGTATACCTGAGTAGTTACCCATATAAATACCCCTACTTGTGAGACTACCTGTAGTTAATTGATATCATGTTACACAACAAGGTACAGAAAGTTCCCTAGACGTCTAGTTCTAAATTTGTAAACCTGAGCATGGCAACAATACGGTAATATTAGTCTATTTTCAATTCACACCGAGATCCTTTTGTGATGAATAGTTGTGACGTGATGTGCGTATAAGATAGACATCACTGTCAACAATGTCTTCTCCTGCTCCACCTTCATCTAGGAGATAGAGTCACAGTACATACTACTGACTCCCCTTCTGGGATTTAACAACTTTGATGTCAACTTCAACATTCACAAACAAAAGGTCTTGTGCCAGTCTACTTTTAGCACTGAGCAGCTCCCCCGTGTAAATCTACAGGAGCAGGGGAGTCTGGACTGATACTATCTATAGGGACCAAAAGGCCAAGATAACAAACACATCACACAGGGACAGACTGTTGGTCCAGGTACTCCTGGTCAATGCTCAAATTGTACTCAGTATCTCGGGAGAAACAACCTTCCTTATTTCTAACAGATGCTGTGCTGTTATTATTATAACCAGTGGCGTAGGAAAAGGGGGGGCCAGGGGGGCCTGGGCCCCCCCAATCACTGAGGAAGGGGGGCCTGAATATGTTTGGGCCCCCCCAAAATTTGTCAAGACCTTTCTATCCTTGCCTCTCTTGCATAGGGAGAAGTGGGGTCAGAGACGCCTGGGCCCCCAATCAAAACTAAAGGGGGCTTTAATACTACTTTTCTATACAGTTCCAATATAAGCATGTATACAATATATCATGCAAAGCAGCCAATACTTAAACTTAGTTGAAGTGGGGCCCCCTGGGCCCCCCCAATGAAGATTTGCTTCCTACGCCTCTGATAACATAGCCTTTTGTCGACCAATACATAATACTTCCCCAATAGAAAGAATGTGTAAACATCTATTGGTACATGTAAGAATGTTTTCTTAACAAGCCTCATCATTATTGCCCGAAGATCTCCCCTATGTGTATAGTATGGAAATGATAATTGTAAATGTGTTGCACTTACCAGTATAGAGGTATAGCAGATGACACGTAAGTTGTCCAGGTAGCTAGAAATAATGAAAAAAAACATCATTATAGAAAACGAAAACCATATTTTCTATAAGTGCATATTCTATGGTGATGAAAATGCCCATATCACCTTAGGCTTGGTATTAGACATATTTTCAAATGGCTGCATGGAAATAGGAAACACATCCTTACTAATGCTTAGCTTATGCCAGAGATAATTATATAGAAGTCTATGAGATACGGTGTATACAATGGACATCGTTCACTTCTATATACCTATGGTATATATTATGCAAAGACTACAAATTACTTAGATAACCCAATAGAAAGCTAACATTGCCATGAACAATCAAGATCCAATATACGCGGGTGTCTAGGCTATAAATATATTAATATGTATAGGTAGCAGTGACAATAAGGTCATTTGAGCCGATGTCATCCAATTACTCTCCTGTTGTCTGTGCAGTACACATTAACATAGGGCCTTAATAGATGATATTTCTATACTAATCCCACACAGTAACCACGCTGCACGATATTCTAATAGTACATGATTCAATAAAGCTAACGGTTATGAGCCCCCCCCCCCCCCCCCTAAAAAAGGCTGATGCCCGACGTATTGCCTACATTATAGGCAATACGTCTGGTATCAGCCTGTGCTATTAATTGTCATATCACATTAGAGGAGTGGTGTACAATTTGCTCATTGCGTTCAGTTAAGCAATACCATGCCTCATTTTGCTATGCGTGGAATTAGACAGTGACGAAGCAGAAACATTCATCCATGCACTGTTAATATCTCATTCGTGTTCCAGTGACATACAGTGGAATAGAAAGTTACTGAGGCGAGTATAGTTAGACAGAGTGTCTTTTTTCTAATCTCCCATCCAAATATATATTTAACGACCTCAGCATTAAACCTAATACCTTTCCAATTACTGCTACATCCATCCATCAGAAACATTTAACACGAACCCCACACTAACAAGCTCTACACTCAAAAAGTTCTACATCCAGGCCAACGCCCTACAAGCTAAATATCCCCTCTTCTGAGCACATTTAAACCTATATGTACTTGAAGTTTCCCAGTGCCCCCTCCTCTACCACCACCAGGTGATGGTTTAAGATGATGGGTGCCCACTTCCAGTGGTAGTCATGGCGACCAGTGGTCTCAGGTGACTTATCGCCATGGAGACGGGCACCACACAAGCAGGGCAGGGTGCATGCCGTCAGGGTGCAGGAGGCAGGTCATCAGAGGTACAGTTTGTTTATCTTAAATCCACTTCTTCAGTAGGTAGGTAGGGCCATACTGGAGGAAGGATGGCCAGCATTATCATATATATGTGTTCCTGCGAGTGAAATATCTAATAGAGATGGAGATGCAAATGGTGCACTTTTAATAAATTAGGAGTTCTATCTGTAAGTTTAGGTTACTAGCAGTGGGGTGTCCTTCACGTCCTACTTTTAACACCCTTAAACAATGGGAAACACAGATAAATGATTTGGTCGGTGATCAAGCCAACCAAAACGGTCTTCTGGAGGTAAACTAAACTAGTTTCACCAGAAATCATATCAGCAAGTCCCCACAGTTCTTGTCCATAATAATATGTACCACATTGGTATCTATGATGGGGCGTCGGCACACACAGAGGTAGGGGATCATAATAAATACCCAGCCTCGCTCATCCCTGCTGGGCAGAGGTGAATCCTGGCAGCCACAATGTAAACAGTGCCCAGAGCCATGGTCATGTCGTACTGCTGTAGGGTGGGAAGTGTGGGAGCATGGTGAGTTAGGGCTGGAGGCTAGAGGTTAGGTGGGCACTACAACAGTGTATGTTGGCTTGTCGCCTGTCAGTTTTGTGTATATAGGCCTGTACTAATATTCACAGTCTGGGTTTATCATAGCATCCTCCATAGTGATAGTCCCCATTTCTATAATTATACATGCACTGCATCAGATGCAAATATTATTTAAGTTATTTTATATATATTATGAACTATTGTTAAAGATCTAGTCTATCGTTTCTGAAAACGCTCATTAATGGTTCAAGAAACACAAAGATAACGACAGGAAAGCAACATCCGGGGTCCTCTGACAGACGCTGCCCTCTGCGTCCATCACTCTAGCCCCACCTCCCGGGCCCACCTCGTACAACACCTTGACGACGTGTACATGTATATATATTACATGACTTGGCTACCTCCCGACCTTCGCCTCATTGTTTGGGTTGGCCGTCCACTTTGGAACATGACCCAAGCTGCGGCCACTACTACATCTCCTCCAGAATGATGAACTAAGCTAGATGGGTGGTGGTAGCAAGATGTGTGTGAGCAGGGTCAGGGTCCAGCTTATAACCCACTGGAGGACCGACCCGGGCCGGTGGAGTGGGATTTATATACTAGTTTCTACAGGCTAAACATACAACTACGTGAAGTAGGGTCCCTGTGTGCACTTCTAACAGCTTAAACACTTTCAACTTGGCTTGGTCCAGCACATGTACTTTATGAATGTAGAACATCATATTAAGAATCCATATTTACCCAATATCCAAACGCAAATCCGAGCGTAGGTAAAATGCAGTACATATGGGCCACAATATAATTACAAACGTAATTTGCACCATACCCTTCACCGGTATCCACACGTATAACTGACACAACCCATACCAGTAGTTTTAATAAGAGTTATACCACTCTCAATAACTGAGATATTGTATGTCACAGAGTTCAGAAGTCTGCTCCTCCAGGGTGCGACCCCTAGAGAGGAGGTGATGGGCGGGGGCTCCTACCAGTGTCCAGGTCAGTAGATCTAGGTGGGTGAGACACCTGGAGTAGACCCCCTCACGTATACTACACATGTTTATACCTGTACTATACCTACACACACCCTCCAAACTTCATACCACAACCTCAGAGCTGACTGACACATACCTTGACACCTGTACATGTTCTAGGTAGGCAATAAGGTTGCATGGATGGAAGTAGGGAGGCGGTAGGGGATCCAGTGCTGTAGAAGTACAGGGCATAAAATACATTAGGGAAATACAGGTAGGTGGTCTTCCAGAGGATGCAAATGTTGTATGCTAAGACATATTAAGAAGTCCTCTTCACCGATATGCATAGGAGAAAGGGAATGTCCTATTTTACAAACTCATATCATTGGACGAGTTGGACCTACCTGTACAACATATATCCTCCCTTCTACAGTAGCTTCAACCCTCTGTCTAACACTGGAGGTACCTGTAGACCTACAACCTGTATCCCCCAAGTACTAAGTCTCCGGCTCCTCCTCCAGACCCTGTAGTGTCTGGTATGATGAGGTAAATGCCAGCCACCCACTTACCTTGTCAGTCGCCTATCCCTCCCTGGGGCGGCGTTTTACAAGTCGGACCCACTATCAAGCAGGCACGTGCCAGGTACTGGAGGGGCCTGCCCAGCCTCCAGGAGGTATTATCACGTGGCCTCTAGGAGGTAATGTTGTCTTATAGTACACTGAAGGAGGAGATCTCCACTTGCTGAGCGGCTGCATGTGCTATGCTACAGGCATCTACTGGAGGAATGACTGACTGAGAGAATGGACTCCTCCAGGCTCCTGCTTGCTCCTCCTGCAGGCTACTGGAGGTACATGTGGCAGGGATGGGTTGGGCCGGTCAGTGAGTAGTGTAGTAGGAAGGAGGCACAGGCAGCAGCTGTGTTGTGGGGCCAGGCCTCCTCCTCGTTACACACCTACGCTGTATAAATGTAGTCCTCTTCAACTTTGTAGAAAGGAATAGGATGCTTCGCGTTTGGTATGATAACAGTGGCGTGTCTATGTGCCAACCAGACATAGATAAAGAAAAAAAACAGCATATAAGAAAAGCATAATATTGTTACAAAATGTAAATACAAAAAAATGTATATGTGCAGAATATTTGATCTTCTAAAAATACACCAGCCATCTTACCCCCCGCCGTCACCCCATCCCGTTACCTACCTGTATAAGGTTAAGGGCAAAAAGTTCGTGTTCCAGCTATTTTTGTATATACCTGGCACATTGAAAGCATTATCTTTCCACCTTCTATTAAACCCCCTTCCTCATCGACTCCCCGCACCCTTCACTCTGCGGATAGTAGAGGTATTCCTCCCCCATGGTGTCAGACCTGTTCATCATTCCGATCACCTTCCTCCTTCTTCTCCAACAAAAATGTAGCCCCAAATACAGACAACACCCACGTCTACAGCTTACTACACCTTGAGTTGTTGTGATATGTGCTTGAGTCAGGAGGCAGGTGGGAGGGAAAGAGGGCGAGAGGTACAGCACAGGGTGTACAGTTTAAAAGAAGTATGTAGACCACAAACGGGCAGTTAGTAGAGAGAGGAAAACTTGTGTGAGGAAATAGGCAGGCAGGTGAGACAGACAGTCAGATAGCCATGTAGTCAGGTAGGCAGGCAGGGGAAAGTGAGGAAGAAAAGCAGCAGGCAACGATTAAGAAGGAGGATGAATGCAGGCATTGCAAGGGGAATGTTGTGTGGAGAGGAGGTAAACATAGAACTGGGTCGGTGGGAAAGGTGAAGCTCCTCCAAACACCCCCGCCTGTACACAGGGTCACACCCTCCCAGGTGTGTCAACGTTGACAACCACCTCCAGGTGGGGCATAACCACCAACAGGACTGTACCCTCTTTCTGTCTGTGTATTCTCACATTGTTGTAGTATTGGAGCTAACAAACTAATCTGTGTAACTACTCCAGGGTCTCCTTCCATATATCACCTTACCAAGATTCCTCCAGCCCCTGTGATTAGACATGGGGTACATGTATACTCCAAGAGAGCTATACCCACCTTAGTTCCACCCAGGAGTCTTAACAAGTTATTTCCACCCAGGAGTAGGTAACAACTTCTTGTTCCTCCAGAGTCTGTTGCCTGCTTCCTACAGGAGGAGGGGCACGTTCAGTAATGTAGCAGGGAGGAGGTGCACGTGCGGCGGGACCCTGGAGGTGAGCCTTATCTCCTACCGAGCACCAGGAGGAGGGCTGTGATTACATACACACGCGGCGGCTATTTCAGTGGGCTGCTGAGCACGAGTTTAAAAACAGAGCAGGGCATATTGATGATGTATGCGGTATGTGGAAGTTTTAGTGGTGGTTGTGGTGCTGCTGCTGCTGGTAGTTGATGAGGTTGGTGTGGGTGTTTGTTAGTTTGTTGGTAGTTGTGACGGTAAACGTGGATGTATAGTGGGGCTGGTTGTGGTTGTGGTGCGTGGTAGTGGAGAGTCAGACTCCTATTGGCACTTCTAAAGGCTTTGTACACGTACTGGTACTACGGTAGCACACCCTCATTTTTAAACATAAGATGAATTGGAGAGAAGCCAAAGTCATCAGTCAATGAGTAGAAAGCAGAGGAACCCTCCACTTGAAATCAATTTTCCACATGAAATGCAATTGAACTCCTTACGAGAAGCACGAGCTGCTCACTACCCATCTGAATGCACTCTATGCTCTTGAATACCTCTGGTAACCTGAGTGCATTCCTACCAATAACCATAGCCACCAAATGGCTGCACGGGTAGGGCACATACCGGGTGAGTGTACTGACCCCTGACCGTCATACCACAGTGGTTGCAGTACCAGAGGGTGCTGGGGAGCAGCTCAGGAAGCAGCTCAAGGTATGGGAGGTCGGGGGTGGGTAGGCTGCATACCAATGTCGGAGACCTCGGCGTACCTTTATATCTACTGCCAGAAACAGCTCCATGTGAAATTAAACTTGCTTAATTGTGAAATTAAATGAGACTTACCAAGGTAAGGTGATATTTCATTATAATTTTGCAGAGGGCACCATGAGTGGTACAGAGTATTTGCCAAGGTACTTTTGTAAGTCGATCAGAATTAGGCCAAAAAAATAAAAGGTGTGTTTCAGGCAACCCGACCCTAGTTTAAGAAAAGGGCCGACCCTAGCATCTTTTTCCGATTTTGTAAAATGTTAATATTTTTTGTAAAACGTTTATATTTTTTCGGAAATCATAGCAATTTTTTGGTCAGCAAGAACAGATCCCATGCCTAATTAAATGCCCGACCTAAGGAAATTCCCTTTTAACAAGAATGTCAAACAATTTCATGATATTACTAGTTATTTAAGAATCAGTGAGTCGTCCTAATGACCTGCGAGTCAATGTGGTGGTTCGCGACTCATTCCAGCTACCTCCAACATTAAAAAAACAACTAAAAAAACGACTTACCATCCCTAATTTTTTTAACCATGTTGCCTGAAACACACTTTTTTCCGCCTTAGAAGAGTGTTTGGAAAACACACTTATTATTAGTTTTTTTACACTACACTACTGCGGAAACAATTAAACTGTTGCTGATAATGTCTTTATAAACGTTTGTCAAAACTGCTCATCAAGAATCAGACAGCGGTGACATGACCTGTTATTAATATCATTTTGCAACCAACCGCCACGCCCTAACATACACGTTAAATGCTACATGGTATTCGTTTAGTATCATGAACATTGTATAATTCACACATTGGGAGGACAGTAGCTAAGTGACTATTATACAATGGCTGGTACCACCAGTCACAACATAAGTGAATATGAAATAATAACAGAATTTATGTCCTAATGATATGGTCTGGGCCAATTACGTGGGTGATATATGGGGGTATATTATAAAAGGTGCATCAGGGAGATACGGGCAGTGGTAATACATACCAACATAGGATTTACCACCCCAACTCCCTACAGTCATACAGTCTAGTGCATACCGCCAATAGCATAGGCTAATTTCCATTGATCTTTTCTTCTTTTATCTGTACTTTAGACCTCGTCAGAACAGTGCTATCCCCAGTGCTTCTTCTGAAGAATACTGTGGAGTGATTTAAGAAGCTAATACCACCAGATCAAGGAGTTCAATATAGACTCTCTCCAGTGGACGCTAAGGCACTGATATAATCTAGATCAACATAGGCGTTTTCTCCCATTATTCCCATTTCTGACTATTCCTCTTTATATTTTCTTATGTCAAAATGGCATTAAGCGGGTCAGGGCAACGCAAACATGAGCTTTGACAAGGGAGTGTGTGCCGCTCCGAGAGTGAGTCTCAGTGAACAAACTGAATACACGTAGTAGGCCGGCAAATAAAGATCAAAGACAGCTCCCAAGGGACCCCCCCCCCTCACTCACACACCGTTCTCCTCCATACCACTACCAGCGCCGTGCTTTACGCTCCTGCCGTGCTATACTACTGGTACTGCTACCAGAGACGTATTCATGGGGACGTACTGCTACCAGAGACCCGACATTAGGCTCTACATAGTAGTATTACCATTATTATTTCGCTGTTGCCTCTTTCCAATGCAGTATCAAGTGTACGCAACTCATTCTAGTCACTTTGCAGGGTAGTCATCATTTTTTTGCAAGTTCAATTATGAAAGGATGGTCATCTCATGGAGTTTTACCGAAATGAACAACAGTAAGAATTACTGGAAAAATGCAAATCTGACATCTAGACAGTCAATTAAAGGTTAATTGACCAGATACTGTATTTACTGCATCCCCAAACCTTTCACACAACTCCAGGGTCAGATAAGTATTAGTGATCTGCTCTACAACCTAAGAGCTGCTCGAAGCACATCTAATGACATGCAGGTGCTTTGATGAGGCGTGTCGATAGGTGCTGCCCGACAACCCCCCCCCCTCCCCCACCACTGCCGCCACTGGGGGCTGCTGATAACCCTGCAGGGAGCTGCTCTGAGCAGGATTGAGTCAATATACGAGCAGCTCCAGCTATTAAAACTCAGTTGGTTCCTACCCCATCCTGGGCTGCTGCTGCTCCAGCCTGAACCATCAATCTTGACCTGCGGCTTGCTGTCTGCTGATTCTCTGAGCTAAAGGGTCACTAAACAATTTGGAGGAGGTGATGGTCTCTCTTGAATTTTAACTAAACTTTCATGAACATTTTCTGAGCTCAGCATAAATCGTCAATAAAGAACTTTGGAGGGGTCTCTCTTGAATCTTAACTAAGATTTACCTATGTTTTATTCAACATGCGCTAAGTCATGTTTATGTTTAATAGAGTGTAATTATTTTAGCTAAAAACACGTATATACGTTTACAGTACACGTATATAAATCGCCTAACATAACACATCCAAAATACCTTATGTTAATTTAGATAATTAACATGATTCCCTTGCATTCCATTCCTCTTTGCTTTAGCGTAGAAAACTAGATGATTATACCTATTGCATAACAACTAGATGCGTATCCCTATTTTCTAAAATACTGCCAAACACACAGAATATCAACTAAAGGCTGAGACCTAATAATGCATAAAACATTGTCGTACAGACGTAGAAAACAGGAGAGACTGATGGGGCCCCAAACATCCATCAGATGGGAAATAGCGGGTTGCAGTCAGCGCCCCCGGCGGATACCTAGTTACGGCGTCCGTGTGATGTCGGCCATACTGCTTCCGGTGATTTATGACGGGGTAATTGCAGCCACGAGGCCGCAGGGTCCAGGGAGGGGGGCTAGGGGTGGAGGGTCTGACCCTTCTACCCCTCATAGCCGCCAAATACACTCAAGTAGTTGCTGACCGCCGGCCTCACAGAAAGCCTCCAGAAAGGCTACAGAATCGGGTCAAGGTCAAGGGCAGAGTCAAGGTCAGGTGAAGGTGAGGCCAAGGTCAATGTGATCCAGGAGGGGTCAGGCAGCGTCCAGCTGGTGGTGGGTAATGGTGGAGAAGGCCCTACAAGGGTGGGAACAATGTTCCTCCACGTGCCTCTCACCGTGCCTTATGGTGGCCTACAGGGGGACGCCTTCAGACCAGGAAAGGCCACTGCCTCATATTAAAGAGTGCGGTGCAGCATCGCCATTTCGCCTTACAATGAAATAGGCAGTCCATTAATTGTTGCTCAATCCACTGTCCAAGCTAGCGCGACTGTCTGAACCATTGGGAGAATGTGTTTCTCTCAGGGGTACCAGCGAATCGGGTGCTTTGTCTTTACTAAGTCTAAGACTGATTATGCTATATACTGTACTGTATACAGTATTACTGCATCTAGTGTTTATCACTCTCTTCATACGTATATACCTCTCCAATATCTTTGATATACAAGAGAAGGCCCTAAACATCAGATCTTGTCATTACACAGCAGTGCTGCCGCCTACTTTATTTCAGTCTTACTAGCTCAGACTACACGCCCTCCATAGTTAGTTGAATTCTTGCAACCCATGATTGTTTGGTGCCGGTTGTGTCCCATAGGCGCAATGCTTAAGTGCCATCTTCTTTTAAGTCGTGGGGCCAAACAATATGGCGGCAAGAAGTAAGGATGTTGTTGTTGTCTGCGTGATGAAGATCTAATTGTAATGTTGATGTATTTTCTTGCCAGAACGATAGCAAAAATCTCTAATTCACCGCTGATTGAACTCCCCTGGGTGTCAAGCATTCCCGGATTGCCTTTGGCGATCCTGAAGGGCCCTTCGCCCTTGTATATATTGGGCTGTTTAATCAGCAAAGAAAGTTATTTGTTCATTGTTTTGTTTTTCAAAATGGCGCCGGTATGCTTAATGTCTGGACCCTTCCCTACGTGTGGTAGGTGACTAAAGCAGCCTGTTTGGCGGTTACCGCCCTGGAGTGGAACACCAGGAGGGTAAAGGGTGACCGTCAAGGTGGAAGAAAGGTCGGCAGCCAAGGTCAGAACTGGGAGAAGCAATCCCCAGCTGTCAGTGGGCCCTGTCCCACAGCCACCGTCTGTTTGAGTGAAGACCCACTCTCTCCTCCAGGTCCTACTTGACAAACACACGTCAGCCATAACGAACAGCATCCAGCAGGAAGTAGGGTGCACGGGGAGGCCCTGGAGCAGGGTAGGGGGTTGGTGTGGAGGAGACCATTTTTCTTTGGGACAAAATGAATTGCTGTCCACAGCTGAGCCCAGGCATGACCAAAAACCCATACATTTGCCTCCCAGACCCGGGTGTTAGCCGATCAATTCCCGCCACAGACACTGCCATCGGGGCCAAACACGTTGTTCTATGTCATATATCCAACTTCACAGTAGCTGATATTCAGTGTTTTAACATCAGTTTCATGTCATATAAACCTATTAAATCGGCATATGCAGGGTACTCACATGGTTTACCATGATTGCTATGATCCATCAGAGGATTTATCCCTATTTTGCAATATAGATAGGACTGTGTACATGAATACTATTACTATACGCGAGTGTAAATGATATAATTTGCAACCATAAGTGATTGTTCAAAAAAAAACTAGCAGTTACCAATATGATTTGCTAAGGTTACAATGATTCATGTCTCACTCTGAGAGCAGGACATATGTTGGGAGTAGCTCATGGAACTAGGTCAGCTGGCAATTATGTCAGTAAGTGCCTCATCAGAGCAGCACAGAAGGCAATAGCATCATCAGCACATGGTAGGCCTACTTGCAGATGGAGCAGATGGTCACCCTGGATGTTGACATGATAGTTATATATAGGCTTGGTCATGTAGTATAGGGAACGAAAGAAAGGAGATAAGCTGATATATGATATGATACGGTGTGAGAGTGGACCAGGGGTGAGAGCTAAACATGGAGACTTGTTTAAAGGTAATAGCCATTTTGATTTGAAATACTGTTTCTGGGAGTGAGGTGAATTATAAAGGAGAGAAGACAAATCTGGGCAGCAGTGGTAGGGATATATCATATTGATTCTGAGCAAGCCTGACTTTCTGAGAATATCAGAGAGGGTATCTGTGTGACATTGAGAAGGATTGCACCGGGAGAGTGTCTAGAAATGCCATCTTTTATTGCCGGAATCTGGCAGTAGCGGCAACACTCCCGCAGCGTCGACTAACAACCCGCATCCCGGCCGACATCGCGGCACGGGATCCACTTCCGGTTAATGACGCTGATGACGCCATTTGTGTCAAACTCCGCCCGGGGCGCCTCCACCGTCGTTGCTTGGAACTAATGACGACTGGGGCTGTTACCTAGTTACCGTTGCGTCTCCTCAACTTTCTCTCTGCCTGCCTCCACTCGCCTACAGGGGCCCAGCGCAAGTGCCCTTGCCGCAGGGCATCAAAACGTAGCGTACACTGCATGGTTTCATGACCGTACTAATGCGAGGAAAGACACGGGTAACTGCAAAACCGTAAACACAAAACGCATAATTTATTCACATAAAGCTCCTAATTTTGAAGTCGGTACACAATTGGAAGGTTCACTTTTGAGGCCCCTTAGTCAGCAGCGGCCAGTGGTAATGTTGTAGGTCTAGTTCGGGGGCCCAGTACGTGTGAGCAAGACGCCCATCAGAACTACGCTAGAACAGTTGTGTGGATAGTTGACAATGCACTAAACTCCTTGTTGAGAAAGAAATGAAGCAATCTAGAGACGAGAGAGAAAGGCAACGCTTTAAATACATCATATATACCTACTTAGTACTATATGCATAGGTGAGTAGGAAGAGCATGGGCCATGCCTTCATATAGGTATATCGAAACGTGAAATAAACCTATATGTCATAGGTTACAAACTGCACAGTGATTTGCTAGAAGCGACTGAAGCAGATAGGCCTATACAAGAAGCCTGCTCATAAGCTTCATAAGTGTAACGCTAATGCTATTATATGCCTTCCAGGAGCACATGTGAATTATTTGTATATAGCTTTATAATATAATACCTCCTATACTGAGTAGATAGGACAGACTGTGAGTTGCACCACCTTTTCGGAAGTTGTCAGTGGTGGTTGTCTATCATGGACTGCAGCGCCACCATCGGATGACACATAGTGACATATTATCCTTAATTGCTAACCCCCTGTCTGCCGTGTTCCATCCAACTTTAACCTAAAACACAGATAATTTTCTGGGCCAAGTTGACTGTATACCCTGTATAATAATGTATGTACAATAAGTTGACTGATATTGCATGCTATACGTCATAATAACCTGCCCATATGTCGGCATGAGTAGCTGACACGGGGTCAGGAGCAGCTCACCATATCAGGTACTCACAGCCACCTATCACGAGCTGCCGATCACACCCGGTATAGAGGCTGGTCACACAACTTCAGTCACTACCAGGTATTGACGTGTAAGGCCTAGACAGCCGCAGCGCCGTGTTGTCTCTGATATGGACTAAACAGAGTAGGGTTCTCAGGAACCAGCTAAGATGACTAGGCATTGTGGGACAGAGGGGCACTAGAATAGCATCAGTTCGCTATTGTGGCGCTGAGGGACTCATTCCTCGTTCTAGTGTCTGGACATAACTTGATTCCATATTACCAAGGAGCCTTTTTCAGCCCTGCGTCAGTTCGCTGCCATTCTATTAGCTGCAATACCACGTTTTTCCCCCTGACGTGAAACCCTCCCAGCCCACACTCCCCACAAACCCTCTACCTTATTGACGGGAGTCTTTTTGTTTCATGGGATTTTTTGTAACATTTTAATTATTTAGGTTTCACAGTAGCGCTGCCACAATTAATAGATGGCTAATGCATCTACGGATGCTGAATCCCTGGGAGGCAGATGGAAAAAAGTCCCCTTAGTCTGTACAGTGAGTACAGTGAACTACATTCAGCCTCATCTGTTCTAGATTATAATCATTCATGTTTGTTTTTGAAATTTTAACTGAAAAAAAACCTATAGAAATTTTCAAAAATTCCCAAACTTTCAATTTGATAATGTTCACACGATCAATCATGCCAACACAGGGGTCGTATTTCTTTCACGCCATCTGCAAATGAATGGCATCCCAATTCGATCGTACATGCCCACTGAGAAAATAGCTTTTGTGGACGCGGTAAAAGGTAAGAACACAAGTGGGAAAAGGACTACCCCGGTAGGGGCAGAGGGGAGAAACTGTCAGTGTTGGTTGGAGGGGTCCGTTCTGTGTGGGCCTCTTGAATATCGCCTAAAAGGCGCCCCCTGCGTACGGCTCTGTTTACTTCTCGCCACCCGTTCCTGTCGCCATTTGTCACGTGGGGGGCAATCTCGCGAGATGTCACGAGAACGTGTCTGTCATCACGTGACACCCAATATGGCCGCCGGTGACCCTGGGGTGTCACGTGTCCATTGGGGGCTCCACAATGCAGAGGTGTTCCTTGACCCTGGAGGTGCCCCCACAGCCTCCCCTGCCTCTCCAGTTCACATACAGTCCCAGTAATGACTGGCAATGCCTACAAACACCCACCAGGGTCTCGATCGTCTTCCATGTCGAGGAGGAAGGTCATTCACTGGGTGATCATTTAATAGTATGGAATATGAACGTGGGTGAGGAGTATCTACAGTAAGGCATGCGTGTCTCTATAGATATAACCTCATTATGCTACACGTGTGCACTTATGCAGTTATACACATAGTATGTGCACACATATGACACTTATATATAGGACATGCAGGTGGCATTGTAAATACACTTGGAGTAGCCTATATATCAATGCAAATTGACTTGGCCCAGAGATGTGTGCAAATGTGACTGCAAGTAGATGACTATATAAGACGCATGTATATAGCTGTAGATCAACTACTCTCACAAGATAATACTCATATCACCAAGGAGGGACCCTATTTCCTGAGACACCAGCCTTCCATAGCACGGATATGCATACACATGTATAATACATTCTTAATTCCATCCTCAATGCATAGTGAAAGAACATCAAGCTTCCATCAATAGTTGCTTACCACTTTGCATGCATTTGAATTTATTTCAAACATGACTACGGTAATTTTGAATTCAGGATAGGAGTGTATTTGGTATTCATATCCAAAAAGAAGAACAGCAATCTGCAATTCTGCAGTTATAAATATAGTCTTCATTCAGTTTCCAAAAAGTTCCCTCATAAAACTCCGATCTCAGTGCAATACCTGGATGTTGTGGTCAAGCCTTGCTGAGTCGGGTTTACCGGAGTGTGACTGTACTGAAGACTGTGGGTTGGTGTGTGACGAGCCCACCGGCCCCTGTGGCAGGTATTTTCTGCCTGGTTGGCCAACTTCAAAGATAAAGGGAAATAGAATCCAGGGAGCTGCCCCACCCCCACCCCTCTCCTGATCCCCCATACACATTGCCCTGGCCTTATCTCAAGTGGCCTGACACAAGCTAATAAATTATTCCTTCTGTCGTGAACGGCCAAGGGTTAATTCACACAATTGGAAAATAAAGGAAAACAAACATCTGAAATATCCATTATAAAAATGCATTTCCTATGATTTAAAGAGCAGGATCATTTTCTACATTGGCTTCATAACTCAGCATCTTTAGAGGAAGCAGGGAGGTAAGCCAGGGCGAAAAACGACTAAGGATTGAAAAGTCACTGGCATGGTCATTTCAAGGGTTGCCAGCTTACCGCTCAGTGTACACTATACTTAATTAAATCAATGAAGTAGGCGATTCTTGGATAGTTGTGAAACCTGGCTATATCCATCAGTGTATAGGCACCAGATGGCGCTAACCTCATCAAGACTCACCCAGAATGTGTCCACCTCTAAATGTAGTCCTCTGCTCACAGACCATATGGCCTCTGTGGTTACAGCCTGTTCCTGCTTCTCTTCATATCATGTCAGTATGATGACCCCATGCTGAGGAGCCTATTTACAAGCGAGCTCGGGCCAGCTTGGGTTCGGGATCATAGTTGACCATAACTGGCTGTAAGTACAGTGTCTGATCTTATGTCTGTAACGAAGGCTGGTCAGCAGCGCTCTAGTAACTTCACAGAGAGAAGAAGTAGAATCACTGTAACAATCAAATGGGAGTCCAGCCTCGATCACTGAGGTAACTCTCCTCACAACTAAAGTGACTCCCAGTTATCAGGGAGTCTTAGAATAGGAGTCATTATAGAGTTATTATAGAGTCCTGCTAATGTAAAGGAGTCACTTTAGAGTCCTGGGGAGAGTTACTGGGTGTGGTTAGTCCCTGCTAGTGGGCTGTTATACCTTAGAATGGACATCCATATAGACCCAGAGACTCCCAGCGTATGGCACCCCTTTGCTATACTGGGATCTAAACATTAGTAAATTAGGGGCTAACATGTTATTCTGTACACTCCTTATGCACAGCCACTTAATCAAAATTCCAGCTGGTTTCTCACAAATCCCTTAACGGGACCCTGGAGTTAGGAGGGCAGGATTAGTTACCAGAGACCGAAGGGTATGGGCCTGTGCCGCCTGTGTTCAGGAGATGCCAGTACTGGGGATCTACTGTGTTGGGTGAGCATCCGGTGAGGATACTATTACCGTTTTATATGTCTCTAGTAGCCACTGACCACTGCGGTATACATAGACAGAGATCCACGATAATATGTCCAAATGACCAGGTTTTTTCATGAGTGGTACCTAGGGCGGTATCTCACGAGGTAAAGCCGAGTGAGATGCCACCCAAGCCTTGGTACCTTGAGTGAAGAAACTAGGAGATTTGACTGATTTGAGTGGACCTCTGTATTTGTTGATGTAATCATTCATAAAGTATATTTTAAAACGAAATTTAAATATTGTTTTCTTGGCTATTTTAGTGATGGCATCGTGGAGTTTCACACATGGAGTGTGGAGAACGGCACATGAAATAAATACATCGTCGTCAACCACAACCCCCCCCCTCCCCCTCCACCCAACGGGAGAAAACTACTAAAGGGTTCTTCCTGCTCGATCCACACATACCCAAATATAGCATGGGAGGATTAATGACTTATAACTTTCCGTGGGGGTGAGAGAGCACCACGATGCAGTAGTTCTCATGTCAGGATCTCAACACGTCGTGACGTAGATCCTTTATTTATAATATCCATTCTTCAGGAACCCACCACCATTAGGCAGTATCTTAATCATCATCTGAACCAGATAGTACCGTGTGTATTTGGCATTAATTCTCCACTCTTCCAGACTCCAAAGCCTCCAAGTGATAAGTATTCTCAGATCGATTTGAAGTGCTTCTGCTATGGGCCTATTTGATGTCCTCCCGCAGTGACAGAATTGAAGTGCCATTGACACATATGATCCAATTACCACCCAACCCTCACCATGTCACCATCTCACACCCCTCCTCCTCCAGTTGATAATCACATTATAGCCCACTCCCTTCTCAATCCAATCAGGTGGCAGATATAGTGATAAAAGCTACCTAGGGTGGGGTGTAGTAAGTGGATTAATTAACCAGGGCCTTGTAAATGGAGAGGCAAAAGGCGGGCTCATTACAGCACCGTTTTGCCGCGCTGTTGAAAAGGAAAGGCCAATTAAGCGGCGGCCATATCATATGGCTTCAGCACTGGCTTCGGGAGTGGCTTCCTATCCAGTGTGGCTTCTGCTGGTACTGAGGAGTCATGTGGGTGTTGGGGTGTGGGTTGGACAATTGTTTAGGCCTTGGAACACCTAAGACACAAGATACTTGGGATGCCATGGGTATATATCTGTGACGGCTACAAATACAATCGGTTTCCTCCTCCAGTGTGTGTGTGTTTGTGTTTGGCGGTGGCAGCAGAGGCCCTACAATCAATAATTTAGAATTTGAAGTAGCAACTGGAGAATGCCTACTCAGTGGATCTGGGGTGTTGGGTGGGCTTCAACATTATGGAGAGTGGGACTTTTAGAGCATGTCCGTTCATATGCGTTGTGACCTTGAAAATAAGTTGACATTTTCCAATGCCAATTGGTAAATGTACATAAAAGAATCAAGGGCAATGGATTCTAGAAATAGTGTGATGGGACTGTTGTAACCCGCTTATATAGTTTTGCTGCAGATCTCCATGCCCAAACGTGAAATTTCTTTGTTATTTGTACGATATCATGTAGCAATAGACACACAACCGCAAATATATAGATAGGCAGTAGATGCTATGGCTCAGAAATAAACCCAACACATCGCCCCTTCCACTTGACCCTGCTCTATCAGTACCCTTGATGTGTATCAAAAGAGGGATCACTGGTTCCACAGTTCACAGAGGTGATTGAGGACATGCCAGACCGTGCGAAGCCTGTGCATGCCGCCGAGCCCCTGACCGTCTGTAAATAGGCATTGCACTTGCCAAATAGACAATAACATAGCTCGAGGCAAGTACTTTTACATGTTTGCTAGCACTAAATGGGGTAATGGGGTGAATGCGGCATGAATAAGCTATGGTATTTGTAGGATGGCGTGAGTGCATGGTATTGATAGGGTAGTACAGTCCCTAGGTGGTCGGTGGGGTACAGGTGTGTTCGCACCATGTACTGCTGGGGAAGGCCAGAAAATACAAATGTTTCAGGTCACCCGACCACATCCACAAGTTTCAGTGTGTTCGCATTTTTAGAAGCTTGGCAAAAAAAGTTCTCTATATTTGTAAAATAAACCAAATCTAATTTACAAATAGGGGAATGGGGTGCAAAAAAAAAGAGACCTCTACCTACCCACCTCAGATTACTGTGATGCCAGCTGAAATACACATTTTCTCTATAGTGTCCTTACCTTTGAAGAGGAGAAAATGGCGGCAGCGGGTTAACACGGTCGGCGCACAGGGTCCTAATATTTTGACAAAAAAACACAGTCAAACTCAACGGAAGCAGTTAATATTTGGTAAATAGCTCTATAAAGACTAGAACTCGTCAGCTACCATGGCAGCTCAAGAAAAAACAACGAACCGGAGGGGAAGATTCGACCTTTTGAAGGCGGGTGCGTCTACAGCCGACGTAGTCACTGCAGTCAATGAACTTGCCAGGAGGTTGACAGCGCAGGAAAGCGCCACTGTCACCATTCAACAAGACATTACCACTATAAATGGAACCTTGGCCGCTGTAGCAGACACAAACAGGCTCACCTCGACAGCCCTAGAAGGGATATTGAAGAGGCTCGATGGACACGATGAGACATTTACCAGCATGTCGGATGCCTTCACAGAAACCGAGAGGGCGATGAAACGTATTAATGTCACTACTATGGCACAGACAAGGGTCCTGACGACGCATAATCTTGCATTTGAAAAAATCGAGAACCTCGACAGGAAAAAGGTATTTGTCATAGAGGGATGCCCCGAGGACCCCAACGAGAATTTAATGCACATAATTGGTCGTTTATTCAGCGACTGTAAAGTGGGATTCGGTATGGAGCAGATTGACAGCGTCGAGCGAGTTGGAACTCTCCAGCACGGGAGGCAGAATGACAACAACCAAGATGGCGGCGCCCATGGATCGAGAAGAAACAAGACGCGCACGGTGAGAGTAGTCCTGTTAAAGCCGAATTATAAGGCCATCCTGATGAAATCCCTGAAGCTGCTTAAGGATAATCTTTACTGGCATGGTTGCTCGATCGGCGATGACCTAAATGAAACGGAGAGGCGTCAGTTTCTCGATTTACGGGCCATGTACTTTCTCGCACGAGACCACAACATGGACACTCGGCTCAGGCAAAGATCGGTCATCATAAACAAGGTGGCGTATCAGCATCACCAACTGGGAGCCATGCCCTCCCCTCACCTCACCATGGAGGAAGCCACGACAGCCCGTACACCTGATGGAGTATTATTTAGATCCTCCCACAACAGACTTTCTAATTTGTACCCGTGTCAGATAAAATCTGAAGGGGTAGAATATAGTTCAGTGGAGCAAGCGTTCCAGGCAGCAAAGGCAAGTGTGTGTGGCCAAGAGGAGATACTAGTAGTATTGTATGTATCGGAACGGGACTATAGTTAAGTACTGTTTATTACTCAATCGACCTGCAGCCAATCAGAGGCCTCCCTTTTGGCGGGAAATTCAAAAGCAGCCAATGAGAGGCCTCCCTTTTGGCGGGAAATTCAAATAGGTCACGTGACCGGAAGTGACCTACTTCCGGTCACGTGACCTTTGGGCGGGAAATTCAAATAGGTCACGTGACCGGAAGTGACCTACTTAAGAGGGTCACGTGACCACCATGTTGGCGGGAAATTCAAATAGGTCACGTGACGGGAAGTGACCTACTTAAGGGGGTCACGTGACTACTAGGTTGGCTTTCAAAATAAGTCACTTGAGATTTTGATGGATAAATAAATTTAAAAAAAGAAAAAAAAAGCAAGCTGAAAAAGCTTGCTAAAAAATAATTTAAAAATGTGGCTCTTTTTTTCTAGGAGGGGGGGGAGAGGGGCACTCTGGGGGGCACTCTTTAAGATGCATGGGGGGGGAGGGGGGGAGGGGGGGGAGGGGCAGGGTTTTTTAAGAGTGAGACTCGCTTCTCTGCCCTCTCTAAAAGAGAGGGCAGAGAGGCGAGTCTACTTACCATGAAAGGTATCATGATTGCGTTTATGATGATGTGCATCATGATGTGACTATCTTACAACCCTATGAGAAATAAGCAAGACATGGGCGTACTTACACGGGCTATTTGTAAACTAATGAATGTGACTTCTTCGTTAAAATCAGTATCTACAACTCTTTTAAGCCTAAGGCTTTTTCTTGAGTTTATTCTTTTGTTCAATTTCGGGCCCACCTCAAAAGAGGAATAGGCCCTCTGTAGCACTTGTCGCTTGCTCATCAATCAGAGCCGGGGTGTAGAAGACCCCTGCCCTGTCGGGTACGTTCTCCCTCTGGTACGTTTTTGGTTAGTTTGGAGCTCTCAGTCGACTGTCTTATCCACCTTAAAAAAACCAGACTTTCGGTGTCTCATGATAAAACTGGTGCCTTATACTAAGTGCTGGATTACTTTCTCATTTTTTTAGTGTTCTATCCGATGCTTATTTAATTTTTGCACTGATAAAAACGGTTAGCTTGTACAAACACGCGGTCTATTTAAGTGTTAAGTGTAGAAAATGAACAGAACAGTGCACAGAAAATAGAGCTACCGACTACATTTCGCCCAGTCACTCAGCGGAGAACAAAAGAACTACTGACGTAGTGTACCCGCTATTCCGACAGTTGGCGCCACCGTTATACTTTTCCCGCGTGCGACATGAAGCCCTGGGGCGGGTACTGGCTGTTTTGGTTGTAGGTACCGAAACATAAAAAACTACAGCCAGCCCAATGTCATGGTGAGACAGCTCTCTTATTTTTACCTTGAGTAGCGTCCGTAGGGCCTATGACAAAACCTAGTCCCGTACACTGAGCAGCTTGAGGTCTGAAGGCTCATACAGAAAAATGTGTGGGTGTGTGGGTGTGTGGGTTGCTTTACGCCTTAGTTAACAGCTATGGTCATTTCAAGAGCGGTGATGGTGATCGAATCTATTGGCCCTTTTACCGAGACAAGGGTTCTTTTACATCCCACACTACATAGCAGAGAGACGTCTAGCAGCCCCTAGAGGCCCCGCAGGGGGCTCGAGAGGTGCCGTGGAGAAGAGCAGATATCCACGAGAGGCCACGCCAACAACCAAATTCTATCTTTATCCCGCGAGAAAAGGAGATAAGAGTCAAGGTTATGAACTATCAAAAGATTTTAGAGTAAATTAAGTTATGAGATATTAATATAATGTACATATCTAGGGCCCGATATAGGGCCTCTGCAGATCCCCCTTCAGGGCCCCGATCCATGAGGCCTTAGAAACGGAGCTGGGTCATGTAACCAAGGGAGATCAGCAGTTGTTGATGTCGGCGCTGCCGATAACGCTGGTAAATGACCGTTTTACTCATGTTTAGAGTCAGAATAGCTTGAGTATTACTTGAATATCGAAGAGTAGAGGTCAAATTACCCCAGACAAGGTGTTTCCATCTAGAAATTCTCGACAGTATTTCCGAAAATTGCAAATATTGGTCCCAGCCCCACGGGGCCCCATACCGAGTATTAAAAGTTTGAGATGCAACTTTCATTCATGCTGTTGACCAATCAGGGGGCTCTGTTTTTACGACCTTGACTACATAGTAAAAGTGATTGACAACGTCAGATATCACTTGACGACGTCAAATATCGATCTGATATTTGATCCCTTGATATTTGATTCAAAACCCACATCGAGTGGGATAAAGCCTTTTATCATCTTTTGATTGTGAGGCATACACTTTTCTTACACACAACAGCTGTCATCTATCAAGGGGCTCTGGATAGGGGGTCCCCATGTCGAATGTCGATCTTAGAAAATGACCATGTCACATGACAATGTCACTTAATAATGTTCATATCCCATGTCGATTTTAAGAAATGTTCATGTCACCTGTCACTATGATTTTTTGGGCCTCATGTCACTTGTCATTAGACCTCATGTCGTTTGTCGATTATAAGAAATGGTCATGTCACCATATCGAATTTAGCGGTCCACACCCATTATCAAGTGTCAGGGCATGTTGGCTGCTTGAACACGTAGTCTGTCATCACCCTTGTTTCTGTGCCTTATCTAAACAGGCAATTAGTGGCCGCTAGCCGAGAGTACCTCCCTGGTCGCCTCTCCCGAATCTGCTAGACGTCTCACTGATAGGAGTGTGTGGGTGTGTGGGTCTGTGTGTGTCTGTTCGGTCTGTGTGTGCACGCGTCTTGCACTCTAGTCTTGCGGACCACTGTTAAGCCTGTGGTTGGAGAGCGCGACATAGCCGCTTGCTACACTCTCTAAACAGAGGTCCGCAAGACTAGGCCGGATCGCGCTCTTGCTTAAAGGTGCACCTCAACTCAGTGCGCCTTTAACAGCCGCCCCAAATAGGTGAAGTTCTTGACGCGGCACAGCGCCTCCCACCAGTAGCCAATCAGCGCGCCGAACGCCGGACACACCTCCACCGTGTGAGCCTCTAAGTAGGTCACACGAATCATACTAAGATACCGATCTCTTCTGTCGGTTCGTCGCGGTGGCCGTGAGTGATCGCACGGTCGCCAAGATTCACTGCCTTGATTGGCAGAGGGGGGGGCTGATTACCCCCCGTCGGATGAATTGCGGCGAAACCATAATCAATTTTTCGCTGTTTTAGATAAAAGAGATCCAGAGCTATCCGCTCGTCCAAGAATTATTTTTCTATCAGCCCGGGATCACCCTCAAATTAAGGCCTAAAGTCCAAAAACCCAAAATTTTTTCCCTATGGGATTTCAGTGTCTAAGCGTTTTTTGCAGCCCCAAGGAGCAGCTCACGGGCTCGAACCCTGTAAACGCTTTGACGCGCTTTCGTCGCCTTAGGCGACGTAGACCTACCCTATTTTTTTTTGGACCATGTTACCTGAACACGGATTATTTTTTTGTTTGGCCCAATGAGCTCACAGCTAGACTAGATACCTCATGTTTTGGATTGGAGAAATCAGCAGAGCAATAAAAAGCGCGGTGAGGCTAGTGTGGCCCCTGTGAGTTGTAAAATTGGTGCTAAATGTGGTAACCAGGCAGATGCTGAGTTCATTGATATTGTCCGTTAATGATACTTAAGGTGGGTGTTGTCTAAAGTTTTAATTGATATTACCAATGTGGCCAATAATGACTTCACAGTTGGGGCCCTCGCCCGCAGGTCCCAGATTCAGGGTATTCTTTGTTTATTGTGTGGCCCCTAAAGAGGGGCCGACTAACTCTTTAGAGTTAGTTAGATGCTGCCACTGTGCTATGCAACAGCAGCTATTAATTACGCTTCATGTTGGGCGGCATGGATCACTTGATGGGTGATACCTCAAAGCTCAAACACGGCAGAGCCGTGTGTGGCATGCGAGGACCAGTGGGTCAGGGGTGATCCGTTGCAAACAGAATGCTGATCCGTGTGAGGTTCTGACTTTCTATAGTTTTTTATAAAGCCTTAGATATGGTGTGGTATTTTTCATCTCGCTATAGTTTAGTTGGTATTTAAGGAAACCGCCTCATTTCTATCAGAAATACACAATATTGAATTGTTTTTTATATTTTAATATATTAGAAGCGCGCTTTGTTGCCTATGTAGCTCATTATGCGTTGAAATGTTCGCGAGCATCGTAGGAATGTACAAAACCCCTATTGTGGCACCATCTGACGAAAGAGCGGAGAACTATACTAGCGCGTTTCGTTATTCACATCTTTTGACAGGGACTTGGTTGGTGGCTTTACGCCCTAATTAACAGCTGAAGTCATTTCAAGGGGGGTGATAGTGATCGAATCTATGGATACCTGAAGGTGGAAAGCACACACCCTACACTTTTACCGAGGCAATGGTGGTGCTGCTCAAAGGGTGTGGCGAGCTAGACTGGAGGATGTAATAACTAAGCAGCAGAAGGACCAAAAAGACAATCTCGTAGTAGTAGGTCTACTTAGATCTTGAGTAGCCGCCCTTGTGGTTATAATTACCTAGACTAGTTGGCTCTGCCAGCCTGGTCAAGTGAAAATTGTTAAGGAGACTATGAACTAAGCTAACATCTCATAAGTATTAGTTACCACCCCCTCACACCCGTTTAACAACGGATTCAGGGTCTAATTATGGAGACCCTAGAGTAAGATTAACAATATATCCCAATGTCTGTAGTAGACATTTACGACATGCAACCTGCCCCCTAGAAGGGATAGATCTGACCACAAGTCCGCAATATGGGACTCCCCCTCTGAGAGTATCAAGGTTTGCGTATAGTCTCTTGCAGGTTAATCTGTTATCTACCCCTTTGTCGACTTCGCCAAAATCCTGGGAGATTCACTTTAAACCTAAGGTCTACCCTTTTTATTCTTTGTTTATTGTGTGGCCCCTAAAGAGGGGCCGCGGTGTTGATTAATTACACCACATGTTAAGCAACATGAGATCAAACCTTCCTCAAAAGCGACAAGGCTCAGAGTCCTGTTGGACGGGAACCCTGTGTGGCATTTGAAGACGAATGGTTGAGTGATCTGTTGCAGATGCCGTTCCGTGAGAAGTTCTGACTTTATATAGCTTTTATATCGCTTTAGATATGGTGTAGTATTTTCAATCTCACTATAGTTTAGTTGATATTTCAAAGAATCTGCCTCATTCTATCAGAAATACACAGCGTTGACATGTTTCTTATATTCAATATATTAGAAGTGTGCTTTGTTGCTTATTATAGGTCATTATGCGTTTAAAATGTTCGCGAGTATCGTGGAAATGTACAAAAACCCTATTGTGGCGTCATCTGACGAAAAGAGCGGAGAACTACACTAGAGCATGTAATGGCTAGACCAGCAGGCGGCAGCAGAGTGGTCAAAAGACAATCTCGTAGTAGTAGGTCTACTTGCATGTTGAGTAGCCACCCTTGTGGTTGTAATTACCTTGACCACAGGTCCGCAATATGGAGCTCCCCCTCTGAGAGTATCAAGGTTTGCGTATAGTCTCCTGCAGTTTAATCTGTTATCTCCTCCTTTGTCGACCTCGCCAAAATCCTGGGAGATTCACTTTAAACCTAAGTCCTACCCTTTTTTATTCTTTGTTTATTGTGTGGCCCCTAAAGAGGGGCCGCGGTGTTGATTAATTACACCACATGTTAAGCAGCATGAGATCAAACCTCCTCAAAAGCGTCAAGGCTCAAAGTCCTGTTGGACGGGAACCCTGTGTTGCTTTCGAGGACGAATGGTTGAGTGATCCTACCGATCCGTCAGAGGTTCTGACTTTATATAGCTTTTATATCGCTTTAGATATGGTGTAGTATTTTCAATCTCACTATAGTTTAGTTGATATTTCAAAGAATCTGCCTCATTCTATCAGAAATACACAACGTTGACATGTTTCTTATATTCAATATATTAGAAGTGTGCTTTGTTGCTTATTATAGGTCATTATGCGTTTAAAATGTTCGCGAGTATCGTGGAAATGTACAAAAACCCTATTGTGGCGTCATCTGACGAAAAGAGCGGAGAACTATACTAGAGCATGTAATCGCCAGACCAGCAGGCGGCGGCAGAGTGGTCAAAAGACAATCTCGTAGTAGTAGGTCTACTTGCATGTTGAGTAGCCGCCCTTGTGGTTGTAATTACCTAGCCTAGTTGACCCTGCCGGCCTGGTCAAGTGAAATTAGTAAGGAGACCACCCATTAACGTGCTCCACAGTCTTTAGACAGTTAAGACTATAGTCAAGACTGGAGAATTTGGCGAGACGCCCCTCTGGGAGGTCATAATCCTCAATGTTAGGTGTTAGCTCATTAACATCAGATACCATATTAACAACCCATTTAAATGTTCATTTTAATAGCAACTCACCCTATTCTGACAAAATCCTATTAGCAGGTAACCTCTGTGTAAACCATACTGCAAACATCTGCTACTTCCAGCGTCTGCCTCGTGACTGATAGTGTACAACAAGACGAAGTGGGCAGAGATTAGAAAAAATGAAGCTCTTTATATAGCCGAGAGAGCAGCTAATCTGGATGTTCTAAGCTTGTTTTCACCTAGAGCTCCAACCCTCTTCCAGAGAGAATCAAATCGCTTTTCACCTGAACCCTTCCACCCCTAATCCATCAGCATGAAAAGAGAATTAACGAGTGTAACGTGCGCTACATGTATATGGGATTATAGCTGGTGAAGAGATAAAGCCGAGTCACCTGTGTATACAAAGACTACAGGGGGTGATTAACGACAGGTGTGACGCGCCAGCCCGTGAACGGATTAAGCCAAAAAAAAATAAAAAAGTATGTTTCAGGTAACATGGGCAG
The DNA here is from genome assembly GCA_947462335.1 of Harmothoe impar. Classification (NCBI taxonomy): domain Eukaryota; kingdom Metazoa; phylum Annelida; class Polychaeta; order Phyllodocida; family Polynoidae; genus Harmothoe; species Harmothoe impar. The sequence goes on from OX381705.1 coordinate 75,070,812, forward strand.
AAAGACTGGAGTCGGTAGGTCGGATTTTTATTTTATTTTATTTTATTTTTTTAACATGAAAGTACTAGCCATCCTCCGTGGAAATTCTAAAAATGACCCAAAAAGTATAAAAATATGAAATTTTCTTCAAACTTGCTTTAAAAAAAACGTAGGGTCGACCCTGTTTTGCTAGGGTTGGTCGGGTGACCTGAAACAAACCTTTTTTTTTATTTGGCCTTATCTTTCAAGCTGACGCTTAAATTCAACTAGCCAGCCGCCGTCCACACCACTCACTGCGACAAGAGGAGGTGCTGTTGTTTTACACTTGAGTCGCTTACCACATGGTCTCTACCTCACAGACAGACACGCGCCCCCTGTAGCTTTTTTTTGTTTTTTTTTGTATACACATGCTAATCTCATAACCCCCTTATCCGTTATACAGGTAACGAGTATTCTCTTTTAAAATAGCTGCCAGTCAGCTTAGCTCTAGAAGCAAGAAGGCGTGTATAGGTGCCTTATAAGTCGGCAGGGGGTAAATACTAGTGAAAAAGGAAGGCAGGTGTGCAGGTAGCTTTTCTAACAGACACGTGTGTGCACTAAGCTGCTTAAGTCTAAACCCACCCGCAGTAGTCAGGTGGCATGTGAAAACTTACTTAACTGATCTCTTACATTGAGTAGAGTCTCTGTGCTGAGAGAGCCTTTTCAGCCGTTTAAGAGGATTAACTAGGACAGGGTACATAAGGAGTGAAACGCCGAATAGCGGCTACTCAGTCTCGTGCAGCACAAGCAGCAGCATCTAGCAGCGGCTTCAGCAGCAGCTGCACGTGCAGCACAAGCAGCTGGCAGCGACTTCAGCAGCACAAGCAGCACGAGCAGCACAAGCCGTAGCATTTGTCAGCAGCATCCGTGACATCGTCAGCAGCAGCCCCCATGACCTTGTCAGCAGCACAAGCAGCCAGCAGCTGCTGGCAGCTGCTTCAGCAGCTGCTGGCAGCTGCTGCACGAGCAGTAGCACAAGCAGTAGCATCTGTCAGCAGCAGCAGCAGCAGCACAAGCAGCCAGCAGCTGCTGCATGAGCAGCACAAGCAGCACAAGCAGCAGCACCGACAGCAGCAGCAGCAGCAGCAGCGGTGTGGACCACTAAAGTCGAGATGAAGCCAAGTGACATTTGACATGAAGCTTGAAAAACACAGTGACAGGTGACATGCGCAATTCTTAAAATCGACATGAGATATGAGCATAATTAAGCGACATCGACATGCGCCATGGCTATTTTTTAAGACAAACATCATATGTCATAGCCTCCTCATCCAAACCTCCACTAGTAGTGCTCTATAAGCGCAAGCTGTAAACCCTCTCCTCCCCTCGTGCACACAGGCGAATTATCAGAGTCAGCCAATGGTGTCAATACCCCTCTCATACAAGGGTCGGGCGCTGCTGGACTATAATAGATGAGTCAAGGACCGTTCTACTGAGGGTCAGGCAGGCTAAGTCGGACATTCAATGACAGGTAAGTCTTTGACAACCTTGCTTGAAAGTCTGGACAGCATTGACAGACTGGGGCATAAGGATCTCGCATGGTCAGACTTTCAAGCAAGTTTTGCTAAAGTCGCGTTATTGAATGTCCGACCTAGCCTGACCCACAGTAGAACGGTCCTTGACCCGTCTATTATAGTCCAGCAGTGCCCGACCCTTGGCTGAGAGCAGTTTAAGCGCCATTGGGTGTCTCTGATATTTGCCTCTGTGTAAGATGAGAAAAAAAGTCTGTTGAAAGACTATATTTCAAGCCAGAAAACTGTAATTAGCTTTCCAAATTGTTTATTTAACAATATCTTAGCCTAGCAAGCAGCTGTCAGATGTCATCTAAGAAAAAAAATGTGAGCTGTTAATAGATTCAAGAGAAATTAGTTTACAAATAGCCCGTGTAAGTACGCCCATGTCTTGCTTATTTCTCATAGGGTTGTAAGATAGTCACATCATGATGCACATCATCATAAACGCAATCATGATACCTTTCATGGTAAGTAGACTCGCCTCTCTGCCCTCTCTTTTAGAGAGGGCAGAGAAGCGAGTCTCACTCTTAAAAAACCCTGCCCCTCCCCCCCCTCCCCCCCTCCCCCCCCATGCATCTTAAAGAGTGCCCCCCAGAGTGCCCCTCTCCCCCCCCTCCTAGAAAAAAAGAGCCACATTTTTAAATTATTTTTTAGCAAGCTTTTTCAGCTTGCTTTTTTTTTCTTTTTTTAAATTTATTTATCCATCAAAATCTCAAGTGACTTATTTTGAAAGCCAACCTAGTAGTCACGTGACCCCCTTAAGTAGGTCACTTCCCGTCACGTGACCTATTTGAATTTCCCGCCAACATGGTGGTCACGTGACCCTCTTAAGTAGGTCACTTCCGGTCACGTGACCTATTTGAATTTCCCGCCCAAAGGTCACGTGACCGGAAGTAGGTCACTTCCGGTCACGTGACCTATTTGAATTTCCCGCCAAAAGGGAGGCCTCTCATTGGCTGCTTTTGAATTTCCCGCCAAAAGGGAGGCCTCTGATTGGCTGCAGGTCGATTGAGTAATAAACAGTACTTAACTATAGTCCCGTTCCGATACATACTATACTACTGATACTCGATGTTATCATGTCTCTCTCTAACCCCTATCAGATTATGACTGAGGCGAAAAAAATCGCTATCACCCATGATTGGGCCAGGGATGCGGAGAAATACCTCTACAAGTTCAACAAAATAAAGTTCAGTCAACCTGAGATGAAGGATCACTTGCTTGGATTCAAGGGTCACCTCTATGAGGCAAGTTTCCACCCCATTTGGGGGGCAGGATTTCATCTTGGCCAAGCTCGCCACTGTACACAGGCTAACCTCAAATCTGAAAACTTGCATGGACTGATACTAGAACGCATTCGGAGGGAGATGGCCCCGCCCCCCCCCCAGCCCCCTATCGAAAATGGGGATCCAGACAACATCAGCAATGTGAGTGATGACGGCAGGCAATCTGATGACGGCAACAACAACAACAACAACAACGACAACAACAACATCGGCGTTCATGACGATGGTGATGACGATAATGGTGATGAACGGGCAAGGCGAAATCAACAGGCAGCAGTCCCCCCTGCTGCAGCAGGAGACCATCAGCCACAAGCTCCACTCCAAGTTCAAGCACAAGATGTTCATCTTCCAGACGCAACGTAGCCTTCACTTTAATTTACCGGTAGAGACTCTCAGAACCTAACAAAGACTGTCCACCGACAAACGCTCAACTTCACACTATGTACCTCATTATTGCTAATTCTACTGTATTGCCATGAATTCAATTCAATTTAATTTAACTCAATTTAGCCCAGGTAAATAGAGCAGTCTAATATTAAATCAGGAAAACTCCATTTATAAATTCACATCTAAATTCATAAATATAGTGAGGTCGTCTTGTTGTAAATCACCCCGTAAATTTTAAAGTGAAGTTTATTAATAATGGAGTATATTTTACATTCCTCTGTTGTAGTGTGATGTCCACAGGTCGATAAATTGATAAATTTGATGGATTTATTAATGTGATAATTATATTACCGTGTGCTATATGAATTATAGGACAGAGGTAATTCCTACCGGTACATATGACTTATGAAAACTAGTCATTCAAGTGTAAACTCAATTTAGTCATGTTTATTCACGTGTGTTACTGGTTGATCTTGGAGTCTGTTGACTAGCTATTGAAGTATGAGCTCGGAGTTTACCGGTACTTAGTGCTAGAACTATATATTCAGATTCATTTATTCTTGTGTTATACTGTCGGTTTTGGAGGTTACCGGTACTTAGCGCTAGAGCTATATATTTAGATTCACTTATTCATGTGTTATACTGGTCGGTCTCGGAGTTTACCGGTACTTAGCGCTGGAGCTGTATATTCAGATTATTAACTTCCAGGTTAATAGCTAGGTTTCCAAATTCCTAGTCTATCAAAATAGATCTTTATTTAATGACTTTAGCATTTGAAATTTAAAGGGGTCCACGCTTACTGTAACCGCGAGGAAGCTTGTACAGCATTGGTGGCCATAAGAGCCGTATACCTTTGCAGGGGGGTATCATAGGGTATTTAATTTCTGGTATGATAAAAGGTACTACATATTTAATTGTTATGAATGGGGGCAAATCTAGTGTCCCTATCAATGTAAATCCATGCTGTTCTAGGCGCGTTACCTGACTTCAAAAAGGGCTTCTCCTTAGTCCACCTTAATGCAAGAAGTGTACGTAATAAGACAACAGGTATTAAGGTGGAACTTATGAATAAAGATATTGATATAGTAATGTTTTCAGAAACATGGTTGAATGCTAGTGATGAGGATGGATTATTTAGTTATCCCAGGTATAATTTATTTCGACATGACCGAGTTAGCATTTATAGAGGAGGTGGTCTATGCGCTCATGTAGACGAGAATATAACTTGTTCTGTCGAGAAATTTAGACTGTTAAATAGATGTACCGCTGATATTGAAGTGCAATGGCTGCTTTCTATAAAGGGAAGGGGCAAGGATGCTATAGTATGTAATCTATACAGGCCACCAAACGGCTCCCTGCCCACTTTTTGTCAAACTCTAAAAGCCTTGCTTCTACAAATCGACTTATTAAATAATTATGATGTGTTCATTCTTGGCGACTTTAATGTGAATGTCCTTAATGATTCTCCTGAAAAAAGACAACTTTATGAAATTATGGATCAATTTAACTTACACCAGTTAATTAAAGATGTCACCACCACCTCGGGTACAAATACCTGCATTGACCTAATTTTTTCTAACTCGTCTGACATTGTAGCCAGTGGTCCTATGAATGTACATCTTAGCGACCACCTCCCGGTATATCTTATTAATAAGCAAGTACATGTAAAAACTATCATGAAGAGTTTCAAGGGTAGATCTTACCGCAACTTTGACATAGACAAATTTTTGTTAGATGTTGAAAATTGTGATTGGCAAGTGTTTGACGATTCTGGTGACCCTAGCGTCTGCTGGGACATTTATGAGAGTAATTTAAAACAAATGTTAGACATTCAATGTCCTGTCAGGGAATTTAAGGTTCGAGATAGAAATGAACCTTGGATGACTCACTATTTGTTAGAAAGGATTACCGACAAAAATAACTTATTGTATGAAGCGCGACAAGCCAAAGACATCATCTTATGGCATAGGGCGCGGGCCTTAAAAAATGATGTTGCCATGGAAATATCCACTGTAAGAAGTAATTACTACAAAGAATTAAGTGATGCTCACTTTAAAGATTCAAAACGATTTTGGTCGGTGTTAAAAGAGGTTATTCCCTCGAGTAAAAATGGATCAAAATCCATTAACATTGTAGATGAAAATAATTTACCGGTACTAAAAAAAGACACGTCTTCCTATGTTAATAATTTCTTTGCTGAGATAGGGCCTAAATTGGCGGAGAAACATAAAGAGGATTTTGAATTTAGAGGTGAGCGCTGCTTGAATGATATGCATGATGTAGAGTTTTCTAATGAGGAGATTCTAACGTGTGTTAAGAATTTGGACACTTCAAAATCATCTGCTTTATTGTATCTTCCTACAAATATATTTAAGCAAAGTGTGATTAGTAACTCGTCTAGATTCTGTAAAATAATTAAATTATGTATTTCTACGTGCAGAATTCCTGACTCCTGGAAAATAGCTATCGTAACACCCCTCCCAAAAGGGGGAGACTCTACAAATGTATCTAACTTCAGGCCTATCAGTGTATTACCTGTACCAGGAAAAATTTTGGAAAGGCTTCTACACACTTCTATCTCGAACCACCTGGAAACAAATTCAATTTTAACGAAAAAACAAGGCGGGTACCAAAAAGGAAAGTCTACCTTGGACACTATTACTATATTAGTTGATGACATTCTTAGAAATAGAAATCTCGGTAATATAACTTTGGCTGCATTTATAGATATTAAAAAAGCTTTTGATTCAGTAAATTTTGGCATATTAATAAAGAAACTAGAAAATTACGGTATTCGAAATCACACTTTGACACTTATAGAAAATTACTTATCCAGGAGGCAGCAATGCACAGTTGCAAACAATGTTAAATCCCAGTGTGTACCACTCCAGTGTGGAGTCCCTCAGGGTTCTATTTTAGGCCCCCTATTTTTTCTACTTTATATAAATGACTGTATCTCATCAAATGACATCCATGATACGCTCCTATACGCCGATGACTCTGTACTCTACGTCTCTGGTAACAATTTGGACACTCTAACAATACAGCTTTCAAATTCTTTATCCTCATTCTATAAGTGGACAGCTATTAATAAACTTTCCATGAACGAGGAAAAAACGAAAATTATGACGTTTGCGTCAAAAATTAAGCTCGGAAGAATTCAGAAGCCAGCTATACGTTTAAATGGTAAACTTCTAAAAAATGTAGTCTCCTACAAATATTTAGGTGTCATTTTGGATGAAGAGCTAAATTATTCTATGCACATAAAAAATTTAATAAAAAATCTCCGCTTTAAATCCACCCTATTATATAGAAGCAGAGACGTAATGAGTGTTCAATCTCTTTTGAAAATATACAGGTCTCACGCACTTCCAATCATTGACTACTGTGATATACTATATAATGGTGGAAATGCTGACCTCCTTGAGGAACTACAGCGTGTACAGAATAAGTGCCTGAAAACTTGTTATGGGGACCATATACTAACTCCTACAGATCTCATTCATAGCAAAGCTAAGCTTCCCTACCTATCACAGAGGAGGTTGTATCACATAAGGGTGTATGCGTTCAAAAGGTCAAGGTGTAAGGAGAATTTACAAAAGAAGATAAGAGTCACCAGGTTGTCAGCCGCTCCTTTATTGAAGTATTCGCACATTAAATGTTCAGCATACGAAAATTCTATAGAGGTGACTTGTGGACAAACCTGGAATGCCCTAGATGTGGAGATTAGGAAACTTGAGCACTTTGATGAGTTTAAATCAAAAATGAGAAGTTTACTTGAAAACTCTATACCGGTACTAGATACATAAAAAACCACCTTCATGCCAGGTATATTATCTATGCTATTACAGTTTGTTATATAGGGGGGTTTCTTCTATTTTGATCTATCATAAGATTTCAGTAAGAAAGTTATAGTTTATAAGCCACTGTTTTCTCAAAAAGAATTGTTATTTAATGACATGTTCAAATGGTGAAACTGGGTGTATCAACAAACAGCTCTGCTGACGGGTACACTCAGTGACTTTTTGGTCGAATTTAATCGCTTATGTCTCACTAATCCCAAAGGTCATGATGATTATAGCTTGTAAACGCTTATATTTATACTACCACCCAACGATGGATTGAGACACATGTACGTCATAATTGTCAAACTATTTACCTCAGACCAATAAAGTCGATTCTTGTTCAAAAAAAACAAACCTCTGCTTGTCAAATCTGTGTGGAATCCAGTTTGAGTATTAACATGATTTCGTTCATACTAGGTCTTTTTAAAGCTGTGTGGCCAACAAGGGCATCACGCTCCATGTCATCGTCAGTGAGGGATTCAATATGCAGTACTCCTCAGTCGTGCCATTTTCAAATAGTCTTCGGTGGTTAGAGGCAGGTGCAGCTAATGTATGATTAATACGGAACACGTAGACACACGTCAACTTGTTGTATATAGGATTATGTTAAAGGAGCATGCAAACATGAACGTTCAAATACATGTAGCTTTCTGTCTGGATAGTTCTACCTGCCGTGATGCAAATATGTTGCAGTGCGTGTGTCCGCACTGAAAGACAATCCGTATGTATACTGTATATCTTATATAGAGTTGTCTTACAATGTGAAGGTTTTCATCCGACTTGAATACACATGCCACTGCACGGCTAGATACAGTAAATGTCATATTACTGTAGGGGCACGATGTTACCGGTTGATTTCTTGACTATATTTTAAAATAATTATTTCGAAGTTAAACCTCCAGCGATGGTTATAACATTCAAGGAAAAAAGAGTTATCATGTATGTGGAACATATACAGCTGATTAAGGGACCGTCTGGACACTGTACCCTAGTGGGTTGTATAAGGAGCTCGGACCTTCTCCACTTGGAACTTTTCCCACTGATTGCCCCCGCTCTTAACAACTAATACATCCCCTATCCATGCACACCCTCCTTCCTCAGGGCCAGGATAACACTTCCCTGTCGACAATGAAAACAGGACATGTTACAGTTTTGGAGAGCTTTTTGTAGGAATTTAACAATAATGCAGTGGGGTAGGGCACTGAACTATTAAAAAGGATCCTGAAAAGCCGTTTTTAGAAAGAGTGGAAGTGCTAGCCTTTTAAATCCGATTCAATAGCATATATATATATACACATAACTTTCTTCCAAGGAAAATGCCATTAACTGCTAGATTGTGCAAGTATTAGAGTGCCCTATTGACCCCAGTTAGTGGTTAATTCTGAGCAGCCTTTCCTGATTCGACAACTCCCTATCCCCGACCCTGCCCACACCTCCTCCTCCTGGGCTCTACCCAGCTGGCCGGCGGCTGATTGGACGTGAGGGCTGGCCGCCCCTCGTCCCACCTCCTCCCGTGCCCCGGCCGCCCTCTCTCACCTGCTGCCTCCCACCCTGGAGGATCAAAGACACGTCTGCATCCACAGCCCAGGTACCTAAATCTACAACATTAAAGGGATACATCCACAGCGCTGCAGCAGGAAGGTGTGTCAAATCATGTGACATAACTGCTGCAGAAGTTGCTCTGTCAAAATGAACAATCGAGACCTCTGCCCATCTACTCAGTATTGAATTTGTATATGATTTATCTATATCCATAACTTGTAAGTAGGGGTGAAAGAATCAAGGGAATGGTCGTGTATACCTTTAATTAGTGTAGTGGGGATTCAGGTACAGTGTATTAGGGTACTGATTGGGTTTGGTTAGGGGCTCAATTAAGGGAAGGTGTGGTACGGTGGAGAAGCTGTCCCACACTTGAGTGGCGTTTGCTGGAGGGTGTTAAGGAGTTAGCGACATGTGGTGGAGATGGTGTGTTATAGTGAGACGAGATTATTGATAGATCTTGGGTATAAGACAGCACCCCCTCCCCCTGCCTCTAACATAACACATTTGGCATTCCTTTCTATTTACCGAAATAGTTGAAATTAACATTCCAATGCTCTCAGATATAATTCACTCGCCAGAACAAACGAAGGAAAAGGGGTGTCTTTTACGACAATATGCAATCAATGTAGCTGTGGGTGGCCATTTTGTAGACATTTTGTACTTCCTATAACCCAATTCTCCTCAACACAAATCCCACGGCCAATGTTCCCCTGCCCAGTGGGCACAAAATTCAGTTCAGCGTTGAATCAACGTTGAATCAACATTTGATCAACATCGACAACTAAGTATCAATGTTGATTCAATGTTTTGTGCCCACTGGGTGAGCGCCTGGTTGGCTGTAGGAAGCAGTAAAGGTGAGTGGACTCCGATAGTGGAGATTATCCCTCGGTGCCAAAGCACCCTGCTGCCATTAACACCCACAACTGGTAGTGAGCAGCTCACTCAGCAGCTTACAGCAGCTCAGGCCACAGAATGGGTGTGTTACGGTAACACAACTAGGGCATCTTTGTGAATCGTGAATATTGGTGTAGACTATAAATATGCTTTGACGTTTATAAAGGGTTTCTGACTCCTTTCAACGAAGGAAACATCCCATTATTAACGTGAGCCGTCGTGATTTTTAAGCTCTTTAACTTCTCGACATTGAAGCAGGATGACATATTTTAGATATTGCCAGCCCCCTCCCCCGCACACTCCAAACCAGGTATTGTTATCGAAATAAGATAGACCGAGCTGAAACACACCATGTATATGTGTTGGCCTCAGCGAGCAGCTCACAGAGTAGCTCACAGGGGACAGGGAAATGTCGAAGTGCCAGCCGCACTCAGCGGCCGCCCCGATAGGTCAACAAAGACCCAGCTCAACGCGAGGATTGTCGGCCAACAGCCACCGCTCTAGGGGCACACAGGGACCAATAAATTCGTATTAACTATTAATACACAAAGTTTGCTGTTTTAATTGATCTCCACTAGCACTGGTAGACCTACCCTAGAGGGTAGATTCAGTTCTGTGGCAACTAGTTACCCCCACCCCTTCTTGTGAGGATTATTGTTCAGTCTCGTTTAATGAATATCTTATTAAGTGGCTATATATAATATAGGCCTACATATGTCATAAATGATATCACATTCACTAAAAGGGTATGCTAGCTATATTCCTCATTGTTAGTATAGAAAGGATGGATTATCATATTGAAATTGAACAGGTGACTTAGGAGATCCCTAATAAAAAGAGAAGGATTGTGCATGTACAAACAGATTTACGTCATAACTCCGTCTTCTTTGGACAGCTGGCTCTTCTGTTATTATTTCTTGAGAGATGGGTAGGCTAGGTATGTTCAACCTATGTTCCCTTGCGCTATGCGTGGTGTAAAAAGGGTAGAACCCCTGAAGAGTTTATGATGTATGGACCTGTATACACCAAGTATTCAAGGTATCCCAGAGCAAAAACGTCCATAGCGTATAGGTACTGTTCTGTTCTCCAGGGCCAACGCTAGATAGCAAGACGCAGGCAATAGCAAAACCAGAAGCACGAAGGCTTGTGAGTTATATAGGCCTCGTGTATACAGTCATGAGATTGAGTTTTGAGTTTTATTGGCATAAATCCTCTACAAGTAGAGATCCTTCAGACTCGAGCCAGTGTAATACAAGTATCAAAGTTTGTTTATAGAGAAAGTCAATCACAGCTTCAATATAAAACAAGTATGTAATTACAATAAAAAAACATAGATCAGCATTCACGTTCAATCAGGGGGGATCTTCCAATATTACAACATTTATTGAAACAGATATCAGTAACAGATTGCACCCTGTTTGGTCAAGATACATTGAACGGTATCAATATCTAGACTACAAAATACATTTTGTAGTGAAAAACAAAAATGGCTGAAGGCCATTCGTTGTGCATACTTCCAACATGCAACTCAATTTCTTCTCTTCTTTTCGCTGGTAAAGCACCTAATATATAAAACACCTGTGGTAATTAGGTACAAATGTATTATCACAGGGGCCCAGTGTACCATCCGGTCGCTGGTTCACCTGTTTCCGGCGGCCCCAGGTGAGGTGGTAGCAAACCTGGCCGGGTGCCAGTACCTGTATACTGCCGGGAACCAGCGGCAAACTACCGGCCAGGTAGTAACCCTTTAAGGGCCGCATAGTGCTTAACAGTGCTGTGCCGTTGTCGCTACGATGTAGGACGAGTAACTCGCCAGTGCTGCATTCAACCACCATGCCGACCCTCCGGGGATTATCAACTTTGTGTGGTTGGCTTGATGCTTGAATACAGCGCTGACAAGTTGGTCCCCAGGGGTGCATTCATGCATCGTCATGGGTATACATACGAGAGGGAATAGATACAATCATGCATTATGCGGCCCTTAAGGGGAAAGTGCTTCAGGGCACAACCAGCGAAATCTACTTGCATACATCCTGTTAAGGCCAAAAAAAAAAAAAGGTGTGTTTCAGGCAACATGGTCAGAATTTCTAGGGTAGGTAGGTCGGATTTTTTTTTTTTTTTTTTTTTTTTTTTTACATAGAGAACCAGGAATGAGTCGCGAATCGACAAATCGACTCGCGACTCACCAGAATGATTCAATAATTCCTCTATTGACTAGGAATAGCAAGAAGTTATTGCACATTCCTCTTAAAAAGCCATTTTCTGAAGTTAATCAATTATTCAGGCCTCTGAGGTTACTGGGAGCTTGGTTCTCTTGAAAGAATTTGTAAAAATTGAGAAAAATAACAATAAAAATCAAAAAAAAAGAAAGAAAATCTCCAAAATTGGGAAAAAAATGCTAGGGTCGGCCCTTTTTTGAATCTAGGGTCGTGTTGCCTGAAACACACCTTTTTTTTTTTTTGGCCTAACTCAATAGACTTTTTTTCTAGCTACATTTTGAGTTTTTTCCTCGTCAGTGAAGTCTGCATCATAACATAAATCATCTTCCAATCGTCCAATGCTAGTGTCCTTTAATTGTCTCTAAATACAGTAATACCCATCTAATGATGAGTTTACATGGCATTTAAATTAAATTCCTACTGCAATACATAACATAATCAGTATAACTGCCGCCAAATAGATTGTGGTCTACAAGCTTCTCGTAATGAAAAGGCTATTACCAATACAACCACCACATTTAATATGGTTTAAGTAAATGTCACAGGATCGGTTTCAGAATTAGATACACCTTAATGTAAGCTTCCACGCAGAAAGGATATTCATCGAGGGGGCGCATGGACCGTCCTTTCTGCTTGGCTGCTCGCACATTTAGTAGGATCAGTATTCAGGGGAGCAGCTAGCAGTCATGACAGAAGCATGATGTATTGCTACAATATCGTGACATCTATGAAAGCCCGGCTAGACGGAGCTGTCAGATTGCACACCTGACCTGTTAGTATAGAAATCTCACCCACTGGAGGAATAGCGTTATATATCATTGAATAGGATGACAGGGCACTGAGGGAAAATGTTATTGTATAATATGGAAGTTTCCTTTATATGTCTCTAACTTTTCCTCAAACTATTGCATTACTTAGAGGAAAAGAAATCTTTAGGCGAAACCCTCAGCAAAGGTATTTTAAAGTCACCGTTCTACTTCGAGCCAAGATGCAACTAACGAGGATCGCCCTAGGACCACATAGAGGTTGTGCCCGATATCTGTCTCCTCTTGATTTTCGTGATCCCCTCCCCCTCACACTGATTGCATTGCCACCTGTATATAATACCAACGTCAGGAATTGCTACGGATTGCTTTTTAAGATATTTTTTTGTCATCATCAAGGCCCCCCCCCCCAACTCCTATATAGGAGGGGGGGGTGAATCACCCTCAACTAGTTTAGCTGACGCAGACTATGTTATGTGCTGCCATGGTAAGGAGGATAGGCAGCGACCATTGATCATCTCACCCTGAGCCGTCTTATTTATAGAGGAGCAGCTCCATCAGAGGACACACGCAGGTACCGGGGTGTCACGCCAAGCTGTCGTTGTGTGTTTAGTGTCCTGTGTGCTGCTGTGTGCTGCTGTGTGCTGCTGTATGCTGCTGTGTGCTGCTGTGTGCTGCTGTGCTGCAGCAGGCAGTCTGGACCCCATGACCCTAGGGGCTGCTATTGTGGGTCCACATCTGTGGAGTCATCTATATCTATAAGTTATGGCTGCACCACTCTGTGACGCCTCTTGGTATTGCATGATGGTGATGTGACAGTGTCGGATTTAGAGGGGGATGGGGCGCTCATTCATTTTGCATTTAATTACCCATTTAACAATAGATAAGGCCAAAAATAGATGGCGCGCGGGACTTAGGGCATTATAAGATGTGACGTATACTCTCCCATAACAGCTTTATGGATGCAATTCCGGCGAGTAGACTCGTCAGGGCTGCATTCATGCATCATGTCTACCCTACCGGGGTGTTTCATACATATAGGGTCCGCATGATGCGATCTCCACTGATCTAAGAACCCTTGCTGAAATAGGCTATGCTGAATCCTTGCTTAAATAGGATATGCTGGTTGCTGAATGTGACCCGACAACTGGTCACAGGGCCGTCTATCTATTATCTCGAGAACCCAATGACTGGGCGAGAGCTTTAACTATTAGTGAACTGTGCTATGCCCGTATGGTTGGTATGGTGTATGAATGCAGCCATGGCGTGGAAAAAAACTAGGGATGCATTCATGCATCTTGCCGATCCTACGGGGTTGATACACTCCCGAATGGTCGGTATGATGCATGAATGCAACCTTGATAAACTCTAGAGGGCAGCATTCTAACAGCACCATACCCGCTCTACTAGAAAAACAAAATCATTCCAGCTAATGACAAGACCATGATTAATGCGGGAGGCAGATGTGCATGGAATCCCTAGTAGGAATTAAATCCAATTTATTTACTTATTTAAGTAAATCAATGGGGATCACCAAGCCACGATTTGCTATTTCTGCCAGTGTTCTTGCACGCCTACACCGGAATATCATGCAAATATATGATCGTGATGCATTTCAGCAATCCCCAGGCTATCTTGCTATTCCTCATTTTAACTGATGCAGGGCCATTGGTTCGGCTTATGTTAGAATCCAAATGGGATGATTCCAGCTGGAAGTGTATGACAATCCTGCACACTATGGAAGCATTGCGTGCGCTGCTGTCGAGGTTTGGCGCTCCCCTGGGCATCCCAGTTTGCCGGAATGTGAGTTTGCCAAGGCAGGCAGCGTCGCACGTGCGTGGAAAACAGGATGTCAGGAATTTGAGCCAGCTAGCCACAAAACTGCCTGTAACGACAATAGAAATGAAAATATCTTGCGGAGCAATATCTATTCTGCAGGCAATGGAGGTGGGTGGAGGGGTGGGGGTGTCGTTGGGTGGTGGGGATGGGGGTGGGTAAATGGGGGTGGCTTCCTTGGATGGCTTTGAAGCGTGTGGTTGGGTTTGATCAGAAGGATTGAGCAGTTGGAGTCGGGTCCCGGAAGGGTCTAGGCGCTTTTATATGGAATGTGGATCACACCTAACCTATACAAGAGCCACATTAATTTTGAATATTGCTCGTGAAAAATTACGTATTTGGCAACCTCAATAGAAAATTGGTCACATTCATATCGTATATCCTTGTCTAATTTAGCAAAAACAAATAAATTTCAACTTACATTTCTGCCGTTGTGCACACTCTAAGGCACTTTTCCTACAGACACCATCTGCATTTAATGATGCCTCACCCCCCCCCCCCCCACATACATATATATATATATTCCTGAATTGACAAAAGGGTCGATGTGAGATAACAGGGCTGGAGGGGAGGATGGGGTGTGCAGGACAGAGGACGATAACAAGGTAGATTGTCAGGGGTGTGACACCATGGCGGACATGGCCGGACAGTGGGAGAGGGAGACCAGAGTGACGTGAGTGAGAGCCTGGCATGGCTGTGTTGTTGAAGGGGTTAAGGGTGAAGGGTGTTTGTCAGGAACAACACCTTTTTGCCAAATGGAACAATTCCCATTCGTTGGTCACTCGTGTAGCGGCGCTTTATCAAGGGGCGGACAAAGTGGGTGCTGGCGGGCGGCGTGTCTGTGTGAAGGCCGCGGGTGTCAGCCGCATAAAGGCCCTTTACGACCCGACCCCGTGCACAGACTACCAAGGCCCTCCTCACCACTAGTCATGTCGTACCAGGCACACAACTCTGTGCAACTAAAGGCCTGCCAGCGACTGCCCTTATGATGTCTACATCAGTACATGGCGATCTCTATTGTGACGGTTTACAATTGCAAGTTAGCTTGGGCCGATACATGTGGGTATAATATCAGGAGATTCTCTTCAATTTTAAGATGGTGTCAATGAGGTCGTAACAGATACAGTTAGGCCTTTACGTTTCTGTGAAGAGAACTAACGAAAGCCCTCCTCGCCACCAGGGCCTAGCGCACGCCGCCACGTGTGACCAGTGTGAGAAAAACAACCCCGCAGCGACCGACAGGCCGACAAGCCACCGGGCTTTTGTATCTATTCAACTCTCTGGTACCCTCCCCTCCACACTCCCCCTCAAACCAGCCCCGTGTGATCCCACAGGGCCCGCCTTTAATTTGATACAGACGCCCGCCCTGCCAATTTGTGCGCCGAATAAGCAATGGTCACGTGACCACAACGAGCAGACGACAATCGGCAGCGTCCTTGGGAGACCCAGAAGGGACGCAGCGCTCCCCAGAAACTCAGATAATACACTAAAACGACTAACACACAGCTGCAACTACTGTTAATTGAACCAATTCTAAGAAAGCCTTGGCATGATAAAAAAAAAAGTTTGTTTCTCAGAGCAGTGGCTTCCGTTAAAATACAAAATTGGAAAAGAGAAGTTCGGTGTGTCTGACATAATTGTTTCTGATAGCGATGCCCTCCCAGGGTTCCTCACTTTGGCGCATGCGGGGTGCCAATTTGAGGTGGGCCCCGGCTGGAGGAAACCTCCACTACCGAGGGTGAGTGGCTTCCAGGATGGCTTCCATCCTGTCTCTTCACCAGGCAGGGTAGCTTTGGCCGCCGACCTCCCCAACCCAGGCCCTCCTGGATTGGAGTTGTGTCATTCAAGGTGCTGGTTCATATACTGGGCTGGACCCACCACAGCCATTTTTGT
Organism: Harmothoe impar; assembly: GCA_947462335.1. Lineage (NCBI taxonomy): Eukaryota > Metazoa > Annelida > Polychaeta > Phyllodocida > Polynoidae > Harmothoe > Harmothoe impar. The sequence continues at coordinate 75,087,010 of OX381705.1, forward strand.
GAGATTTCGATTAAGTTGATTAAGCCATATATACGTGTACTCAGTCAGCTTAATGAATTCCACTTCTAGATAGTCTTCTTCAATTTATTACGTGGGATAGTTACCACCAATACCATTGTTTATGTACCATCAGGACCCATTGCCATGGTTGTGGAAAGAGTCTAGACTAAGGCCTTAGCCCCCAAGACGACTTATTACACAAACCTGCCTGATTCGCTGGTTAAAGATGCAGGAGCCGCCGGGTGCCGGTGACAAGCTACAAGCCCCCCTACCACGCCACCTACAGGCACGGCGGCCAACTGTCTATATAGGGTCAAAGCTGGTGGTCAGAACATGTTCACAGTTAAACTTGTGAAAGGCCTTATTCTTACTGTCCCTCCAACAAGAGTCAGAGTGGAGCGAGGACCGGGACCCAGAACCTATTATAGTGGAGGTGGGGTTTGAACCTCCAGCGCCCCTATATATAGGGCTGAGTACCTGTCCCGGCCACACTCCGATTGCTGCTGGAGGGGTACCGAGATCTGCGCTGTCCCTTTACTCTCCAGCATGCACCACGTGGTGTGTATGTGACTAACGGGATTTACTTTGTGCAAACATGATACCTAATTTAGGACCTAATTCAGGGCTAAATAGGGAAGGGTTCTGATTGGCTTATCTGATTGGCTAAGGCTCAGTCAGCTAGCTCCAATCCCTCATAGGACCTAGAGAGAAGCTCCTGGGTGACCCAATGGTAAATGGCAGCAAAACCTCCGTGAGACATCCGCTATGCAGAACTCAACGATGACTCTACCTCCTAGTTCTTAAATGAACAAGCCCATACCCCAACACCACCACCCTAACTGTCATCTACAAGACATGCCTGTAGGCTACCGTGAGTCTGGAGCTCGTTCAGCGGTAGACCCACTCACCCAAGACGTTGCACAATGTGTGCCCATCTCGGCAAACCTTGTGTAACTGGCCGGGGTGCCTGTGATGTTCAGGGGGCCTCACCCCTCTCCAGAGTTCAACCCGACAGTAGGGGCTTCCCATAATGAACGACCGGATCAATATGGAGACGCAACAACACAAGCATCAGCCATCGGCGGCTACACGTTACTCATATATCACTCCTTGAAGCAGGGGGTGTGCGTGTGTGTGAGAGGGAGGCGTGTACTGTTATCTATTGAGTAGCTGAGTCCGTCCAGGGTAGATTTGCTCAAAGTCTCTATTTAATGTATGCAAAATATATGTCTATCTAAACATCTCACGCAGCTCAGTCAAAGGCTCATATCTCCGGATGAACGGTAGATGCCGGATGAACGGGAGAGGGCATCGCCTGCATGCCTGCAGGTACAGGCTGTTTACCGTTTAGTCATTCGAAATACACATTCTATTTAAAGCTTACCTGCTGACTTCAGGGGTCTGTCATTGCATATCAATCTATAAGGAAGAGAAAGGGAAAGCTATTAGCGAAATTGTAACATAATCCAGCATTATACATTTATCCTGAGAAGCAGTTGGTAGAAGAAAGCAAAATAGTGAGTTGTCACATATTCAATGGCATTAATACAGCAATAACACCACAAGCATCACATGCGAATGGTCCAAACTCAAACTAAAATAAGTGTCAAATATATAACAGTTATCAAAATCAGAAATCGTAGTTGACATCAAATATCTATATTGAGTTTGCATTGTTCATCACAATATAATATCTGCATGGACGCCCTACTCTCATCCAGCCATGTCTGCCCCAGACATAGTCTCACCTCTAGCTACCCTATTGCTAATTTCCTACATAAACATCACCTACTGGTTGCCCTGCAGTCTCCATGACATTGCACTGGAATTTGAATCGAGATTCCCGTCTTTGTAAAACCAAGAGGATTAGTAGCTGAGGCCAAACAAAAAAAAATTGTGTTCAGGTAACCCGACCTACCCTATCATTTTGGCCCAACCCTAAACTTTCTCTTTCATTCTTTTTTAGATTTATCTTGGTTAGGGTACCTATCAGATTTATCACATGTTGTGGGATAACAGGGGAGGAAAGTCACATTGCTGTGTCTTATTATTTGTCTAGAAGATAATGGCAGTATTTAGGAACTGATAATGCCTTAATTAGACTATTTAATTGGTTTGTAAATGGGTAGTGGGGTTAAAATAAACATGATAATTGGCAGTGGAAAATATATCAACTGTAAGCATGTTGCAAATCAGAAGTATCCTTCCTTAGACTTACCTCATCACCTCAAAAGAGTATTTCTTTAAAAAAATCCGACCTACCTACTCTTTTTTTTTTGGCCATGTTACCTGAACGCGATTTTTTTTTGTTTGGTCTGAGGGTAATGGGGGAAAAAATGGACTGCAAGCAGTGGCCTCTGTCGTTTGATTGTTATCAGAAATGAGGCCCTCAACTCGTCGCCCGGGTGCATTTGGGGCTGTATACGTTAGTCAGTTAATAGTATACACAAAGTGACACTGACCCCCACTGTATGGGGACCAGTAGTATACCCTACTCCCAATGACTGGGGCTAGTAGTATACAAAAAGTGACAACCACTCCCACTGACTGGGTACCAGTAGTATACTGAAAGTGACACCCACTGGGGGCCTGTAGTATATACAAAGTGACAATGACCTCCACTGACTGGGGGCAGTTGTATACATAAAGTGACACTGACTGGGGACCAATAGTTTACACAAAGTGACACTGACCTCCATTGACTGGAGGTCAGTACATGTAGTATACACAAATTGACAACCAGTCCCATTGACTGGGGGTCAGTAGTATACACACAGTGACACTGATCCGCACTGACTGAGGGCCAGTAGTATACACAAAGTGACACTGAACCTCACTGACGGGGGGTCAGTAGTATACATAAAGTTACACTGACTCCCACTGACGGGGGGAGGGGGCATAGTATACACAAAATGACACTGACCTCAACTGATTGGGGGTCAGAAGTATACACAAAGTGACACAGACCCCCACTGACGCGGGGGCCAGTAGTATATACAAACAGACAACTACTCTCACTGATTGGGCGCCAGTACCCAGTATAGTATATACAAAGTGACAACCACTCCCAATGACCAGTGCCTAGTAGTACACAAAGTGACACTGACCCTCACTGACCAGTGCCCAGTAGTTTACACAAAAGTGGCACTTGGGACAGGCACGGCCTATAACCTTGCCGTGTCCCTTGACTGACAGAGCGTTGACCAGTATCTTACAGCCCCTGACCCTGGCCTATTGGTTCTCCATGACCCCTTCCATGCACCTCCCCTGAAGGCGCCGGGCGGACAATAGGGGCAGCCAGGCACGGGGCAGCCAGACAGGGTGAGCAGCTCGCCCTCCCCACAGGGAGGTGGAGCAGCTCATGCGACCTGTGAACAGCTCCTAGGAAAAGCTCACACTCTCACAAACATGGCACTGCACTTTTCTGATACACAGCCATTAAAACTAAATACCACTCAATCCCACTGAGGCAAGTTATACATACAATGTTTAACCGATTGCTCACCGGGCACCAAAATCTCACCTTGGGTAAAGGTAGGTGTGGGTTGCGAACCATTTGCACTGAATGGACGATAGGATTTGCTATCCAATAAAATCAGATCAGCTTAGGGAATCTAGTAAAAAGTCAGGCAGATGCAATTGGCATCTAACTCAAGACTATGCTGATTTTAGAAAACTCCCACAATTGGCTCCAACACGTACTGCTCTTTCTTTTTCCAAGAAATGAACTAACGTTGACCAAACCCTTAGCACAGTGGACGTTGTCTATTACTGACCACCTCAGTATTGCCTCGAGCACCCTCCCAATTGTGGATTCATAAACCCGATTTGGCCATGTCGGTGTTTATGAGGCTGGCTGCCCATCTGCATTAGCGCCCCAGGCAATGTGTATAATGAGCAGGTGACCTTGGGGCGACCTGCAGGGTGAGTACCAGTGGTGTAAGATAAGGCCTGACAGCCGCATGTTTATACACTGGGACGGAGGTAATGAGGGATTTACCTTGGCTTGTTAATCATACATATATGTAGGCTGTGTGATAACTTTACTATAAAAATAGAACTAATCTCTGCTACACGAGTAGTGAGATCTATTTCGGGAGGTGCCCTCACAGACCACCCCATACACCTCAAGTACACTAATAATGATGGTGAACTTTTTAAGCCCGTCTGACCAAAGTTCAGCTAGCGGGATTGGACCTTTCTGCCCTAGGGGACTGATCATGGCGGTAAACCAGCGTACTTAGTTTTATCCTTACCATTCGTTCCTATGACAAAATGCACCTCCAGTGTGGTCTTTTAGTAGCTATCCATAATTATGTAATAATTTGTTTATGATATCAAGATGAGAGTCGTTTTTCCTTGTCTCATGAAATGCACTATATTGATTATTCACTGTGTGTTGCACAGCAAATGGCATAATTGGCATGGCCACAGATGTGTGAACTTATTACCACACAGCATGCATAGATCATAGTTGATTTGATTGAACTCTGGCTATGTAGGCATTTAACAGATCAGGTTATGGCTTTTGATCCCCATTTATAGCCATGATGTTTCTATATCTGGACATATCGCTATACTTTGCTGAATTATGTATACGTCATGTATACCTTTATGGCCAGCTATATTCCATGCTCTCTTCATTAATCCATAAAGTAGCTACAAATGATGATTGCATACACCATACTGCCTCCCAATATTCCTGCCCAGATAACCAATTACCTTTCAAATGAATCACCTAAAGCTCATGGGGAGGTAATAGGGTAGACACTATACGCCTAAAGCTATTGGGAAGCAATGAAGGCCCAAACAGTGCTAGACAGCGATGGTAAAGTCAACGAAAGGCTTCTCCGATTACTGCCCCTTCAAAAAGAGGCGGCCAGCAATTTCCTATTTCACTTAGTGTTTGTCCATCATCAACAGCTGTCAATCTCACATAATTGGTGTTTATCTTTGAAACCGGATCACAGCCCCCCCCCCCTCCTCCATCCCCTTCAGCATCGTGCACTGTCCATCCCAGACTTCATCCATATATGGCATAGGGTCCTGATACGTGATAGTCACACCATAGTGCTGGACAACCTTGTTCCTAGTTTATAATCCTAACAGTTTGGCGCTGACGAATATGAGCCACCAGCAGATCATAATGTGTGTTTGCCTCTGAGCTGAGCACCATACACTTGTATAAAGCTAGCTGAAAACTGTCACCTCGTTTTTAAAGAAAAGCAATATATGGCAAAAATACAACTGATCACCTCCACAGGAATTTCTTGCAAAATTGCCGCTAGACCTTAGATACCAGCAGCAGAGCATGGCGGGTGAATGTTGAACTACACGATTATGCAGGGCTTGGTTGTGTGAAGAAAGCAACCCCAGACACTGTCATAATTGATCACGACCTACTAGGCACAGGAAGGATGTGTGAGCAGAGGGGGTGTATGGCTAGGTTTGTAACCCTACCCCTGCACATTCCAAACTTTCTTTTCCTGTTGGGTCGTTAATTGATGTCCCTCTGACGGATAGTTGCTCCTGGATGAGGCTAGATTGATGAGAGGAACGCGCCCCCAGAAGAAACAAAAGACGAGTATTAAAATCCCAATTAATCACACCAGCAACTTCTTGGGGCAGTTTTTAGTCCCTGGCAATTAGCAATGATCCCAATGTGGGGCGGGCCCACCGCAGTCGTGAATGAATTAATTGATTGTTTGGATTGAAGACTGTTTCACATTAATACTGATACATGCGTTTCAACTATAAAGCTAAGCTAAGCTTTGACCTTGTCCGGTGACATCAGACAGCAATCGGATTTAGAGACAGCCAATTTGACATCTGGAGGCATTCGGGGAGTTGTACACTCTAGTTCATTCAAATGCACTTTGCTAGACTGCATTTATCAGCTGTAAAGGCCGAAGATGTCAATAAATTGTAGCATTATTGTAGTAAACTTTGCCCCATTGGATACTTTTCTATAAAATAACGATGTGATTTAATCAAGAATATACAGAGAACAACACTTACGAATTTTTACAACAAAACCAGAAAGTAGGAAAAGTAGGAAAAGTGGGATCTCTTTGAGGCAGGCCTGCTGACTTTTGGACTAATTCCTTCAAGTACAAATCAATGTTCAGCATTGGTTCGCATTCCGAGTGTAAAATCTTCTAACGACTCTTCTCTGTGATTTCCAGATCCGAGGAGTGAGTGAAGGTTGAATGAACTTTGCTTTAACGTGGAGGACATCAACCATATTTCCAGTTTCTCTTTCTCATAACAATGTGAATGATCCTGTTGAACATCTGCCTCTGGCACTGAAGAATCACCTTTCTCGTGGATCATAAAAGCTGTCTGCAACTATTACCCTAATGCTTTCCCTTTGGGATTGCCAGGGCAACCAAGAAATATTGATTCCTTTTGGGAGGCTTTATGAACAGACAGGCAGAATTTATACTCCATGGACCCCCCGCGGAGTATCCTGTCTGCAAGTCTGCTCACAATTATCATATTCTCTGTTCAGAACTTGAAGCTAGAGAGTGTGGTTCCACCCTGCCTGTACTACACTTCCTGCAACCCCCTTAGAAACTTTTGCAATTCAACAAAATAACAGGTCCCCTATTAGTTCCCATAATCAGAACGTCCGTCTGTCTGAGTAAAAAAGCATAGCCACCCGAGTTTGGCCCCTCTACTAACAAGAGACAAGTCATGCAGTATGCACTAGCCTAAACTACGTGATAGTACCGAACAATGTGCACCCACGTCATCAGTATGCCCTCTCCATATGACGTTAATTCAATGTTCATCCTGGTCTCTCCTCATGATAGTCCAGCCTTTTCAGACTACAAGAGAGTCTGGCAACGTTGGACTAGACTGCTAGTACCTCCTGAGTCTACTACTACGAAGGGCAGACTGACCCTCACATTCATCTGTCCATCCCTACAGCCACGAGTAGGTCTACCACAACATCTGCCCGCACCATTAAGGCGCCAGCTATGGAAGCTTACACCGCTCTCCAAGTGGGCGCCGCCTGGGTGCAACGTGTGCCGTAAGCATCTCAGGTCAAGGGTTACTAAGAGTGGCATTCAAAGTCATAAAGTACATCTTCTCTTCCTGATGTGCTGTTATATGGACCATATGCTGGAGTTGTTGTCTTCCCTTTTTTTTCATCGGCCACCGATGTGTGTGGGCTAGGAGTATAAGGTATGTAAATACCATGGGAACATTACGCATAACTCGTTTTGTATGTTTTTAGTGCATGTTCTTCTAGATCTGCAAAGTCGTGGGCATGTCTGTGTGAGTCGACGTTCTACTAATACATATCAACATTACCTCACATAATCACCCAAACGAGTTAGCTTTATTAAAGCAAAAGTTGTTTTATCGCATACTATGAAGCTTAATTGAAGTTTGACGTCTTGATTTGTACTTTCCAGAAGTATTTAAAAAGTAGCCTTGATGTCTTTTAGTTTAATGAGTTGTAAACAAACTGGGTTATTGACAAAAACACATTCTGAGACGCGGTTAGACTTTGTCAAGTGAATTTAAAATGTATCCATTGATCAATAAAATAAGTTTTCTCATTGTTTCTAATCGCAGTGCCTGCTTATCACATTCCTTTACCATTTCAGCAATCTTAACTTCGCTCCGTGGGGCGGTGAATACGTCAGTGCCTGTCCCATCTCTGACTGAATATTACAGGAACGTGAATACTGATTGGCCTACAGATCACCTGCGTATAAATCCCCTTTTGGTCCACATCCTGAACTGTACCATTAGGATTATCGTTGTCTTGCTCGAGGATGGAAGCAGCTACATATATTCATATATTATACCGCACTAAATAGGTCATTAAGTTAGATCTGCATAATATTCATGATTCCCACACAGCAAAAGACAATAGATACCAAGTCCATGTAACGCCACAAGACAAGCGCCCTAGACTACAGCACCCCAGGAGACTGTATATCTGGCACCTGATATGAATTTGTAGGCAAGCCCCGAAGGTTTCCTCCACGGTATAAATGACTATAACCAGCAGCCATACCGCTGCCCTCCAAATTAAATAGAGACAATAGATTAGAAATTAATAATTTAGGTGTAATTAGGTGTTTGCCACTATACTGAGACGGCTCGACTCATCAGTGTGACGGGGTTGTGACAGGGGGTGGGATGTTATATGAAGGGGCTTTTATAGGATAAACCTGCACTTTAATGGTGCACTATAATCTTATTAGTTGAATAAGCTATAACGGTACTGATGTATAAATCATGAAGTAAACATGGAGAATTTATTAGAGAATAATGGTAGTATATCGGCATTTCCATAGGGATCCTGCCTTCTATATCTTAGGCCCAAATAGGAACCGCCTGTGGGTTGGAGCCCGTCTTTCAACGTTATTGAAAGACATGCAGAATATCTATAGAAGTCTGTCACTTATCAGAGGTTTGGCTCGATACATACATCGGCCTATATACACAGAGGACACAGAGCTGAGAATGTTACTACCAATGCCACAGACAGACAGCAAACACCCTTCTGATACCAGTTCCATGGCTCCCATTGGTATTGCTTTGATCGGGGCAACATGTGATGATGAAATTCTGATTGCATTGGGCAAGGAAAGGCTGAAAAACTACCCAAAGTGATTATCTGGCACGTGCTTGTCAGTACAGTAGGCGACTCCAAAGTCGGATAGAGACTCCTGGGAAAATACTCTGTCTGTCCACGTGTGTGTTATTGGTAGGGGGTGGCGGGTGGCTTTGGTGGCATGCACCATGGAGAAGTGCAGAGCAAGAAAAGCGGGCTGTTGTTTGTTCTTGATCGCCATGCCCAATGCATTGTGAGGTGCGAAGTATAAGTCAACAGCGTGGGATCGACCGGCGACAAGGGGACTTTAGTGAACAACATTTAGCGGTGGGGATCTGGGGGGGATTGGGCAATGTTGGGTCGATACCTAGTCGCTGGCATCGACCATGGAGAAGGGAGGGAGGGGTTAGAAGGGGTCTGTGTTATTCCATTACAAAGTCGGCATCGTATTAAAGGTGTCATAATGTGGATTATAACACCTGAACGACTGGATTCCTCGCCAGTAGCCATATCGATCGTAGCCCCCTCCCCACTGGTCGCCCCGATAAAACCGCCATAACTTTGCAATAGGTGGCAATAAGGTTGGTACCAGTGCTGGATTCTGCCGAGCAGCACCACTACTGGGAGGTATTATATATGATGGTGTCAATATATCAGTCGAATAGTAACCGTGTAATCCTATGCATAATATTGATAACGAATCAGGCTGCTTCACTCTGTATATTACTTTCATATTGATTTGTGATAACAGGACCATGGCGACCATATGTGAGGTTGTGGGTTTGAGATGGGGCATCAAGCGGGATCCCTTTCCTCATTTTTGTATGTAAAATGATTTCTCAAAGGATGTGTGAATATAACAGGGGTAATCTTTTTCGGTCTCCAATAGGGGAATTATCGAGAGAAAGTGGAAAATATTGCATGTCTGTCTGATAATACCTGGTATTATCACCATTCCGAATGATACGTTTATACCCTTCCCATCGCTACATCTGTACACCCTGGGTAGCCTTTGATTTCTCAAAGGATGTGTGAATATAACAGGGGTAATCTTTTTCGGTCTCCAATAGGGGAATTATCGAGAGAAAGTGGAAAATATTGCATGTCTGTCTGATAATACCTGGTATTATCACCATTCCGAATGATACGTTTATACCCTTCCCATCGCTACATCTGTACACCCTGGGTAGCCTTGCTGTCTTTTTAGAAGGCCAATTGTCAGGTACACTGTGTATGTGGTATCAGCAGCCATATAAAGCCCAGCCACTGGCCGTCAGAAGCACCCCCACAGTGCACACTGTGTCTGGCACAGCCTATAATAGTAGAAGCCCCCTCACAATGGACTCCACAAGTGGGCCCATGTCCACACCGATACCGTTCTAACCGGCTCATATGCCTCCTGATATCAATCTCTCACAGGACAGTCTCAAGTTCAAGGCACACTCTAAGAGGTTTAAAAAGAGTAGATGTTATTGAAAGCATGAGCGAGGGATGTCATCGGCTATGTTGATCCATGCAGTTACATAAGATCGCCAGAGGCCGTCTCCGGGTAGTCATTGACTCGTACGCCATTCCAATGCAATGCAGCATCTATAAAGCTTTTGAAGGGACAATAAGTGGGGGCACAATGCTGACATCTAGGAATTAATGGGCTTATTGAATTTGTCAATGCAGGCATAAGTGAGGGGTGTAGTGGTGGAGAGTGGGTAATGTGGGTGTTGGGTAGGCAGAGGAAGGCGGAGTATTCAGGAAAGCGATGGCGTGGTAGTGAGATGCACCATTATTTAATCTAAGAAAGGGATTATACGCTAGCATCCTTCCTAGTTATGCCAGACTTGACTTGCGATTCAATTGGTGTGGGATTTCTGTGACATTTCTTGTCCTAAATTCCCGCCTCCACTCGCCCATTAACAAAGCCAAGCAGTGATGGGTTCAGATAATCCATCTTCATTTGGCATAACATCCTTGGGCATTGGCACCAGCAGCGGAGAAGAAGAAAACATGGAGCCGTTCAATCTAAATTGACTACCATGCTGACTGTCTCCCTGCCTGCACAAGGACACTATGGAATGCAAAGCCCTACTCCAGTCCCCGGTACCTTTCACAACTTGGGAAGGTCCAGTGAGCGACGGAGGTTTACTGCAAGGAACGAACGACGGCAGTGGCGTCACTGAATGATTTAATTTTTCTCCATCGTATAAATACTATAGCTGGTTCCCGAGAAGCACACAATGTGTGGTTGGTTAACCATGGTGCTGGTAGTGTCTAGTACATACATGTCTACAGTGGCAGCGCGCCGGATGAATGGGTAACTACTACACTATAGCCAACCCCATGCCTACCCCGCCCCACCACTGACTCATCCTATTTTTAAGCTTAGATAACCTGGAAAAGCTATCTGCTGGGGGTAATGTGTTGGAATGTCATTGGTGGTAAGAATAGTGCGAGTAACTCTTAAGAGCAGCTCAGCATGGGCATTAGACTCCGGCAATGTGTGGGTAGGACGTAATACAGCCCACGCCTCATGAGGTACCCGTCAATGTAATGCGAATGAATCAATGGGAAAGCAACCTGGTGTGGTGGGCGGATCATATATAATCCTCATTACCAGCATATATACACTTAATGCTAAAAGAGAAACACTCCAAATGTATTTGATAGCAATCATTACAGACAAGTATTACCATTCACGAGCAACGCTACCAACTAATCCTACACCGTGAATCCTACAACTTTCATGAACACGACCTCAAAGGATAACTATTCTAAATCTAATCTACACAGTGCATACATGTTTTTCAGGGGCACTAGTATTAAACACAGTATACACATTGACACTAACCCACACAATGTTTCCAAAACCACTTTCTTCCCAGGATCAGACATTTTTACGAAAGTCAAGCATGCTGGATTCCAGCCCTGTAATGACAGGGCAAGATTGCAGGATTGCTACTCCCCTACAGTCTGGACATGCAGGGATGAAAGTGGCCGATCGCAAAAAAAATGTTCAAAATGAGGCCCTTGAATAAAGGGCCTCTAAAGTTAAGCAGATGCTTAAAATCAGGGGAAAACTTGAAGACTTTGATCCCTGCACATGGACTTAATGTGGGCTCGAAGACATTGCAAGGGGCAGCTTAACCCTCACTTTTCTTTCTCTGTGTATTGCTGTAGTCTTCCAACTCGCTGTCTTCCACATCCCGGTTGTCCATCACCACATTCTGTCTATTGACTTCTTGTATGTAAATCTCCTTGTACGCTTATCCACACCCAAATACCCATACACACAGACACCACCTACACTCTATCTGTACACACCGGCATACCCCTGCAAGCCGCGACATGGCGATTTGAACATGGCCGATAAAGCAGCGACATGATAGATGCTTGCCACTGCACGGCCCGATAGAGCCGCGTGTCGGGGCATCAGCAGGAGGGAGGACAAGGGATCTATATCTACATGGGGGAGGAGATAAACCAGCACGAGGCAAAAATAGAAAGACATGGTTTGTTTGTTACAGGTAACCCGATCTAGCTTGGCCAAAAAGGGACAATCTTCTCAAGCATGAGTCTACAGTCAAGGCATAGGAATTGTCTCAAACATACTTCTTAGGCCAAACAAGCAAATACATGTTTCAAGTTTCACCTACCTCCTCCTATAATTTTTAAGAATTTAACCTAGGCTTCTAAAATTCTCCACTCTTACAATGGAGTGAATTGCCGTTAATTTCTATTAAGAAAATGCATTGCAGATTCCCTCCTACCTATGACTGTCCTTCCCCCAACTTCAACCGCAAGCACACGTTTAACATTTTTCTTATGTCAGAAAAACTACCTTAGCTTTTACGTTACCTGAAACACCCTTTTTATGGCTTGGGCTCTACGCATACCTTAGCATGCCACCACCCCACCGCTGCTACCCCTCCCCTCAACGAGGGTTGCTGTGAAACTGAGGAGCTTGTGCGGACGTTGAATATTGCATGTTGGTTGGGGAGGTTGCTGCGCGTGCCAGCCCTGGATGTTACCCTGTCTATACACGTACTACCCAAACCCACCACTATGAACATTTCAAGGCTAAATAACTTACAACTTTTTCAGGACTTTCAAGTAACCTTGCTCTGATAACTGATATTTGAGTAGAGTAACTATAAGGGTAACAAAACCCCAGTGACTACCTTGAATGTCACCTGTTCATCGAAAACCTTTGTTCAAGCTTTCAAGCAACCTTGCTCTTGTGAAACAGAGATAGGACCCCGCGTCACACACTATCTAAAGACACGAGAACAGGACCATAAAACGTCAGAAATAGGAGTGAAGGTCACTGAAAACACATTGCATGAAAAACAAAGACTATTTTCATATTGTCATCAGTCATACGATTACGGTTAACCACAATGCCAGCTATCCTTTCTCCAATGGTACAGTGACAGGGCGACATAGTACATTCTGATTGTATATGCATTGGGGAGACACCACAGAAAAACACACGACTTTGGAGGTAATATAATATGATCTATATGAAGATGCCAACTGTCTGATCGTATTAGCTTTGTCCAATATCCATATACTTTAAGTATCTTGTCATCCAAAAAGAATGCGAGTAGATCTAACCTTTCATCTATACGTACAGAAGACACGTACGTCACAGTTATACAGCAGTATCGTTTGTGTTCTATGGTGCAATACCACAAATGTCTTTCGCATTTTCCTTTCATGTCGACAAAGGGGATCTAATAATACTATAGTTCTAGATCAAACAGTCTATAGCTACCGGTAGTAGTAGCTACATCTACAACAGACGGTTCCCAGGGGCTTGGTACCGATATGAATCTCCTATCTGTGTTTCCATCCCGTGGAACCATAATGTTATCGATCATACTAAAGTAAAGCCAACTGTATACACTGGGGAACTTTGTCAATTGGTAGTCTAAATCTGTCTGTGGTAGTACTGCCTTAATGCCTACCTAGTTAAAATAACTAACAACTTACTCTACATAAAGCACAATTATTTCCCAATAGGTATAGTGAGTACCTTTTCATCGCATTGATGATTGCCACTTGCCAAAGAGAAGGACCAAAAATTGCCCCAAAAAGGGCCTTCGTGTAACCTCCTCTGAGTTTTGCCAGATGTTGCTGTATTTATTGCATATTACTCATGGGAAGATTTATCCGGTGTATTATTAACGTACAGATGATTAAACCGTGGCCATAACGGCCATGTAGAGCTATGCTATTCATGACAGAATGGGCTGATCTTGTCGAGGCTACATAGCAGCTGTTATGGGCGGGTGGTACACATGGGCTGTAGATGATGTTTTATCATGCTGCTGACGACAACAAACCTGTAATCAGACCCCGCCCCTTCATACTGACTACACTGCTAAATGGGATAGGGTGCCATCCACTCTCCATTGTCTCGTCTTACTTCTCCCTCACCACATCTCTGTCACAAGCTGAGAGTGAGATAAAGGCTGTGTTTGGAAGGAGGAAAGGGATAGAATCAAGACCCTTCCTCTCTCTTACCCTTCCTTATCATTGTCCCATCACACAAAGATGAAGAAAAGAAATGGAACCCTCCATGGAAGATCCAAAAATACGCCACCTCCTTCAGCAACGAAAGAAAGCAACAGCGCTTTTTCAGGGATCAGACATAGTCACACAAATGTCCATGCACTTGCGAGTAAATTATGACTACTCAATAAACACCATAACCATCTACAATTTACCCGTGTGCATTTAATTTTTCGTAATAATTGAGGTCAGAGGGATTGGAAAAAATTTCTAAACCCAAAGTAAGCAAAACGTAGGCTCCTGGTCTAAAAGGCAGGTTGATGCAGAGATACAAATCCCAACCCAAAACAAATAGGTGCAGTGATGGATCCACCTTTAGTAGGCCACGTGCGAGCGGCTCCTCTCGTTGAGCAGCTCCGATGTCCTCCACAAGGGGAAGGTGACCTTCTCGGAGAGTAACCCTGTCCGCCAAGTCATTACCCACCTAGGGATATCTGGTGTAAAGCCATTGGCAGTAATGCCGATACCCACTGACACAGGCCCCTCCCCCCTCTCTCATGTACACATCTACGTATGGACTGACATAGTCTGTAATATTTGCTGTGAGCTGCTCCGAGGCCGATATGAGCTGCTCGGACCATCTCAAAGGGCCTCGTTATTTTATAACAGGGGTGGATCTCCCTACAAATACGTCCTGTGACTATATAGATGCTATAGTGAAGCCCCCACTAGTTGCCGATCTCTTCGTTTGTTTGTGTAGTTTTACACGGTGGGGGTATTTCTATGGAGATGAGACTTCACGAGGTCAAGTTTCTCTGGTGGTATCAATGTCATTGAATCCAACACTCAGTGAGTGATGTACATCATGGCATATTCTGCTGTCAGAATATTGTGATACATAGTTCACCAAATCTCAAGACATCACTCCCTGATATTCTAATTTCTAGCCAACCTCCAATATACTCCCTTTTAACAGTAGCGAAGTCCTTATCCCAGAGTACGTCCGATGATCACCTCTCTAGTTTCTCTTGGCCTCAATCCGGGTTGGGATATGTGGGATATGCCAAGTGGGCTATACCATCTACCCTAATTCCGGCTGATTCAGCTTACATCTGATAAATCGATAGATTTATGCACAATGCACTATTTCACCCATTGAAAACAGTTTGAATAAGAAATACCCATGACTAGGCCCCATTGCACCCTCTTCATGAACTAAGACTGCTCATGGATAGCAAAATTCTGATTGAAAATGTGATACTGTTACAGTGTGATGCCCATAATATGTATATCATATGTCATATATGATTTGAAACACATTAAAGATCGGACATTTAAACAAAAGCAACTTTAACGACCTTTCACTGTTACTTCCCACAGATTTAGAGCGAGCCCACCACTCCCCATAATACATAACCAATGTAGGTGTGTTGACCCTTTTCGGCTTCACCATGTTGAACATCGGGTATAGGCATCCACTATGTTGCAGGATATGAACAAGGTGGGCAGCCACATCTGCATTAGTTATGTGAAGGGGAGTGGGATGTACTCTGACAGGAAGGACACTGCTACTTGCGGCTAGTTGCAGAAGTTGATTTTATTGGCTGGAGCTGACACACAAACTGCCCAAGCCGTAAAGCATGGTAATTTAGGAGCCTGAGGGGAGCGAATAAAACTCGGATAATAAAGCTAACTGGTGGCCATAATAGTGGTTTATTTGTAACACCATGAATAAAAATGGAAATATGTGCACTTTACACTTACGATGTAAGATAGACTCACTGATTGGCCAAATCTGAATAATAGAGAACACCAGAGTAGACAGTGGAATACATGTACTTGAATTTACAGAAGCTTTTTTTGTTTCAAACAATCGGGTCCTTTAGGTGTAGAAATCGAATCATACGTCAAAATAAATCAACTCTTAGCAGCTTCATTTCTTAAGTGTCATTTCTGAACTATAGGTCACCTTCAACTGCCGCTAATCTCTTCCATAACCAAGTTCTGAAATGATTTACGCCATATATTTTGGTTCACTGTACATGGTACCTTCCACCATACCTGAGATGATAATGTCCCAACCATCCATACCAAGCGAAAACCAGAATTAGTCAGTCGGTTTTGTGCTCAGCCACAGTATGATGGACTTGAAACAGCCAGTGTTCTACATGCAGGTACATGTACCAACGTCTATATGCTTCCTATCTACATGTGCGTGCTAGGTGTACTCATGTGAGGGTTGGCGGTAACCACAGGGGGTCCGGTGTAACCATGTTTTGTTCTTGTACAACTATGAAATGTGAGTCCCTGGTGTGGTTGTGGTATGGTAACCCTAGCCAAGTTATCCTCAGTATGGGTACATCCAAATACATATGGCTCTTATAGCAAAGTCCCTTACTAAAGCAGACAAAGGACACATCACAGGGATATTCTCCTCACTTTGAAGTTTGTGGTTATGTTTGCCGGTGACTATTACTACTTGTGTGGGGGTGATTCACGTTTGTTAGGGGTACAATGTACCCACCCATTAATGTATCAGCAGTGCTATATATTTTCATCACGTATTACTTTTAGTATGCCGTCATACTTGAACATCCCTTGTAGAAGGCCAATGCAGTTGGTGCTGTAGTCCTCCTATGTGAGTAGTATATGAATGTTCGAGTAGTATATGTAAAGTGTGGTTTGGCCCAGGCGCTCCTCAGCCAATACCTGCCCACCGCGGTCTCCCAGGTGAATCTAGAACATATACAAGACATAAGGCTGTGTCTCACGACCTTGAGCCAATGTTTTTGTCTCTGACCGGGTGCCGTCTCTGACCAGGTGCCGTCTCTGACCGGGTGCCGTCTCTGACCGGATGTCACTTTGGGAGTTTAGTTATGTTCTACCAACAGCAGGAGGCTAATAATAATTACATAACAGCTGCCATAACGTTTTTACAAATCCTTATATATATGAGTATAGGTTAGAATTTAAAAAACACTTTTTTCTGACATCCGGTCAGAGACGGCACCCGGTCAGAGACGGCACCTGGTCAGAGACAGCACCCGGTCAGAGACAAAAACATTGGCTCAAGGTCGTGAGACACAGCCATAAGTGGTACCGTGGTAGGGTGACAGACTCGGTGATGACCAGACGGCGCCCTTCTTTAGTCTGACCTCACAACATATCTCATTAGAGAATGGCATTCCAGGGTGCGCTGTAGTTGGCCGGGTAAAGGTCCATGCTGATCTCAGGTGGGGAAAGGCGACCTTATGTGAGTTGATGCATATTCTATATAGGAGTAGGTTAAGAGAAATATCATCGAATATCTCAACATAAATTAAGAAACAGGAGCCCTGTTTTTTGCAGGTAGTTCATTGTTGTAGGTAGGGACATGGCATGGATGCAGAAAAAGGTCTAACCTTCATCTCAAGGTTGACTCTACCATCCATCAGCCAGACATATCAGCTAAAGAAATATATGTCTTAATTCCCCCACAGCTGTCACTGGTCCGAAATGTAGAAATGTGCTAATGAATGTCAAACGGGATGGACTGGTTGTTACGTAAAAGGATGTAGGCTAATTGGACAGAAATGACTAGGGCTACACAGGTCCCCGGACAAGGCTATAGTACAATGATAGGCATACCGAGAAGCACCCTTTTCCCCTGGGGCCACCTCAATATGATTTGGATTTGGCGGGAGCACCGATTCTTATGAAAAACTAGATCCCCAAGAAATCAGAAACACTATCTCCCTACTATCTGCTTAAATAGTAGCTCTATGTCTTTAGGATATCTATCCCTATAGTGTATTCTGGTGGCTGTGTCGACGTGTGGCTTTACATATTGCTTCACATCAGTACACTTGGCATATCCCAGATATCCCACCCCGGATCGAGGCCAAAAGAAACCAGAGAGGAGATTCAAACTGGAGAATACCCATCGCCGATCCCCATCGCCTGGACCGTGCCCTGGCCGCTTGCGTCCATCGTCGTATGGATCCCGTTCCGGCGCTATACCCCCCGGCGCCGACGTCCCCCGGTAACAATAACGACCCCACTGTGACCATGGTAACGACTAGAGCCACCTAGCGGCACCTGCGCTAAGCACACTGCACCAGCCAATCGGTGACCGCCTACTGAACGGCCTTGGGAAGCGTCGATAACAAGATGGGCATCGCTGGTTGGCTGATGCCCACTTATCGATTCGGGAATCTCCGGTGATCTCCGGAGAGGATGTTCGTCATTGGGACGCTGGCTCCTTCGTGTATCGTCATGCGTCATGACGATGTAAATCTGGGGTTGTTCCTACTTTTTAAATAGTCACCATAGGAACTCATATATTATGTTGGACTACTTTATACAGGAAGTTAAAATGGCATATAGGCTTACAGGAGTTTCAGAAAAAGAGCAAAAACAGAAAAGGTGGCATATCTGTAAAACCATTGGCCTACAGTGTGAAACCATATTTTTATTTTAACAGGCATCAGGCATTGCACCCAAGATGCCTGTCCACTCCCCTAAAATTTTATTACAATTATCCTAGTATCCTACTGGAAACTAAAACAGGAGCAAGGTTATAGAAGCACAAAAAGGGCCAAGATAACATCGGTATTTTTTCTATTGCAATATGTTCTATTTCGCCTATTGGGACTTCAAACGTCTGTTTTGTCAATGCAATGGCCAAATATAACGAGTCCAAACAAATGAAAAACATCAAATGAGCAGGCTCGACATATATAGGCCTTTCATCGTATACCGCACGGCATATCATATGAAAATGAAAGGGAAACAGACAAAATACTCTGATAGAAACTAGAGAGGATGAATAATACAGTAGGCGGCTCAGACCTTCACAACGATTCTATTACAGCCAATTCACATGCATCCAAAACACAAGGCAAAACAACCGAAAAACAGATCTACGCACAAATTCGGGTGGGTGACCTTAGCTAGAACTTACAAGTTAGAGACACTCCAACCCACTACCACGACCTATCCCTAAAACGCAGAGCTCTAGCTTCCACTGACCAGTCCCTTTAATACCGGGTGTCCATTACAGACCGTCCCTTACCATCTGCCCCCTCCCCTGTGTGGTCCTCCAGTGGCCTGTGCCTTAGTCCCCTGGAGGTGGTCAGTAATGGTACAGATGACCACCACCACCTGACCAGCGCCTAATGAAACTGCCTCTTCCTCAACGGTCACAATCAACAACTTAACCTTTCAGCAACTGACTAACCCTGAAAGGCTAGGGGTGACCCTAGGAATTTAAAAAGGGCCCCAGTAAACACCCAAGTACTGGAAAGCTTCACAAAGTATGATTGTGGCGGATAGCAAATGATTTTTAATTTCCTTATTCCCTGATGTTGTAGCAAGACTTGCTGTTACTTAACTATTCACTATAAGGCAGAGTATCCCAGCCTGGGACGTGGAACCTGACACACCCAGAGCATCTGTGGTCACCGGGACGCTGAGACAAGGAGAGGTACAGGGCCCCAGTGTAGGTTATATAACAGGCTGATGTAAGAGATGGGTTAGATAGCCCGGGGTGGTGCCTTGTACTGTATTTTGTTTTAAGATAAGTGCACACAGCCCTTCAAATAAGCCTAATATGGTCACAAACTACCAAATGGAGATGACTCTAACCTCTGCTGGTGAAAACAACTTAAACCTTAGCCCCTCCTCCAGGGTCAAAGAAAAGCGGAGACCCCTCTCAATGAAGTCACTTTAAGATATAACCCGCACTTAAGTATGGGACATGCCACGTTACGCCTATAAAGCCCTCATACCCCTCACCTTTAATCACCCTTCTCCAGAATCTAGATCACCAACATCATGTATTAATTGCCTAATAGATCAGGATATCTACTCATATTCCCTTCTCTTTTTAATTTGACAAACACATCTTTTTAAGGTATAATCCCCAGCATGAGTAATAGCCTAGATCAGTCTTGTTTTGCTAATACATATATTACAGTAGAATGTGCTCTTGGTTGCAACCACCCCATCAGCACCCCTACTCAACCGCATCCATCACCATCCCCTCCCGCGGCCTCCTCCACGGTCCGCCACTTGTCTCCATGTGTATACTCTGAGCTAAACCTGAGCGGCGTCAAGGTGTTTTTCCTCATCACTAAAAACAGCATCTTCCTCTTGTCCTGCCTTGTTGCTATATGAGAGGTACTCCTGGGGGTCTGTCGCACAAGAAGAATATTCTCAGAAACTACCATCCCCTACATGCCAAGAAATAAGTTCAACATTCAATCAACATTGGCAATAGTTGATGAGCATTGATTAAATGTTGAGCTAATTCCTGCCCTATGGGAATGTGTTCCCCTGTGTATATAAAATGACGCGTAGCCTTCTGGGTTCAGCCTAATTCTTGGGTCTTCCCTTTGAACATCTGAGGTTTTTTGGCTAGATCCCCTTTTAACGTAGGTAGTATAGGGGGAACTCAATCCCGGGATTCCCCCGCGTTATTAAGACCTCCTGATATGAAAAGTAAACTGACATGAACCGAAATATCTCGAATATTTCCATATCTCTAGGGAAAAGTAGAAGACTTGAGCAACAACCCCCTGCCGGCGATATGGCAGAGGAGGGGTTAACCTTGTACGAGGCAATTTCGGTGTGCTCAGGCTGCTGAAACATTGATGAAAGCTGGTCCATAAAAGCAGGCAGTAATCAAAGTTTATAGCTTTAATTAGAGGCTTCAGGCGCACCAACCACCCCAGGTGGATGAGGCTAAATTAGGCCTCACTCGGGTTCACAGTGCAAGGCGTTTCATGCTAAGGTAAATATGCACAGGGTAATAATAGTAATTGGTGTAATTAATATAACCTCTGTAGGCCAGTTAATGTTGATGGCTTGGCACCTCATGTTCATGTTAACCACACATTTGAGGGTAATCTCAAACAGTGATAAATGTATTCTAACTTCATTGTATTATTCATGAAATATTGATAGACGTACCACACGTCGAATCCACGTAACTTTGCAATAAATCAGATGCTGTGTACCATGTTTTTGTAAACATTAAAGCGTTCTATCAATAAATAAGATAGACGACATGGCTGGGAAAAGGGGCATGCACCTCTCCACCTCCGATAATCACACCGTTTCATACAATAAATAGACTGACATAAACTCAGATGTGTCAGATTTTCCCAGCTCCCATGTCCTTCCATAGGAACAATCATGAATAAGATATAGGAAGCATATAAAGGTCTGACACATAGATAGGCATAGATAAAATATAATCTCATATGTCAAAAGGTATCAATATTAGAGATTCAAAAAGAGACATACATGCCACGGTCCATGCGTGCTCAGTAGTGTAGGACAGATATCTAACCAAGAGCCAAGTGCGGGGCTTAAACATAGGACGACGTCAGTCAAAGCCAAAAAGGCTGCTCCGATGAACGAAAAAGAGCCCCACATAAAACAACAGTGAGTAACAGGAAAAGTGATAGATTGATGTGGTGGCTCCCCCTGCTGGATTGTGATGTATACTGCCTTCCTTGCGAGCTGGTAAGGTACATGAATTCTTCTCACACATAACATTTTATGTTCATATTATGTATATGTTCATATTATGTATATGTAGCTGCTCTTAATGATGATTAAACGTGCTTATTGTTATTACCTTTCCTAGCTGGATTCTTAGCTTGATTCCCATGTTCACTTGCAAATATATTGATCTAAGGCTAGTTTAACATGCTTCAAAATAGATGATGGCATATGATATGATAATGATGTTATGTATAACACAGCTGTTATAACAGCCAACTCGTGGAAACCCGAGTATAACGGTGGGATATGGTTTACAGCGTCGGTGTGGTTTTCATTATAGTTGATAAAACATATCCTACTGACACTACCCAACCTACAATGATACTCCATATGGGTCCTGCACTGGCCAACATCCTACCCCATGCGGGTTGCGCCCAGGGTCTGTCACAGTGAATCATATTTCATGTTTTTATCTTCCCAGGCTGTTTTCTTCTTTTACATGCACATTTGCAAGTTCAATATATTGTATGGACCCTCGTCTTTAGTTGGTGACGGAAATAGAATGCACTCTAAAACATTGTGTGTTGCGTGAACATGTATTTATAGATTAACACATTTTGAGTAGCGTAACACACTTTTGAGATCAACACACTTTGAGTAGGAAAGTCATATTCTGAACTATTTTCAAATAATCATCTTAATATATCCTCTGTACAACAGTCACCGCAAAGCATGAATGTAATCTTCACTTAATGATGAAATTAATAGATAAATGAATAAATAAATAAACCTGAGCTGACACGTGTCATACAAATCGCCAATAATGAAAGTATATTATGCATACCATGGCCCACTACCAGATGCACCGTAGATATAATGGCAGCTATAAAAGGGCTGTATTTCAGACACCACTGAACATTAATACAACAGCAAATTCTTCAATGGTGCATTCCCCACCATTTGTAGTGGTCACTAGGGAGGGGTGTGCACTATAAAGGTCTAGGAGTGGTGGCATGGTGGGAATGACATGGTACAGGTTATGGGGTCCTCCTCCTGTGTGTCAGCCCCCGGAGCAGGGAGCCATGTAGTAGTACATTACACTGTGTTTCCGGGGTTAGGGATCAGGTCAGAGGTAAGGTGGGATCATGTCCGTGGTGCACCTCCGGAGCATCTATACTCGGCAACCTCCGGGCAGGGGAAGGTCATAATACCCACACATACACACACTGTATACAGGGTCATTCCACGCCAGTATACCATACATTGTGTGTTGTGCCTATTCACTCCGGCTCCCATAAAGAGGCCCAAACCTACTGAATCAGCTTTTCAGAAGCTGCTCCCATGGTCCACCACCATCAGAGGTGAGCATAGACGAGCAGAAAGCCTTTGCTGCTCAAGTCTTTGATAATTATAATGGAAACAACGTTAGGTTTCAAATTATTATTCCCTTGAATGTAGTAATTATGGGTTGAGTGTAGGAGATGCAAATGATAAAGCAGGGACTGCAGACATTACAGCCATGCATGTTTCCTGTATTTATATTTATGATATATAATTATAAGAATGAAGTTCCCAATCCATAGTGTACATGCACATGGGGGATACCCAAACGAAACCTGCCATGAATTAATAGCTTCTTGATCCTCCCCTTGTAACCCATAGAATAGTGGTCTGTGAGCCTACAGCTCCCCAGTGCCCACAGTCACAGGGAATATTGTTTTGCTATCTCTTTTTACGAGCAGAAACCCCATTTGAGCCCTGGCTCGGGTGACGGGAACAGTTAAAAGCCTATATCCCAGTTTTAGCTGTGAGTGAAAGCTACACCATTGTGGCCTGCTGCTATGGCTTGGGAACATGACCTGGAGGGTGATACTTAACGGTCTGATCCTGCCCCATAGGCTGGCTGTGAATTGCTTATTTATAGGATTGCATTGTCGCTGGATGGACAGGCACGCAGAGTGAGGCAGAGAAAATGTGTTTCGGGTAACATGGCTAGAACACCGAAGGTAGGTTGTCTTGACTATGAAATGTGCAGAACATTTGCCACAGTCCTGTAGATTTTCATTTTGACTGCTGTCCTGATAATGATAAACTGCATATCATTTCAGCCTACTGCACCGTTTTGCTAGGTACTGTTAAATTACCTGAAACAAACCTTTTATTTCACCGAAAGTAGTGTCTCGGTGATATTTGAAGATACAAAACGCCAGAATGGACGCATGTTGAATTATCAACAGTAATAAAGCATTTCCATTCAAAACAATGTCCTGTGAAAGATAAGCTCAGGTATTTTGTTCAGAGCCACTGCCCCCAAGTTTCTAATTCTATATGTATTCATCATTTCTTTAACATTATTCCCTTACGTGTAACTGCCAATTACTTAACTTTGTGAAAAAGATGGGGTTTCTATTCGTTCTTCTTCAAATCCTTTGAAACTTTACCTGCTTCTCCAATTAGTTTTTGTATCATTACTCAAAGGTCTTTTAAGTGTCAGCTTTACATCCCGACAACTTTCTTGCCAAATAAGTTGCCAAAAATTCTCAAGAAAAACACTTTATATGTCATAAGTTATAAATCTGGATATTGTCAGCTATACAATCTAAGAAATTTAAATTAGTTTAAAAGAGTTTTGTTTGTTACAGTACCCTGTATCGCAGATTACACTTCCACAGATGTACCCTCCCACTGCTTTCCAAACGCCCAAATAGGCGAGACAAGTGAAATTTCCTGACAGAGCAGGGGCTGAGATGATGAGTTGTTCAAGCCATCCGGAAAGGCTCAGGTGCTCCTCTCTTTATTGAATTGATCTCCCACCCTCATGACCCTCGGTCACGGTATTTAAGTGTTGCCCTGACACAAGAAGTGAGTGCGTTCTAAGCGCACTCTGCGCCAAAGTGAGCGTTTGGACGCTCGCAAGTTTATCCTGGGTTAAAGGAATAATTATGGGTCATAAGAAAAAAGTCAACCTAACGATCACTTTCCTATATATAGTGTTTTGTCAATTTGATGTGCGCAACTGAAATGCCTGTCACCTTGCATCTCTAAACCGGGGTATTTTCGCATGGTGTTTTAAATGCAAGGATTTTTGAGAATTGACTGAAATCACCATAGACTGTCCTGCCTTGAAACGAACTAAACGGCTGCTATCTCGCCATTTTGAAGGAATTCCCACTAAATTGGTGGTTCACTGGTACCTGCCTTAAAGACCAAACACCAGCAATCAGTTCACTGCTGGTTTTAGTGATGGGTCAACCATAACATTCTGAAGTAGTCACTGCATGCACATATCCCACACTAGTTTATAGGCTTAGGTTAAAGCACTGAAGAAAATCCATGGGGGGAAACAGAAAAACTTGGGATTCTGATATCAGAGACCAGTCTGTGAGCAGGATGACACACTTCTGATTCATGATGAGTCTGACTCTCTTTTATTGTGTAATATGGACAGTATTTAGGGAACGAGACATTATGCACACCTGTACACACATTTATAGATTGCATATATTGATAAGCATATATATGTATGTACATATTCTTCCAGTTTACATTGTATAAACAGAGACTCGTGTCCTGATCACACCTTAGTGTGGGCCCCTGAATGATTGATTGATTGATTGATTGATTTGTTTAACGTCCCAGCGTACATAGACCCTAAGGGACTTCTCAGGTTTGACCGGACAATAGGTCCTTTCATTTCTCATCTTAAAGTTGCGCATAAGTGTGTGGGTGCGTGTGCGCGTGCATGTGTTTGTGAGTCTGCTTGTAGCAGTGGAACACGGCTCGTAGCAGTGAGATACTGCTCGTGGCATCGGGCCCCGCTTTATTGTGCTGCCTCACACAGGTGGTGTGCCGCAGACTGTAGACACATCATCTGGCCAGTCACATTATCCTGACACCGACGAACCAGTCGTAGTTCCATACCAATCGGGCCAGCAGATCAGGGCTGGCGAGTATGCAACTACTTTCCGTCTGGCTAGAGAAATCTTCTCCAGCCTGCCCTACCGAAACATAGGGGGGCCTGTTCCTCCCCTTTTACATCTTTTCGAACATCTTTGTTTCCCGCAGGAAGCTCAGAAGTTCTTTCTTTCCAGTGCCAGTAAAGACGCTGTTCATGGACGACGTACCTTGGAGGTGGTCGTCCCTACTTTTCTTTGTTGCTTGACAGAAGAGCACCAAGTGCTCCATGGTCAGAGGTACTTGACATCGCTGACATACCGGTTGGTTTTCACCCTTCATGAGGTGTCCGTGTGTCAGCAGCGAGTGGCCTATCCGAAGACGGGTCAGTCTTGTCGATTCCCTCCTGGTCAAGCCTGTATGGTCGGGCTTTTTGCCTATCGAAGGTTCGATGGCTCTCAGTTTGTTGTTTCTGTCAGAGTTCCAGCGTTTCTGCCATTCCTCTCTGATAAACTCTCGGCAAATCGGGAGGAGGTCTGAGGAAGGGATGCAAGCCGAGCTGGGTTTCAGTCTCAGGGCTTTCTTAGCAGCATCATCTGCAGCTTCGTTCCCTTCTATGCCAATGTGGCTGGGCAGCCAACAGAGGACTACCTCCTTTTGGGTGTCTGTGAGGTGTGAGGTCAATTGCTTAATCTCCTGCACCACAGGGTTTTTGGGGTCATGTTGGTGTATTGCTTGCAGGCACGACTTGGAGTCGGAGAAGATGATGAAGGCCTTTCGGCTTGACACCCTCATCCACTCCAAAGCACTCAGGAGAGCATGGGCCTCAGCAGTGAAGATGCTGCTTCTTCCATGTAGTGCTCCTTTGCGGGTACCAAAGGGTGTGAATGCAGCAAAGCCAACACGGTTTCCGTCTTTCGAGCCATCTGTGAACACCTCAGTGTGACCTTGATGCCGACGGCTTATTTCGGTTAGTTTTTCCATGTAGGTTTTGGTCTGGGTTTCCCCTTTCTTGTGTTCACAAAGATCAAACAGGATGGTGGGACCCGCCTGTGTCCACGGAGGGGACTGGGCAGGTCCTTCCTTCATGACCTTTGAGATGGGTATGCGGGCCTCTCTCATCAGGGTACTCACCCTCATAGAAAAAGGCTTTGTGGCGTTCTTCTTCCTACGGAAGACGCTGTGGTCCTCGTTGAAGATGGTGTTGTGAGTTGGATTTCCCCTGAAGACCCATATGGCCCTAGTCCCGAGGGCTGCAGCAATCACCCCTGCTGTAAGCAGTGATGTAGGAGAGCCATATAAACAATAGGGGTAAGGGTCTGAGGCCATTAATGTTGGCTCCTCTGGACATTTTGGCCCTGTTACGGTCATCTCCCAGATCAGCACGAACTGGAGTAATGGGGGCACCCTCTGTGGGGTAAATGATGTATGCTGAAAGCCATCTCAACACTAAACGCCTCTCCCTGCCACTTTCCCCCCTCCTACTCCTACTATGTACATGAGGACTCTAGGTTCTCTCCAAATATACTACTATTTGAACGCCCTTATATCACAGAGCCAAGAGATGTGATTAAATCAATGATATAACATATAGCTGTACTGCAGAGTCAGTCCAAACATAGAAGACACTAAACTATATTACAGTATACCATGGACATAATTTTGCAATATTGCTGCATACTGCATAGCTCTATTGGTAATCAACATGGAGAATCTAGTTAAGATCCCTCACTGCCTCTTCATGTTGCCCTTTATTATATACTTCATGAAGAAAGTCAATTATGTGGGAGAAGCTGGAACCAATGTTGTACAGTAAATCAGACCCCACATAAAGAGGATGCCTCAGGAGGTCACTCTCGGACACTGCTGGTCATTTCGGGCCATTCCTGGCCACCGCATCAGCGACTGGAGCCATCAAATTAAATGTCCATCATGTAAGGTTCTGAAAGAGGAAAAGCTCCTCCAGGCTGAGTAAGGACCTTAGGGGATGGTCAGAGAGGGTACTTTTAGACACATAGATTTTGGGATGTTGCCTGCCAGTCACAAGGGAGGTGTATTTAATCTAACATTGTAGGGCAGATGGTTCATGTCGAGTTTATGAATGGTGTATTATGAGCCTGCAGTGCGAGACTGATTAAAAACCATTCATAAATGAGTGATAAAAATGATTGTACTATTGATGAATATGGTAGTGGATTTATCATGGTTTGGCTGCAAATCTTTTTGGTGGAACTGGATGAATACAGTTAATAAAACTATTATCACCACAGTGTACTGTTCTCTCTTTGTTTAATGTATCAAGCTTTAAAGAGTGAGGAATATGTGAGGCATATTTCTGCCACTAAAATAATAATAGTACATATAGTTACAATGTACAGGCAGCGGTTAGACCAGAGGGTATGTTCACACAGGAAAGTATGTTGAGGAGCTAATCCGAAACCTTTTGATAGATGAGGACGATGGTTAGACAAGATTGTCTGCCAGTGCCAGTTACTCCACATGTCCCCTCTTTATGTCATTACTGTAACCTATGAGCATGGTCCTTCCTATACGACGTTTTCAATTATTTTCCAACTTTCATGCACGGGCTCTGTAAGATATTTGGTGCTGCTCTCATTTACGATTCTAAAAGACAGTGTGCTGGATTATGAGCAAACATCGATAGGATGCTAACGTGCGTGGCAAAATATGATTTAATATTCACTGTATTAGTGTTACATGCAAAATTGCTGTACATAATTAGGTTCTCTAACCATTCATTAATACGCTATCAACATCTGACCAATGTACGTTAAATTATGATTAAGACAGCCATTGTCCATTTTTTGAAAACATTAACTGCCTTAGATATATCACAATATGATATCTTTTATTGGAACCGTTTGTGATCTATACAATCAAAGTCATCCTTAGATACATCCAACAAGTTGCCACAAACTCACAAAAATTCATGTAGAAGCCTCCACATACTAAAGAGTATCATACATACACAACTGAGTATGAGTGCTTCCAAAAGAAAGATGAAGAAGACCAGCGACCATCCTTATGATATTTCCTATGATTAACGAGAAGTTGCCTGTACTCGGACATAATCAAATAATATCTGCAGGCCTGCCCGGCGGATATCAATGACCACTTCCACCCGACAAAGACCACTTCCGGCTCCGGCACTGACAATGGCCACCGGGCCCCTGGCACTGTTGGTGTCCTTTTTTATCCACCAGGGGTCAGCAGGTGTCACCTGTGGCCTTCTGGGAGGACCTGCAGACACCTCAGTGTTGTCATGGAGGGTGACAGTGCCTCCTGTTGGTCGGTGCACAGGGCGAAAATAGGGGTGTTTGTCTTCACTTCCATCCACCAGGGCCACCCTGTTAACCCCCACCCCTAGCGGTGTGGATTTATTGGGGTTTGGTGGCCATATTGAAAAGGTGTTTTTGGTTTTAGTATTGGTGTGAAGAAATGTGGTAAAAAGAGAAAACACTGTGACCCTGTGAACCCAACCCATCAGTGGGCATTTTACTGGCATGGTTTCCATGTTGAAAAGGTGTCTTTGGGTGGGTTTCACTTTTAAAGGTTGGGGGAGTGGATGGGGGGGGGGATTCCAGGTCAGTCCATCATAGCTTTTCATGTGGTCATATTACTGGGCTTTCATGGCCAGACAACTTTTTTAGAGATATTATTTTGCCATTGATTGTTGGCAATGCAGATCTTCCTTCGGCGTTTCTATTGGTCTTCTGTTTAAGAAATAAGTGATATGAGGGGGAAAAAAGGCAATTATCTGTTAAAATGGGCCCAGAGGTAATAACCCAAATCCTCCCACACCATGGATTCATCATGTGATGATTTTTAGTTACTATTTTTATTGGCATTTTTCTACCTTCAGATGACAACCTCTTTTTCTCACTCATACCAGTTTCATTGCAGTAAAAGATTGAACGTATGATTGAGATCACACTAGACTCAGGGTCAGGTAGAGGTGTGAAGGGAAATGTATCATTTATCATAGTAAGAAAGAGAAAGGGTGCACTCTTGTATTAATGGGATTCTTAAAGATGTGACCTTTGACCTTGATTTTGACCTTTTTCCGACCTAGATATCATTCTAAACATAACAGAAATGGATTCAGCACCTTTGGTTTATCCTAGTCCACTATCCATATCATCCATTGGTCACCATACCAGGTTCTCTCCAGGACCGTTTCGGATAGCATACCCAAATTGTGCGTCACAAGTATAGCATATCAGGAGCTGACAACTACCTATAGGCCTGCACCACACAACCTATAGGTCGCATGATGCAGGTGCCCTAAGAAAGTCACACCGAGTGAGCAAGTCGCACAAAAAAAGGGTATACTCAGAAAAGATTTGTACATTGACTTTTTTTTGGGGGGGTACTTGAGCCCAAATTCAAATTTTCATGTACCCCCATCTTGGCTATCTATGTCTTTTGTCCTCTCACGTCTATGTCCGACACACACTGAATGAAAAGCTTTCTCCCATGTCCATATTGTAAACAATTACCCCGGTAGAGAGAGGGGAGGGGGGTACTCACATTTCCATATAGTCTTTGTTGCGATATGT
This sequence comes from Harmothoe impar, assembly GCA_947462335.1. Lineage (NCBI taxonomy): Eukaryota > Metazoa > Annelida > Polychaeta > Phyllodocida > Polynoidae > Harmothoe > Harmothoe impar. The sequence goes on from OX381705.1 coordinate 75,117,061, forward strand.
GCATTGTCAGTGCAAAGTGAATCAGGGTTATCACTGTTACACAAATAATAGCAAGTAACCTCCCCTGTAGATTACCTCTAGTACTTAAGTGTTTGTCAGATGTCTGAAAAAAAGCGTCTCACCTACCCCTCCCATAGAGATAGCATTGGTTGTCACGAAATATCCAAATTTGGGGTTGTCGGCTATCTTCTCGCTCCCATAGAGCTCTATGCTGAAGCAAATTACCACCAATTACAGCCTAATAAAAAATTTTTTTAGGGGGTTATAGTAGGAATTTGTGAAAAACAAACACACCATTAGATAGATATTGTGGAAAGTGATTTATTGAGACCATGCAAGATGCAAAGAGTGAAATATTGAGCAAATGGGAGCAATATTCATTTTTCAGGGAAAAGAGGTGTCCAGAATCGTCACACTTGACTCAGGGGAGACCCTGAGTCAATTAGTGAACGCTACAGCCGCTTCACTAAGATATCCCTCAGGGGAGCTAAAATTGAACAACCCATTACATTGTATCTTGCCTTTGAAGGTAGAATATTTGCTGTGAACACTGACTATGATTGTACATGTACTAGGCTAAGTCAGTTGAAAAACTGAAACCATCTCCCATCTGTTCTGTATATAGCTTTCAGAAGCCAATTCATAGCAAGCATTCTGGCTTATAAACATGCAAACTTGCCATTTGAGCCAGCGCCTTTAGTGGCCAGAAAAGGAAGACATTACCTACAGTACTGCCACCAAAACACTATATGGTTCAACAGAGACGAGCCTGCCTCTAAACGTAACCTACGTTGGAAATGTCGCCAACTGGCAAAGTTTCATAAAGAGTATGATCTAAAGCACATCATTGTAAATGACCGGGGACTCATCATTGATGGGGCACAAATCGACCTGGATGATTGGAATACCCTACCCCCCGATATTCTCACCACAGACTTCGTAGAATATTTGGGGAGCCTTGAGGAAGATGCACGGGAGCAACAGAGAGCCCGAGCAGCCACAAGTAAAGACAAGATGAGGGAAACACCATGCGGCCTTATATTCAATGGTCCTAAAGCACGCCTTAGTAATATGTACCAAGCCAAAGTCAGGTATTGTCCCCTCCTTAGTGACGGCACGAGGGGGGTAGAGGAGGAATATGCTTGCAATGAACAGGCCTACCAACATAACTGTGCCCTCTTCATGGGCTATCAGGACGTTGCAGATAGCATACTGGAGGAGTCGGACGGGTTTGAGTGCAAAGCACTATCTAAAGGTATCATCATCCCCACTGGTCACCGCTGGTGGACAGTCAGAGACTCAATACTCAAGGCTATAATAGAATGCAAGTTTGAGCAAAATCCCGACTTGGCCGATTTTCTCATGAACACTGACCCTGATTTGGACATAATAGAATCGACCAAGGATTATTACTTTGGAGGAGGTATGGTTTATGGAGATAAAGACTGGGACAAGGGCATTTTCTACGGAAAGAACATGTGTGGCAAAATGATTATGGAACGGCGCACCATACTAGTAAACAGACGCACAGCGCAGTCGGCAGCAGACGCCCTGCCGGGGCCTCAATTGGCTATTGACCAGCTGGAGTCAGCACGCATGAGGGAGAGCGGTGCCCTGGGATTAGGCCCCATTGCACCTCAGGCATTACCAGTACACGCACACCTACCGGCCGCAGCAGACGACATTTCACAAAGTATAATTCCGCTACACTACACCGAACTTACCACTGTGGAATATGGCCCGACCCCCACCTCCCAACAGACGTGTCCGGTCGGTGGTAACAATACCACACCGACCCTATCGGTTTAATAACAGTATGAATGCTGCAAGTTTAGTGGTAGGTGATTCCAGAGTGAGAGACTTATTTCTACCTGTCCAATACACATACCCTAATATACTAGCTTGTAAGTCAACCGGTGGTTCCACCATTTCCGAAGCAGCCAGCTCAGCAATATCAGCTCTCGAGGATCTCCCGCAGGTAACCAGTGTATACTTGTGTGCTGGTATATGTGATATCACCCACCTAACCAAATCACACAAGCCTGCGCTCCGACCTGAATCCTTGAACATTGTCGATACAGTAGAGAGGCTGTTAAATAGTTACCAGGCTGCCATAGAACTGATAGGCCTCTCATTCCCGGCTGTACAGGTTGTCATACCCACTATATACGGTATAGACCTCTCACGTAAGCATAAGGGTTTTGGTATCCACAGACAACAATCGGTGTTGGATGAGACTATCCACCAGGTGAATAGGAAAATAATCAATCTGAACACATATCGTTGTGTCATATGTCCTCGTAGTGATCGATATGTCCACATGAGGGATAGCAGGAGCCACTCCGTCAAGACAAAGTACAAGCGTCTCAGAGATGGAACCCATCCCAACTCATGGACTAAGTACTCTATCGCGGCTAACCTAGGTAAAGCCATGTTCAAAAATGACTCTAGACCTCACACGGACGTAGAGAGGCATACCTACCGCGACAAGTTCCCCAAGGGCAGGTATCTACCGTACTAGATGCAGGTAATGGACATTGTGTACTAGGGTAATTCATTTATGATTATGGCTGACATCTTGTCTCTCCGGTAACTCATCATTAACTCATTGGCTTACTAGTAATATGTTGACATATAAACACACCCATTATGTGCTACTCACTCACTCGCTGTACTATCACTGATGCTCAATGATCCTGCGCTAATTAACACTGTGTTAATAGGATGAGCAATGATGTGTCTTGCTAGGCACACTATTTGAACTTTAATCACTACTTCCCCACGCAGACCCACGGGCATATTGAGATGCTGACGCTCGTCCTAGACGACATCCACGGCGAACCACCAAGCCCTGAGCAGCTCTACGCCGCTATGATGACATCCGGTGACCTCTAGTATTATCACTGCCGCTGAGTATACACACACCTCCAGTAAGGTAGGGTCCACCCTTGTATCAGCCAGCTGTTATTAGTGAATGGTATGTGACGCTTCTTGCGAGGAACTCACTGCTTCACTCACTGCTTCACTATGCACACTGCTGCTCCATCACATGTACTGTTTGGGTACCTTGCTACTACACCTGAGACTTCGTGGATAAATTATATGTTGCATAATGCTGCTTCTTGCGAGGAACGCATTTGTACACATTATAAATAGCCACACCTGACAGGACATCCCGCACTCAAAAATATGAACACTATACATCCACAGACATTACACGCCGATCTGGGCATCCTCCTGTTTATAAGCATCAATAGAATTCTGTTTGAATAACTGTTACATTCACTGTCACCCTAATTTAATAATAATCTCTAATGTGTAATTAAATGCAATTTCTCAGCCACAATACCATAAGAGTGTGAGGTCTGCGGAGCCCCCACACGCACCAGGTATATATCCCCCCCCCCCCAAATTGGGTATTGGCCTGGGTGAGCATCTCCCCCGGCTATTACTCTTCTCGGGTCCGGCCTGGAAAATCGGGAGGTGGTTTATTGACCTACGTTGGAGACTTTTTTAGTCCTTATTGTCGTACAGAGCCAACATTAGAACGAATGGAGACTAATATTGAAATTCAAGCCTTGGTCTTTGAAAAACCAACATACCGTAATTTTATTGTATTGAATGTTTACAGGCCACCTAACCCAGATCATGATGACTTTTTTGACAAACTAGAAATTGTAATAGGCAACATTGATAGAGATCGTTATGAAGTCTGGGTAGTGGGAGACCTGAATGCCAATACCCGTGAACGTAATTCAGCCGCTGCCAAAGGTCTGTTTGATCTCTGCAGGGAAACAAGCATCAAAAGGCTAATAGAAGGCATTACACGCCCAAATGAGAATAACTTGCAAGGTGGCACCTGTATTGATCATATTATAACCGATTGCGACATTGTTAGCTCTAGTGGCATTTTGGATTGTTTAATCTCAGATCACTATCCCGTGTTCGCGTGCCGCAAGAAGGGCAAGGAAATACGAGTACCTGCCGCTTTTACCGGTCGCTCTTACAGATCATATGATAAAGATGACTTTATTGAATATTTATCTTGTTTGGATTGGACAGAGTTCCACAGTACTGTAGATCCAGATAGGCAGTGGCTCTTTATATATGATTCCATTATCTTGTACTTAGACATTAACTGTCCTGTAAAAACGTTTAATATCAAAAAGCAGTCGGACCCATGGGTCACTCCTGAGACAGTGGAGCTGATCAATGACAGGTCCAGCTTGTTAAAAGAACATCGCATCACAGGGGAACGTGATCTAATCAGGCAGGCCCACAGATTGAAAAATCGCATACAACGTCAGCTTGAGAACGCAGAAGGTGATTATGTAATCACGACCTTATTGCGATCAGAGGGTGATCCTTCAAAATTCTGGAGGGAGGTCAACAAGCTAGTAAATCCTGTCACTAAAAATCTCATAATAAGGCTCACCAACGAGTTGACTGGTGAAATCATCCCGATGGAAGATACGGCCATGTATATTAACAACTACTTCGCTAACATAGGTGAAAACCTTTTTAATCAATTACCTCCTGCTGGTTTGCCTGATAGAGTTCCGCCTCTGGAAGTTGATGACGTTATAGAGGATGACTTAGACTTAAGTGATCTCATTAATCATGATATAGTCCTAGGACTAATAGGAAAAATAAATGTTGATAAATCCTGCGGGCTTGACAGGGTGAACTCCAGAGTCCTTAAGGACGCCATGTTATTCCTGTATCGTGAAATGACCATCATTTTCAGAAACTCTATTAATGAGGGCATTTTCCCAGTCTCATGGTCTTGTGGAACATTAGTTCCAATCCCAAAGAAGGGTAACTTAAGTCTGATAAAGAATTGGCGTCCTATAACTCTCCTGCCTCTCCCTGGTAAGCTCCTGGAGAAAATTGTACATAAATTGCTCTCAGAACATCTTGAACAAGCCGAAATACTGTGTAAAACCCAGTTTGGTTTTCGAAAAAATAAGGGAACTAGCGACGCGGTCTTTTATGTTGCAAAGGACCTGTTTGAAGCCAGGGATGATAGCAAGATAACTGCTGCATGCTTTATAGATTACTGCAAAGCCTTTGACAGTGTCCACCACCCCACCCTTGTCGAAAAAATCTATGCCCTAAATATCCACAGGAAGATAAAGAAGTGGCTCACAGAGTACCTGTCCCACCGGTCGCACTGTACAATAGCTAATGGCGTGAGATCCCCGAGGGCACCAGTAAACTTTGGCGTACCCCAAGGGTCGATACTCGGCCCTCTGTTATTTGTCTTATTTATCAATGACTTGTCGGATTGTATTCAAAATTGCAAATTTGCCATGTATGCAGATGATGTAGTGATATATACGAGTGCTGACACTCATGTGGAAGCCCAGCGTCTCCTGCAGGAGGATATCGACAGGGTGGGTCAATGGTGTCTGTCAAATGGCATGACAGTGAACAATGCTAAGAGTATGTGTATGTATTTCGGTTCGCAGGGCTTGCTCAGTAATTGTGGCGCTCCCTGCATCACCCTAAACGGCAGTCAACTGCCCACCTGTGACACATATCCTTATCTTGGTGTTGAATTGGATCAAAAGTTAAGCCTAACTCCTCATATAAATAAAATAAAAAAGAGCCTTGGAAACAAAATTTATAAACTAAGTAAATTAAGGAAAAATATGACTAAGAAAATCAGCCTCCAAATTTACAAAACAATGATAGCACCAACTCTTGAATATTGCTCATTCTACACGGGTAGTGCACATAAAGGTGAGCTTTTAAAACTGCAAAGGATGCAAAACCACGCCTTGCGCATCTGCCTGCGTACCGGAATACGTACAGTGAGTGTTGATGATATTCATTCTCAGTCCGACGTTGAATTGCTAGACAGACGACGTAAGATACAGCTGCTACTGATAATGTGGAAGAAGGGACATGGCGGTGAGGCTATAGAGCAAGCCAATGTGCGTACGAGAGGTGACCTGAAAATTCGTTTTAGAAAAAGGAGGGCAAAAACTAGTTTTTACCAAAAGTCACCTTACTATAGAGGAGTGACCCTTTGGGATACCCTCGACAAGGACGTACAAAAGATCCCGACAAAATGTGCTTTCAAGGAAAAGATTGAATCATTGCCGCTATTACTCCCTCCAATCTTGTAGTACCATGATCTTTAGCAGTTGCCCTCCGCTATCTTGCGCCACTAACCCGTTCTAGTATTGTGTCATCAAACTAACAAATTATCTCTCATTTACTATACAAGAATCGCGAATGTTCAGCAACAGATGATTACCCTTAGATGTCTGTGAGGAATCTCTGTGCGCGACGAAAAACGTTCTATCACAGAACGATTCGTGCAATAAATTAATCAATCAATCAATCAAACCTACAGTACTGCCACCAAAACACCTTACTTTCTCCTGCACAATATCTTGGCTAGCAAGTAAAGTGTTTCTAACTTGTTAAGAACAGGTGGCTTGGAGGCCATCATTGCATGTGCAGGCACTGAGCAGAACGTGTACGGTGAGAGCAAAGTATACATTATCATAATTCATGTTCGCCAACCACTAAAGAAGATATTATTACACTTATGATGATTGCAATTCTCACCAAACCGAAGCCATTGAAATATACTGGATGATACTAGACAGTACTGCTGTGCTAATGTATACATATATGCACGCATACAGGCCCTATCCTTGATTAACGGTTATGTTGGCCATACATACACCGGGTATTCAGAAGTTGTGCTCTTTTCTCTCTGCTCCGGTATGTAAATACATGCACCCGCAAAAACAATACTGTGCAATTACCATGGTAAATTCCGCCCACACTTGAACATGAAGGTTAGCTGTCACAGTGAGTCGTATTGATGATATAATTGAGAAGTGGTGTACAGCTTGGACTCGTTATTCCAGCATAGAACTTCAACTGCAGACTGGATGTTCAATAGAATTTGCAATGAGCAGATTATATCTCAACACTTGAATTCTTGTACCAGAAAAAAAGTAAATAGTATTCTTATATTATCATCTCAAGCTGTGTATTTTACAACTGTTTAAGACATAAAGTCAATTACACTGTGATACTAGGCTTAGGGTTCATATCATAGGTCAGGTGAGATAATTCCAATAACCGCCAAGCATAGGAACTCCTCCCTTGAGGCATGGGAAGGTTGATTATAGACTAGCAGCAGCCCTTCATTTAGATTTGCTTATAACTGTGATGAGAAAAGTATATGTTATTACATAAATAATTTTGGAACTTGTATATTGCAATTATGTGTTGAAACCAATCAATCTATCTTTTTTATCCTGGGACTGGCATTACTGTTATTCTTTCTTCCATTCATATTAGCAATATGAACCGTCATAGTGATAAAGGACTCGGCAAATCTACTGGAAGACCACAGTGTGTGCACATGGGGGTACTGAAAGGAAACACACCAAGTATTGATAGCCCCCCTCCCCCCCCCCCCCCCCACTCATACAGTCCAAGCCTATAGCTCCCCAGTGCCCACAGCCACATGGATTGTGGTGCTATCATTTTTTATGAGCCAAAACCCTATTTGAGCACTGTCTCGGGTGACGCGAACAGTTAAAAGCCCATCCTATTTTTAGCTGTGGGTGAAATGTACACAATTGTGGCCTGATACAATGGTCTGGGAACACAACCTGGAGGGTGATGCTTAACCTGGAGAGTGATACTTGACGGTCTGATCCTGCCCCATAAGCTGGCCGGAAATTGCTTATTTATAGGATTGTATTGTTACTGGATGGTCAGACATGCAAGGTGTGGTTAAGATTGGTATGTTTGATCATGCGATGTACAATTATTTTTGTCCTGGTCCACTACTGATATAAGAGAGATTTCTGAATGAGAATGATTGAATGGTATGCAGTGTAAGGGTCTCCTGTGAAGTAAAACTTACTTATTTGTATATTTAATGAACAATTAATAGAAAAGTGGATTAACTTATTCTAATATTTCTATTACCTGAACAGGATTGTCATTCTTGAAGTGACAAAATCCAAGAATTGACATGTGTTAAATCCTCGACAGCATTATCAACATTGATCTTATTCACAAAAATGGCCTGTGCAAGATGAGCACGGACATTTAGTACAAAGTAACAAGCCTGACTAACAACCCCACAGCTTTTTATCTATTTTCATGTATTAATTGTCCCCCCATATTACTCCCCAAAGGGTGACTGGCGAACACTCGGTTTTGTGAGTAAAAAATGTTCCTATTTGTTATTGCTCGTGCATATCTATTGAAATCTTTCGCTAATTAGTTTTTTGGTCAATACTCTGAGACAGTTTTCAGTGAACTTCACATTAGGTCTATGAGAACTTCTTGGTCAACGTCTTTAAAGTATGTGCCATTTGTTGGTTCCACGTTTTTACAATCAAAAATGGCCAGGCGTCTCTTCTATTGGTTTCTCTTCTTTTTTGGTATCAGTATGTCTTCTCACACTAATGAACCAGAAAAAGTACTTCTTATGTTATATAAATGAATCATTCCCCCAAAGAAATAATTGCATGTGCAATAATATAAAGTGTGGATCTAGACCAACCAAAATTCTAATTTTCAAAACAGGTACTTGGAAAAGTGGTTAAAGAAGACATGTGGAAATTCTCTTATCGTGTGCTCCACTCTTCTTTAAATTGATCTCAAACCCTTATTACCCCAACCCAATGGATAGGGAATGTTACCCGCCACTAAAAGGGAGTGCATTTATGAACCCCACCCCGCCCCTCACAATCAGGGGTTGAACTCCATGCTGCTTTTTTTCTTACAGCAACCATTAATGGACTACAGGATTTCACAAAGGTTATTGAATTAGCTTTCAATACAATTTCACTGTAAGAGCAGGGTATTTTACACTCGGACTTCAAGCCCCAAACAATGCATCAGGTTAGGAGTATAGACTGTGATTACTTAAAGTTCAGCAGAGAAGTCATGAGGGAGAAGTATTTGCAGAGATGAGACTTTTTTCCAATCACTGCTACATACAGGGCATACAGGGTAGAGTGGCCACTTGAAAATTTAAAAACCTTAATAATTAAATTGGTGGCACCTGAATAGAGGGGTTTTATGTGTTATTATAGGCCTTTGGAATGTGAAATCTCAGCCATTTGAGTAGTTAATCCATTACCGCTGTATTCGTATTTCCTTAGTTAAAATCAAGTATTACATGAACAGATGCTGGAGCATGTGCAACAAGATCACAGCCGAGGGCGGTGCCTGTGTCAGACCCTATAATCTCCATTTTGACCGGGTCGACCCTTTATCGAGGGGCCGGCAACAGTGAACCCTGTTGGAGCAGTGATATACGAGAGCCATATAAACAATAAGGGTATGGAGCTGCGGCCATTAATATTGGTTCCTCTTGACATTTGTGGCCCTCTGTCGGTCGTCTCCAGGATCAGCACGTAAGGAGTAATGGGGGTGCCCTCTGTGGAGTAAATGATGTATACTGAAAGCCCTCATCACTAAACGCCTACTAACCCTTTCTCTTTCTACTTTTACTATACTAGGATTTAGATGACCTCCATGAAGATAACTACCATTTAAATGACTATATCTTCAAGGATATAGCTGCAATGATGACCTGACCGACAGAAATTAATGGAATTTTGGCCAAAAGCTTGAACCATCACTGTATACAATGAACTATGTTCACACAATATCTTATCGCTTGTGCCAATTTCATTTTAGACACAGTAATTTATGAGACGCTTGACCTTTTAATCTGTTAAACTATCTAACTTGAGTTGCACTAATCAAGGGCATACATGTACTTCAATATTGATAAATACCGGTTAGTACTACAAAAGAAATCCTTGCCACCGAGCCATGATCTTGCACTGCCTCCTCTGCATTTCTTTTATCACATACTCTAGACAAGGTTAGAGGCTGGATGTAGCAAATCGGACCCTACATAAATGGCCACAAGGGCTCACTCCGGGCCAGGCCTGGTCATTTCAGGCCATTGCTGGCCTCCACATCAGTGACTGGAGCCATCAAATTAAATGCCCATCATGTCAACATCTGTAGAATGAAAAGCTCCTCTAGGGTGAGTTAGGCATTAGAGGATCGTATAAGAGAGTACATTTTACACACACAGCTTTTGGAGATGTTGCCCTGTCTATTATAGGAGATGTATAGGGGCCTACTTCAACTAACATTATAAGGCAGCTGGCTCATGTTTACTTGGGTCTGTGAAATTCGAGCTTGTAATACGTTAATACGTTTAAGGCTTCAGACCTATTTAAACCTCAAAATTGAGGCTGTAAATGCAATCCACGTATTAATAAATATTAAGCCACCCCCCTCTCCTCTGCGATGGGGAGGCAGCTCCACCGCTGTTTAAGCAATGATGATGGCCACCAGGCCACATCTGACACTGTTGGCATCTTTTCCCCCTTTCGCCAGAAGTCTGTGGTGTCACCTGGAGCCTTCTGGGAGGAGCTGCAGCCACCTCTGTGTTGTCATGGAGGGTGGCAGTGCCCCCTGTTGATCAGAGGGGCAAAATAGGGGTGTTTGTCTTCATTCTCATCCACCAGGGGGTGGCCCTGTTAACCCTAACCCCCAGCAGTGGGCATTTATTGGTGATGGGTGGCCATATCAGAAAGTGCTCTTAAAGGTTTTGTGTTAAGAAATTGGGTTTAAAAAAGGTCAGGACAGTGACCCTCCTAACCCCACCAATCACTGTGGTTTTTTTACTTGTGTGGTTTCAAAATTGAAAAGATGCTTTCGGATGGGTTTCACTTTTAAAGATTGGGCAAAAAGAGAAAATTCCAGGTCTGTCCATTGTAGCTTTTCATGTGGTCTTTTACTGGGCTTTCTTCACCAGACACCCGTTTTTAGAGATATTATTTTGCCATTGTTTGTGATGCAGAGCTTTCTTAGATGTTTCTGATGGTCTGCTGTGTAAGAAGTGAGTGAAATAATTGGAAAATGCCAATTATCTGTGAAAATGGTCCCAGAGGTAATACCCCAAATCCTACCACACCATGGACTCATCATGTAATTTTTAGCTGAAATGGCAGTGGGATTCTTCTGCCATTCAAATGACAATCTCTTTTTCTTACTCATGACAGTAGTTTTATTAACCACCACCTTCATTTAATGAGTGAACGATCAAGGCTCTTTCCCAAGACATTCCCACAGCGAGCCAAAATTGAACCACCAAATGTGCTGGAATTGCCTTTGAAGGTCATTTAGTCAGTGTGAAAAACTGCATGGATGATGGTCATAACCAGAGATTACCTTAATAACCAGGGTAAATTTGTATTATGTTATGTAAAGACATGAGAAGTTGGGATTCAGAAATCATAAGCCTACCCACCTCCCACCTGCCTACTTTGCAGCAGCCAATTGATTCCAAGTAGTCAGGCATGTAAACATGCAAACTTGCCATTTGTGCCAGCGCCTCGAGTGGCCAGGGAGGGGAGGCAATACCTACTGCCAACAAAACACCTGACTTCCTCCCTCACAACATCTTGGCAGGCAGGTAAAGTTGTCTATTTAGACAACAAAGAGCTGCTGTGTTGCTGAGGTGTTAAGAACGGGTGGTATGGAGGCAGCCGTTGTATAGCTGTAGGAGGTGCAGGTACTGAGAAGGAAGTAACAGGTGAAAGGAAAGGGCATGTTGTAGTCTGTGTTATCCATAGCAGGTAATCGTAGACCCGTAGGGCTGCCTTTATCCAAATTGACTTTGAATTATGTTAGTTTGATATAATTGTTAAAATTAGTTTACAATGATGTGGTGAAACCGTTCATAATTATGTTTAAAATTGTGAACTTTCATCCGACTGACTGGTTTATGACGGATTCACGTCAGTGGAATATACATGCACATGATTGTGCATTTCTTGTCAATGCATTGTCTAAACATGAGACCACCAACAAATCTGAATGTGAAACCATATTCAATATTCATGTTAATGCTGTCACAAATTATTATATTTTTGATAGCCCATATATGGGTACTATGTCAAGCATGTCTTTTATCTATCACAATTTTTTCCCCACATACCTAGATACTCTTACATACTACAATATATCCATGACATATTGTGTTCATTAACATCTGGGCACTTTAGCTTTGATCCTTCTAACCTGACACCAATGACCCTACGGCTGTGTCTCACGACCTTGAGCCAATGTTTTTGTCTCTGATCGGGTGCCGTCTCTGACCGGGTGCTGTCTCTGACCAGGTGCCGTCTCTGACCAGGTGTCAGGAAACAGGTGTTTTAAAAAAGAATTATACTCATATATATAAGGATTTGTAAAAACGTTATGGCGGTTGTTATATAATTATAATTATAATGACAATTAGCCTCCTGCTGTTGGTATTTTGACCTTATCAAGCCAAGCTGGTCAGAGACGGCACCCGGTCAGAGACGGCACCCGGTCAGAGACGGCACCCAGTCAGAGACAAAAACATTGGCCCAAGGTCGTGAGACACAGCCCTACACGTCTTTGATTTCGAATTAAGTAAAAGCACAGGTGCAGTAGTATAACGGTATTTACTGTTTTCAAAACGAATACGTTGTAGCTACCAAGGTTAATTCATCCTACACCTTGACAACTACAGGTGTGGAACAGGTAACAAACATCATACCAGCTACCCTCCACCAGCTATTCAAGTATACAAAGGTGAATTTTCATCGTGGCACACATGAGGCCAAGTAAATACAGAAGGAATAGTAGGAATCACATCTAAAGGTGTGAGTAAATATAGCAGTGCCCTTGACACAAGGACACCTGTCTTATTATCTAGTTGTAATTACAAGGAAAACCGTTCTCCCCTTTCACTAATATGTAATTGATAGGTATGCCAGTGCAACTCCATTTGTAGTTCAAATACATCTTGATGGAAAGGATTTCTTCACTCTTTCAGGCATACAAATAGTATCATCATTCATTACATTTCTCATCTTATATTTTTCACAGTTTCTATATCAGACAGGTAAAATCTGTCAAAGCGAAGTGTATTACAATGGATTATTATGGCTTATGTGCCTTTTGAATCTGATATTCTTTGGAAGAAGGCGTAGACCTGGATGTAAATCAAATGCGTATAGCATCCCTTGGTATACCTCTCTCGTTGAAGGAACTGCTTTGTTGGGAATGAAATGAAGAATCCCTCCCTAACAAAGAGATATGTACACATTGCCTGAGTTTGGAGTAAAGAGCCTAAGGAGTACACTTTGATGTGAGAACAAACATCCTTTTATAAAAGATGAAATCCCTAATCTATAGCATCTAATAGCATCTATAGGGATCGGCCATGTTTAGTGAACGAGGTAACCTGCCTCCAGTGTTTGGTTTACAGACCCCTGGTACTAGTATCCCCTGGTCAGACTGAGCGTTCTACCAACACGGGCCAATCAGTAAAGCCCAGCCCTGGAGGAGGAGCCAATGTCACCAACACCCCCACCAAACACTGCCATCCCTACAACGTTTACTCTGAGCCGCTGCCAACTCCTGCAGCCCTCCAGCCCTGGCAGTAAGCACTAATTCAATCTACATTGACGCCTGCTGAGGGCATGCTGTAGGTGGGGAGGCTGGCTAGTTTCTAGTCATGGTGTAACAGGCGCTGATACATCTGTACTTATGGCCTGTTACTTACAGCCTACCCCAGTGACGTCATTATGGTAATCTCCATACTGATCATGTCTCTATAGGTGGGACTTGGAAGAGCAATTCGTTGTATATTGCTTTAATGAACTATGCCCTTTTGTCGGCGCAAATGCAGCACCGCGGCAAGCAACAAGCTACACATCTATACATCATGGCCTCCCTATATAGGCTTGTTACACTCCTGAAAGGTATGTATGATGCACCAAAGCAGCGCCAGAGAGTTACCCGCCAGTATTGCGTGATGCATCATGACAACAAATGAACATGAACATTGAGCAATCTTGCTATCTTTAAAGGGCCAAGACCATGCCGGGTACATGCACGATAACAGACTCCAGTCAGGTCCTTAGGATCTGATTTCTCTGCAGAGAGAGCTGACCAGTTTTTTGGCTCAGTTGGAACACCCTGGAGGGAAGGGCACACCTGGGCCCTCACACCTGGGAGGGCATGTCCTAATGGCGGGTTGCCCTGTAGGGTGGCGGGAACTGATTGAAAGCCTGCTCGGCGTAAAGAAACCATGGGCGCTAACAGTTAGTGGTCTGGTGCGTCCTTTCGGCAATCTACAAATTGTACAACAATTGGCAATCCTGTGTGTGTGACTGGAGGGAGGGGGAGATAGGATTATGTCAAGGTCCAAATACCTTCAGATGCAATCACCTGAACGGTAAGCTCTTACGTTGATGACACATCGGCTTAGGGAATCTGGGGAATGGGGACTCTGCTACGCGCCAACTATAGCTTTGACTTGCATGAGATCGACCTGTTCTCATTTAAGGGCAATCCAGATTCCACAAGATTTGAAGATAGTTCCCATTGCTTCAGTGAGGTACAGTGAGGAGTGCAGTTACCGCGCTGATGTAATCAGCTGGACGCTGTTGGCATTGTAACACATAAGTATTCGTATAATGATATAATAACAAGGAAATGATACATAATGTGCAGTCGTACAATAGTTCTACCTCACATGTCACAGATGGTACATATGGCAGTAAAGTACTCACCTTCATTCACAGACCCCTTCCAGCAAAACGTAGCCTGCAAGTAAATTGTAACATAATTATTATCAAATTAAATATGTACTTGGAACTTATACGTAGTATTCTTGTCAAGGAGTAATTGTTTGACTACATTGCAATAAGTGAGTAGTGTAGTGGACACGGGGATTTATCATTAATTGAAAAAGAGTATCTTGCTGTTCAGGGATGTTATTGTAGGTGTAGTCTATTCGTAGGTGAAAACACACATTACATGAACCTGAGAGAAATTGAATCATAAAAAAGTAATAGTGTCATTGTACGTTATAACGGACCCACAATGTCCAGCATGCCCATTGAAGTACGATACTTGTAGTGTTTAGAATAACACCAATACAAAGAAGCCCCGGCCTGACCTTGTCTACTATTGCTGCTGTTAGAGGGCTTTGTCATATCGACTAGACTGCACACTTTGAGTGGTGTCAGTGTCAAATTCTGACACCAGGTGGCAGCCCAACCTTCCCAACACAACCATTTGTTCCGCCGATGGGACCGGAAGTGGGACCGGAAGTGCCAGTCCGCAGAACCGGAAATGGATAGCAGGGATCAAATAATGTCCGCCATTTGCACCGCCGGTCATATCAGGGGGGCGTCTAGGTCTATTGATTTCCATAACAATTCACAGCAAACAATATGCGGCGATGTGTGGGTGGTGGTGGTTGGGGTGTTGGTTGTGTGGGAGTGGTGGAAGACAGTGAGTGGAAGATGGTAGTCTGCACTGCTAGTAACAGTTTATACTGGGCTCCCGAGGTATGCAAACCCAGTGATAAAAGTTCCTCTAAGTTGTATTTCAAAAAAATAGAATACAGGGTACGGATGATTTTATCCCAGTTTACCAACTATATTGTATACGACATGCGTTGCTGACATTTGGTTACCTGGGGTTTCTACGTTATTTTTTGCACAGGGGACCTAAAAAGTCAGCATTAGCTAGTGACACCAGTTCCCGGGAAAAAAACAAGTTACATGGTGCAGTTGCATAGGCGTTATTTCGACCAAATCATCCACTACACGTTGTGTTTACGCAGCATGAGATTACTGACGTCTTTCTGCATTCCTACAACCCTTCAGCGAACCAGTGGGTACACGGGGGCTTTATTCACTGCATAGTGAGACATCCATCTGAGCTACTGTTCTCTATAGGATGATAATGCTGGTCCATCTCACGCCAGAAATACATTAGGAGTTTTGATACAGCTAGCTCGTTGTTAGTGAGCAGGGAATGCATGGTAATGCGACGTGCAAAGAGTATAGAGCGTGCCTTTCTATGGATATAACATGTATATCTCTTATCTGTATAGTTTTACCATGGAGATCAGCATATTGCATTGATCGTCGTCAAATTGCCAATACCAATATTTCTTGTTTGACCCCCCCCCCCCCATGCAGAAGCAATGGTAACTCTTCGTGTCGGGGTGTATATTAATCATGGACAGACTAGTTCTATGAGAGATTTGTTGAGTCAAACAATGCTTATCCTTCAGTGTCTACACAAGTGTATTAATTAACAGTAAATATATTACTGATAGACTACACATGCCCACCACAATATACCCACCTTCCATCCGACCCTAACCCCCCCCCCCCCTCCGAACCCACGGGCTTGAGCTCATCCCATGGAGATACTGTTAGTTGGTCTGTCAACATTCCTTGACTTGCCAAGTAGGATGGACAACTATAATCCTAAGCCGATGGGGCCTTATATATACCTCGTCTGTCCCAATGTGTAGAATGGAAAGGGCCAGGGGCCTAAACCATTAGGGATATCTGCTATACCTGATTGGTATATTATGGTATCAGACGAAGAGAGGATTTATAAGCACACACACCATGCAGTCTCGTACATTTAGCCCATTAATTTGCATAGCCATAGAACCCTGATCTGCTGATGGCCGGTATAGTCTATTATGCGTGACCACATACAACGAGGCATAATGCCTGCATGTACCATAGTGATATTACAAGAACAATGGATGAACCACAAAAAGATGGCCACCACGATATAGATGTACCCCAACACACACACACACAAAGGCTAGACAAGGGCTACCCCATACACACGGTTATATAACACTGAGCTTCTGAGCAGAAGAGAAACATACAGCCATTTCACTGCACAGTAACAGTGTCCTAATTGGAGCAATTATCTCTATTTCTTGCCTTGCCTATATGGCACTACACCACAATTATACTGTCCCACAAGTCTTTAGGAATCCTGCTCATACCATCCGGCTGCCTTTCATTCAGCGATGGGTCCCAGAAATCAATCATATCTGTCTGTGCACTCGCCGCTCAGACTATCAATACCCACACACGTCCTGCACAGAATAGCTGCCTTTCAGACCTGCCCCCTATAGGTCTGTCACACATATACCCTATAGGGGAGAGATGGGACAGCTCTATACTTATCAGACTAGTCCAATACTTCGGCGGGGGACAGGTATGGGGGTGTAGATGGGGGCGGGGGCGGGGGCGGGGGTTCCCTAAGTCAGATGTCGATTTTAAGAAATGGACATGTCGCATGTGCATGTCACTTAATAACCCCCATGTCCTATGTCGATCATAAGGATCGCCCATGTGCCCTGTCACTATATTATCTAACCTCATGTCGCATGTCACGAGGCGTCATGTCGCATGTCGAGAAATAAGAAATAAGTTCCATGTCGCCGTGTGGAATTTATAAATCATAAGCCATCCATCCCCAATGGTCACATGGTATGAACCCCTATATCAGATGAATGGGGCACAGAGCAACTTCAGACAATTATGCCAATAAATTCTGCTGCTTCTTTTTTCCTACCGGTAATTATAAAAGCAGAGATAATAAACTCGTAGAATTTAGAAACGAACGTGGTGCATACCGTATATATGTTAAGGGTGGTCTCAAGAGTTAACGTAGGGATGTGCAAATACACCAGAGTTATCCCAGAGCAGTTTAGTCGTGCAAAAATGGGTCGCTCATGGTAAAATATACGCTATGAGGAAACAGGAAGGAGA
This sequence comes from Harmothoe impar, assembly GCA_947462335.1. Classification (NCBI taxonomy): domain Eukaryota; kingdom Metazoa; phylum Annelida; class Polychaeta; order Phyllodocida; family Polynoidae; genus Harmothoe; species Harmothoe impar. The sequence goes on from OX381705.1 coordinate 75,134,721, forward strand.
CGCTAGACTAAACGGGTAGCCCCCAGCAAATTTGCACCAGGTAACGGAAATGGTGGTACTTAGTACCCATCGTCATAGCTGTTTGACATCTCCCAACTATAGCTAAATCATATATTACAGCAGTACGGGCTAGATCCAGATGAGGTGATTTAAATCAGCACTCCCTGATAATGAGACTGGGGATCGCCAGGGGAGATCAATCAGAAGACCTATGTGCAATGGAATTGTACATTACTTTTTATGTCAAATATTACCTAGTTTCTTGTTTCCTTCCCCACCTTTTAGGAGCCACTGTGGGATAATTGATATGCACTTTTTTTTATTTTTATAATTTATATAAGATAATTTATATGCAAATACAAAAAAAAAAAAAGACCAATCACTCCCACATCCCATACTTATAATATTTTATAGATGTCATATGTGTATATATCGTATGTGCAAGTGCATAGTTAATTGCATGTACTTGTAGGAAGTAGTATATAATTCTCTGCAGTCAAATACCTCACGTTTTCCTGTACGTGGGCAGGGATACTTTGGGAGTATGATGACAATTGTGTAGCTTTATCAGTGGTACAATCGGTGCGTCACTTTTCAACCTAAATGCTGAAGCAAACAATATATAGCCGAATTTCCTGTCTGCTGATCGTGGCGATAATACTTTTGTACCATATGAATATGTATGGTCCCCGTATACCAACTACGCCTCTTGTTTTGGGTCACCTCGTGTATACCATCATTTCGCACTCTAGACCGGCCGTTGTATGCATATTGCATATTCCGCTGTTATCTCATGCCGACAGCCGATGCTGTATGGTTATCTGTGTACACTGGGAGATATGACGTAAAGGATGGGCTGGGATCGATTATCAACGCGTAAAGGCTAGATAAGTCACTGTTAATAGGTTTGTCTATCTTACCCCAACTATAATATAATATAGCATATCATAGTGGCTGGGTATCACAGAACTGAGAGATGAAATCCATTATTAGTCGTATTACATCATATCATTTATTCATGTAATAGGGTTCTCGGAGTTACGCAAGAATCCATCGTTGTATGTCAGGGTTCACTATACGTTCGTAACGAACCTTTGAAATGCAAACCGAAATTCTTTTAACACAGAGGAGCCATAGCTTCTCTCTATTCAGTTTCCGAAAGCTGCATCTATGTGCATTTACCAAACATGTCTAATGGCCTGTGCAGCACGCTGCGTCTATGTTGTACCCATAGGTCATGCTGGGGGGGGGGGGGTAAATTCTCTAAAGATGTTCCTTCTATAGTTTTTGTAAACTGGATCTTAAATGTTATTAAGATCAGAACAAAGAATGTTAAAGAACTTAGCTCCTTCATCATCCAGTAACTTCTGTAATGTTAACTCTTCTATACATACAGTGAGAAATGCAAATATTCCATCCATTCTTATAGGGTTTCTTACATTATATTCCAGATAACAATGGCACTGATGAGTCCTACCATCTATAAAGAACACGCAGTACTATCACAATGACTGAGAAGCCTCTAAGTGTTATCTCTCCCATTATACATAACTGATAAGCAGCTCACTAGTGTTACTGCACTGTGACAACATTTGGTTTTGTTTTTGATATTGAGAGGATAGTGTTAGGTAGATTGTAATCGAGATATTTCGTAATAAAAATAGGGTCTAGCACCATTGCAAACAAACGTATCAGTCTTGTAGATATGCTTGTAACAGATCACAAAACCCAATACCATTTAATACCTTAATCAGCTCCTCACATATGAGATGAACTAAACTAATTACATGTATGCTATAACTATATTAACTGTTTTATATTTGATAGTAGTAATGCATAATCCTTACACAATTCCCACGTTCACCATATACGCCGCACTGTTATAGGGAGGAGAGCCTACATGGCATGGGAGCCGCCATTTTCTATCTGTCCCCTGACTCAGAGCAGTGCATTGTGGGTAAATCTGTTATCAGCCACTGTTCACCCCTAGGAACAATGGCCACAGATAGCACTGATAACATTGATGTGTAGCATCCCATCCCTATCTTAATCACCTTAATCACCTCCCCATTGTCTCAGGTGTGAAGTGAGGGACTTAGCCTTATTGGGAGACAATGCATTGAATACACTCTGACTGTCATAACATGTGGTCACCAACAAAGGTGTTAATGCTCTATTTCTCTGAGATCCAAGATATTCATATTGCTGTAAGCTTATCTAATTAAAGGCCATTTAATGGGGGAAAGATTGATCTAATTTATACAGAAGATAAACATATAGTGAATGAGAGAGAACCCTCCAAATTAAACTTCACAAAGAGGGAAAATGGAAGCTTGACACATGACTACCTGAGCCCCTTGGTACATGCCTCTAAAACCTGCATAGGCTCTCCCCCGTATAGGCCTACCGTATTCGACGTAATAAGCGCACAGTGCGCTTAAAAAGAAATTTAACTAAAAAAACAAAAGCAAAATTTCATTCTATTGACTGCACACCCCACACCTATTTCCCGATTTGTTTTCACTGTTGCAGACCCATATTTGACACAACATGCACACACTATTATATCACACATTCCTAATAGTCTCAGGTACATTTGAGCTAAACAATTGACACATTTGGTAGATTCACAATCTAAATTTTGCCCTAAAAGGGGGTGTGTGCGCTTATTAGGGGATGTGCGCTTATCATGTCGACACGGTATTTAACAGGTAAACCCACGCAAGGTCGTAATGATAGTATCATGGGACGTCAACTGTAAAGCCCCATGTGTGTAAAGCACTGGTGACAGCAACATGATAATGCTGCCTCCTGCGTCCAGCTCAGAGTGTTGTACCTGTGTTCTCAGTTAGGCACGGGGAGCAGAATGCATCTATGTTGTACCCATAGACGCCCATGTTAAAAGCAAATTGTTCCCTGTAGTGTGTTACAGAACCCACATCCCCCCATGGGCCGCAACTGACGCTATTTATAGCATTCCCGTGACCCAGTTATTATATAGTAGAAGGGTCCGTCAGTAGGCACCCTACACTGGTGACCTGTGTATGGTTCTCTGTTATATTTTACTCCCCCACTGTGCTGTGGCTATGGAGGACAGTCTCGCAGCAAAGTTGGTGCAAGGCAGAGGGGGGACTTTGTTAAAAAAGGCTGTATAATTAGTTGTATATTTATTGGT